>OZ010738.1:106062113-106407113 GCA_963932295.1 Tipula lateralis
CTGAATTATTTTTGATGCTATTGTCAAGTTTTGGCGTTGAAATCTTTATCGGTTTATCTATTATGTCCCATCAAAGCCAGTAAAATTTGGCCTTAAAAGACCATCGTACTGTTACATTGATTGTAACTGTAAAGCATAATATAAGTATGACTTGCACACCAAACAATTATAAATCTACAGTTGTCTGAATCTTCAAGCAAATTATTTCTATTAGACATTGGAAAATCGTATCGTCACTTTATTATTAACAATGTACATAAATAAGAATATGGAGGGTGGTATAAATAAAAAATCAGAAATGGTTAGTTACAGCAGTTGGTGCAAGTTTCTACAAGACCTATTAGTCGTGCCTTTTACTGATAGGGCGAGGCACCTGAAAATAATGGCTTAATTTTTAACCAATTCTGGGATACAAGGATATACTACGAAAGTTTTTTTGGATTCTAACACTCGCCTTTTTTTAATCCATAACATTTTCCGAAACACCACATTCTGCATTGTGAAAGACCACCGGGAGCTAAATAATGATTTCAGATTTACTTAGCTAGACCCTGAAGTAAAGAATAATAGAAACTTAAACACACAAAAGACCAAGTTTACCTTGATGGAAATGGTTGACGATCTAATCCGTTTGCTAATTATACTTGTTACCCAATTTTTAACGAATTCTTATGTATGGAGTGCTAAATAAATGAGGTAGGCAAAATCAAGCAACAGAAGTAGGCAAAATGAGTGTATCTATAGATTTCATCCTGAAGATAGATCCCGTAGATGTTAGATGACAATGTAAAGTATTTGGCCCTGTGAAATCTTTGAGGTTAAGTAGCAGATCTTTCCCTATAACAGATCTTTGTCAAATATATTTGACATTTGAGTATGTCCTGAAAGGTTTTTAGTTGTTTAGTTTAATTTTAATTTAATTTCAACTCTACAGTATAGTAATACTGGCAACTTTCTCCGTCTGATGAACTCGTCTGTTCTATCTGAACTGATTTTTATTTTGAGATGTTTCAAAATTCGCTTGTCTAGATTTCATATACATTATTACCTATGTATGTGCAAAAATAAAGTTATACGTTCAGTTATATAACAGTAATCGTATAAATGGAATGCGGTGCAAATTCATTTATCACACGGTTAGCAAATGATTTGGTAATATCAGTTTACTGCTTAATTCGTTACATATGCGGAACCAACTGGCAGATTTGGTATCATTTAATGCTAGCAAGAAGTCTTAAATTATCGAATCCTTAACCCATTTGAGTGTCTATACACACTTTGTATAATGGGATAAAGATTGACCTAGTTGGAGGACATTACAGATCAGACAATTATGATCACCATCTTTGATAATATATATGTTACGGTTAAAGCCCGAAATCGGCGAATGTCCGAATTTACCGGTAAATGGCGGAATCCTACGTCCCTCGAAGTTGAAATCTAAAGCCCCTCGGAGGGATAAGCGGGGGGGAGCGCAGCGACCTCCCGCGTGCCCGTGAGAGCTAGCGAAGCCGTTAGCCTTTACAATTCTAGGAAATCATTCTAGGGTCTACTACGAAATCATTCTAGGGTCTCCTACGAAATCATTTTTTAATAAAAATAATTAAAGAGTTAATGTGAATATAGTCTACATTTGTAGGTAAACGTAGATTGAACATACATTTTTGTAAATTCGGACATTTACCGGTAAATTCGGACATTCGCCGCATTTCGGGCTTTAACCGTAACATATATATATATATATATATATATATATATATATATATATATATATATATATATATATATATATATATATATATATATATAATATATATATATATATATATATATATATATATATATATATATATATATATATATATATATATATATTATATTGATCATAATTTTAAGGTTAAGATGACATTTGAATAAAATGAATGGTAGTATTTAAATTCTAATAACAACAATCTCAATAAACGTGCGTTTTGCAATCGCCTTGTATTTAAGAATTCGTTGAACTTGAGAGATGTCACATGATTTCGTATTATTTAATCTAATTAATTAAATTTTATATTTATTCAGGTCACACACGGCAAGGCCTCCGATGTAGAATATGTAAAACAAATGCACACGCTGATTGTGCATCACAATTGCCACGTTGCCAAGCAAAACAAAAATTATTACGTCGCCAGAAGAGCACGTCCGAAATAGAAAATCGAATCGATCCAGACGAAGAAAGTAAGTATCCGTCATTATTTATATTAAACAAACACATCTGCAATAAAGTAGTACTGTAATTTAATGTCAACTATTTTTTTTTTATTTTTATTTTTTATCTCATTTGTTTTTTTTTTCTATAATTATAATTATACAATACTATAATTAAACAAACAATAAAATCTAGGAGAAGGTCCGAGTTTATTATCACGTCACTTGTCTCGTGATCCCAGTGGTTTAGGTACTTAATTTATTTATTTTCTTCTTTAACTTATTTATCGTTTGTTTTTTATTTGTCGTTATATACATTTATATATTAACTGTATATATAACATGATGCCATTGATTGATACATTAAATTAATCTCAAATTAACATTTTATAATAATACATAATATATATATTTAATTCATTTGTTTTTATTATTTGAAATTATTATTTTTTTATTTGTGAAAATAACGCTAACATTCTAATTTTTTATTCGTTTATTTTAATTTTGACTTGAATCTTATTTAAAAAAAATGAATAAACAAAACAATCGAATACTATATGTGTAACAAAAATAAAGAACCGATAAACGATGTTGACCAAATATATCAAGTATTGAAACAAGCTGGTGAAATATCAAGCAATAAATTAGGATCAAATGGTGTATCGCAAACAACTACTATGAGTAGTATAACGGCAACGGGTACAAGTACGGCAACGACGTCGACGGCGACAACAATAACGACATCAATTCAACAGCAAGATATACCAATTGTTAATGTACCCGAATTTATACCCGATCGTACACCAAAACGCGGACAAACAAAGCAACAAGTGCAAAATAGTAAAAATATTGGTTTAGCAGCGCCTCCTCTAAATGATGTCTCATCTTCAGGTCCGATCTTGTTTTCTCTCTTTTTTTAATCTTTTATTTCTTTTGTTTCTATTTTATGAATATTATGTATATTTTCTAGTTTCTATAATTTTAGAATATTATCTATAAAATATATAATAAACAATTGCTTGACATTTCCATACATTGAATCTCTCTTTTATAAATATAATATGCGTTCATTTGTTATTTAATTTTCTTTTTATTGTAGAATTTGATCCACACAATTTTATATTATAAATACAATATTTCGTTTGTTTTTATTTTATTTAATATAATATAATATTATAATTTTGCTACATTTGCTAAATATGAATCAGGCGTCGTATACAATATATTATATATATACTAAGTAAGCGGGCCCTATTGAATCTAAAATCGAGATGGTTCGGATAATTCAGCGATATAATCAAAAAATAAAAGTTTTGCTATAATTTGTACAATAATAATAATATAATTATTTAAAAATTTGACAATTATATTCCTTTAATTTATGAATTATACAGATTATCGATTTCAAGTACCCACAACCATAACCAATACTAGCACGACTGCATCAACAATTGTATCAACATCAACAATTGATACGGGAACCCGAAGACGATTATTTGCTGGTTTTCGTCCACTATCAGGTTTTGGACGTATACGTTTGCGTTCAACACAGCATCGTTCAATTTCTTTACCAGAAAGTAAATTTATTTTTATGATTTTATCATTTTTTTGTTTTATAAATCGATGTCTTATCTATATACATTTTGTTTGTTTCAAAAAAAAAAATTACTACATGTATTCCTTTCACATTCAGAATAAATTTTTTAGTACTTTGATGACACACCATAAATAAATATATAATATCATATATTTTTATATAACTGCGATGAAAAATGACAAGTAAATCACGTTTTTCTTTTATTTTTAATTCATTTTGTTTTTCATTTTCATTTGTTTCCATATATATTTAATATAGAACAGCATCAAATAGAAAAATTATCCTGAATTGAATGACATACACCAAAAAAATGTTATATTTTTTGTTTATTCCGTTGATATTTTTTTAAAATCGGGTTACCAGATTTGCAAGAGATCAACATATTTTCTATACACCCAAATGTTGGTTGGGTAACCCCATTTTAAAATCAATTATTTTTCGTTTTAATTTTTATCCAGAATTGTTGATGTAACTTTTTACCCTCTTATATTATTATTATTTTGCAATTTTGTTTAATTAATTCTCAAAAGTATTTATTATGTAAAACTCCGAATTATCAATAGTTACAATATCTACCATATATATTTCCCGCACTCTCCAGTACGACGATGCAAACACGAGTATACCCATAAAATATACTAAATTATGATGAGAATAAAGGTGGCGGCTATATTACATTAGATACACATATTATATATATATATATATATATATATATATATATATATATATATATATATCACATCGTCTGAATAAGGCCAGATTATGTTTACAGTTTGACTCATTTCATTTATCATCAAAGTGTAACAATCCTCAAAATAAGTGAAATTTATTTTCTAAACGAAAAAGGCTAAAATTTTGGTTCTAACAACTTTCAGTTGTTTTCGATCGATAAATTGAAAAGTTCGTATTATTGTGTAAAGATCTCTTTTGGCAGCAAAACTCAATAGTAGTCATCCAGGTAACTAATAAATACTATTGGTACTGGTGCATTTCTTCTAAAAGAATGGTTAAATATTTTCTTCTTCTTTCTGTTCATGTATATATGTATAAGTGCTTTTAAGAGCCGATAGTTCTAACTTCTAACAATTTCATTTTTGGCTTTACGTTGATCTTCACCTACCATTATTTACACCTGCACCATTCACACATATGGTAAGAACAATGTTAAACCTGGAGTCCATTATAATAAATGTTACATTTATTTTCTTGTTAATAACATTTAATAACATCTCTTGCGTTATACTTAGTTCAAAATATCTCCACTATCAAATGGAAAAGATCCAGTTGCAGCAAATATATCTTTGAAGAGCATAAAAGTTCATAATATTTAAAGGAACGACGTAATTTCGTTTTAATTTTCTCTTGACAGTTCTTGAAAAAGAGCGTTACTATAGTTTTTCGCTTTCTGCTGGATGATGGTGATTGGTGATTATCTAAACCAAGTCGTTCTCAAAATTTTTAAATATCACTGCGCCACTGAATTATGTAGTGATCTAGTTTCAGAACAGAATACATTATAATAACTGGGGTCCTCTATCACTTGCTTGGTACTGCTCAATTTCAAATGTGTAGTTCAACTTACATAAAGATTGCAAAATTGAGAGAAACAAAATATGAGTTAATAATTGCCTGGTAACGAGAGAGTGACTATGACTCTCTGAAGATATTCAAATGCCTCGTAATGGTAATTGGTGTGATGTGTATGAATGTATTAACGAAATTTCCACTATCGCTATCTACTATCTAGTGAAACCCTAGCCAATAGAACGGGTTTGGAAAAATTAACTCGGACAAAACAATGTTGAGCTTGAATATAGTCTGGCACCATTAGCAAACAAAAAACGTGTTACTTAAGAGGAAGATTTAGTTTACTAGATCACAAGTGTAATACCATTGCTTAACAGCATAAAATTTGTGGTAAATTTGTGTTCTAAGATCTTGAAAAACTTTACCTATTTGTTCGTGTTTTTCTAAATACAAAAGAGAGAGGTCCTAAAAAAACATTGTGATGACGTTAGCGGGTCATCAACCAATGTGATTTCTTCCCAGTGCTCAATGGTCTGACTCCATATCACCAAGACGGGACAATTTTCGTTGCGCTTTCCAGTGACGAATAAGTGATCACAGTTTACATATTTGATTAAAGGCAATTTGGAACAATTGGGCAATTTGGATTCGGAGTGTTTTTACGTCAATTTAATCTAGTAGTAGATGTTTGTGTGCGGAAACTTGACAGTATCGTACCTCCTTTCTCAAACTATAACGTCCTTTCTTCGTTATTCTACGGACACAGTATTAAATTTAAAAAAAAAATGTCTATAAATCGGAAACAAATCATAGATTAAGACTAATAAAGTCCTTAAAACCGTCTCAGTGGAATGAAATTTATTTATTTTAAGGCTAGTACTCAGATCTGTTCCGCGTGAAATTTCACTCAGTTCATCAGCGAAAAAGATATATTTTTCTCAATGCATCATAGATGTCACGCATAAACTCGACAAATTAGTTGCGCGAAAATAATGATCCTACCCATTTTTTTCGTGAAATGTCAACATTTATGTTTTTGATGTATTCTAACTAGATGTAATAAGGTTCTGCGATTTAATTTTGTTGTGTTTCGAATAATTTCTGATTTGTATTTCTGTGATAAGTAGTTGTGATATGTAAAATTGTGAAACACCAAAACTCACCAAAAAAAATAAATTTCTATTTTACGTGAAAATAAAAAAATTTTTGGAGGCGGCGGTAATATTTTATTTTACTTTGATCTAAGTGCTAGGCTTTAGGGGAAAGCCTATTCTCAATTAAATAACTCAAATAATGGATGTGAGCGAAAATCTAAACAAATAGGCCAGTTATCTATTTATTCAGACGATATATATATATATATATATATTATATATATATATATATATATATATATATATATATATATATATATATATATATATATATATATATATATATATATATATATTTCAACAGCGATTCTAAAGAAAATGGCTTTGGACTTGTTCGGACCATTCTAAATACATATTTGTCACAACACAAATTGTAATTTTATAATCTTCATTTGGCAGACCGCTTTTCTCCCGCGAATTGCTGCCTATTTATAAAAATACAATATTCAAAAATCGCTGGAAAATGGTTTGGAATAAACATAATTATCTTAATCTATTCAAATTTATTTTCTTAGTTTTGCAATCTGAAAAACCTTATATACGACCACACTAGTTGGAATCGTTTACCTCAAAATATGTTAATGAGTCAAGTGCGACTTCTTGGGAAGTAAACCAAATAGTTGATTAAAGTTTATTGTTGATTCCCATAATAAAATTTTTTCGTTTAAAGTGGTTTTTTAAAAAATTGCCCGGCAAATGAGCTTTCAGAGGGTGTGAAAACGTCCCCGTAATATTTTTATGTGTTGAGTTTTGCCAAGTTTGACAAAAAGTCCAGAACAAAACCTGATCGGCCATTTCAGCGATTCACTGTAATGACACATATTATAATTTATTTATTTTATAATTTTATATTATGTTTAATTCAATCTTAAACCGAAATCAATGAAGCTAAAACAAAATTTATTTTTTTTGTTCTAAATTTCCAGAAATTTTAAAGTAATAATAATAATTAAAAAATACTTTTATGGAACAAAAATATATTTTTTTAAATTTATAAAATAAATTAGAAATTAATGGTAAGTTTAAATATAATAACAAGTTCAAAACAAATTATAGAGTTTAATTTTGTTTAATTTTTATATAAACATTAGATGATATTATCTTTTTTATATATACTTTTACTCTCATCAATAGTATAGTATATTTATAACAGTTTTTAATTAATAAATTTATAGATAATTGATATTATTTTAGACAAGTTACTATTAGAGTCTTTAAATTAAATAAATAGGAAATACTTATTATAATATTAATTAATATTATAAAATAATGAAAACATATAGTTCATAAACAATATAGAAAATATATATTCTTTTGTCTTTTTTATTATATATTTGTACTAATATAATGCTATGATTTTTATTTATTAATATTGCTTTATTTAATTATATTAACAAACTAATAATAATTCTAAATTACCTACATACATATAATACACAAATACTATTATACTCGTACATATACTAAGAAACAATAAAACAAAAACTAAATGCATATGTTTGTATGTATGTACTTACAACTATTTATGCTGCTGCAAGCAATATATAATCATAGACGTAGTTAAATATATAATTAACATAAAATTAAATTATTTATGAATTTAGTGTGATAGCCATTTTGTTCAGAGTACAATATAAATGTTGCTATATATAGTTGGAATAATAAATTTTATAGAATTTAAATTGTTCTAAATATTTAATATCAGTTTTATTTTAGAAAATATTGCTCAGCTATTTTAAATTAATTATTTCGACTTCTAGTATTCATAACCATGGTTTATACTGAATTGGTTAACCAGTTGCAGTGCGGTCCTGTATTTTAACAAAATATGACTAAATCTATATAGCTACGATAAACGCACTTCCGAATTTTCTGGATGCGTTTGAGTGCATATTATAAATCATCTGTGTATATTTATAAAAGGCATCCGGGAATCTTATTGAAAACACGATTATTCAAACGCCTGCAATCAAATAGTGTTCTGGAATAGTGTTCTGGAACATCATTTTATTTTTTTATTGTAAACTGATGATACATATTTAACTTATCGCGGTTAAAATTCGTCTAGGTAAATCCAATTTGGCTTCTTCTAGGTGATCGTACAAATTACCATTTATTTATTATTTGTCACCAGTTCACGTTTTACAGCCGTAAACATTTTAGTTATTCTACTGATCCAGAGATGTCACCCGTTTTCACCACACTGTCATGTGGTTCGTTCATAAACTTTTTACTTAACAATAAGTTAAGCTATGACCGCCACTTACCAATCGGGGAACGGGGATACATATCATGGAGTATTTGGTTGTTAAAATCAGCTATCGTTCGTTAACTCCTTACTTGTTTAAATCGTATCTATTTCTTTGGCTATTTATTGTTTACGTCTCACTTTCCAAAGACTTCTTCTGAAATGTGGCCCATTTGTAACACAAATATCACAAATTTTCTGGTTGTAAATTAGTTAATCAATTACAAATAAAGACCATCATCATTCTTTATTTAGATGCCTTATACTTTAAGCCTATTCAATGTATTCGATCATTTCACAATTTCAATGAAATGTTTCCATTAATATGATGATAGCTGCCTCTATTTTGTGTATTCGTTCCAGCAAACACTTATCAATCATGGAAATCGGATGCATATCATGTAGTATTTGGTTGTTAAAATCATCTACCCTTCGTTAATGCCTTACTTGTTTAAATCGTATCCATTCCATAGATCATCTATTATTAACGTCTCATTTTCCAGAAATCTCATGAAATATGGCCCAGTTTACAACACAAATATGTAATACCGGTCATTGCCATACGGGAAATTTGTTGGTCGATTGTTGAAAAAGTTTCTGATTATGTGCTTATATATCTCACTTTGTTAAACGCATCTGAATCATCAACAATAAACAGTTGTGTAATATCAAGTTGTGCGGATAAGTTAATCCGCTATTATGATAAATCACGCAGAAGGTGCAACAGTAACATATGACAACTCGGCTTCTTGCTCATCAGGTGTTGTTCAGGACTTGTAACACACCATATAAAGCTTGCATGTACTTTTGCAGTACTTGATTTTGTTATTTTTGGTGAGAACCAAAATATTTTTATAAACTGCTATCAATGACATAAGCTAATGTATGACACGCGCGTCAAAGGTATGACAAATGTATTTGGGATTATGCGTATAGGTCCGGCTTGGACTACTTAAATAACAAAGAAGAGAATCAGTATGTTATACGTAAAATTATTATAAGACGACAAACACTTAATGACTACTTACAGTTCGTGGTCGATTAAAACCTAAACCACAATAAACCTTAAAGAATCGAAAATCATTTCGAGTAAATAGCTGTAATTCGCTAAAATTGTGGCAACATTATTCGCACGTTTAACGACGTCATCAAAATAATCACATGATGGAAAATTTCTTGTACACACCACCCTTATCAGATTAGAACGATCCGGTGTTAGTATTTATAGACAGTTGTGCATTCTGCCAAAATAACGTAGCTTTAACAACTGCACTGTTAAGTAATTTTTTGTATTACCAGTGTACTTCGATATTGACAACAAGACGAATAATTAAGCAATAAATGTGGCTTTTTAATTGTCTAAATTTGCTGTGACCTACATAAAAAGTTTTTGCATTTACGGTCAAATTAAGAAAGAGAATAGAAAATTGTTAAGTGGTGACCCATTTCAAATCTACTGAAAATATAAAGAGTATGTATGCATTTACGTTGTAAAACAGAACTATAATTCAACATCTAAGTATCGTTGTATTTGTACACCCTATACCAGTTAGTTGTTATTGTATTGTTATGTTTAATATTAAACAATTACAAACCATAATCCAAGATCTTAAAATTTATTAGTATACCCATGATATAAAATTATATCACACCTTTACCATTAACCTCAACCTCAACAACACATAAACATATATGTATATATATATATCTTTTATCAAACACACGCACACATACATCAAAATAATTTTTAACATACTTTGACTTGGAAAACCAATAAACCGCACACAACAGACACAAAACAAAAAATTCTATCCCAAAGGATTTAATTTCTTTAAGTTTGTTTGTGTGATTTTCGATTTTCTAATCAAAATAAAACTTTTGTTTATTTTCTTATTAAATTTGTTTTTGTTTGTTTTTATTATTTTTTATTTTATTTTTGTTTTGTTTTTGGGGTGGATAAATTTTTACTAAACTACAAAATCTTTTAAACAAAAATTCAAATCAAACAAAACAAATAAATAATAAAATTTTGCAGAAGAATTACCATCGACACGACCATTTGGTCAACCACTGTGTTTAGTAGCTGATGAGTATGTGGCTGATAGACTTCCACCAAAAAAATCTAGTACAACCTCGAAGAAGAAAAAATAATAGAATTATGACAACGTCTTTTTTTACTCTATACCATGACCTATCTATCTACTGTAAAATTACCAATCCTGCAATTTAAAAATATAAAAACAATTTATAGATTAGATAAATCTACAACCTACTTAGTCTACAACACTCCGAACCATCATCATCATATATTTTATTATTATATTATTATGTATATTTATTTGTTTCAATTTTTATTGTAGTTAACGACTTATTTATTAAATATTTTCTTTTAAATAATTTAATAATAAAAAACGAATTAAATAATATATTTTATTTTGTTTCTCATTTCTTATAATTTTCCTGCCCAATATCTGTGATAAACTGTAAAAGAGTCAAAAACATAGAATTTTAAATTTCATAAAAGAAAATATAGAAGAAATAATTAAATTATTGCTTTTTATTTTTAATTTTGTTAATTTATTGTTTCTCCATATTTCTAATTTTTTTTTCTTCACCATTATAGTAAATTTATATATAAATATTAAAACAAACAAAATATAATTAAATAAAAAATAATAATAATTATAAATGTAAAAATAATAAAATAAAATTTTTCTTTTTTTTTATGTACATAAAAAACTTGAAAAAAAAATAAAATTATTTAAAATAAATAAACGTAATCTATATTAGCGGAGACACCTAATTACAAAGGTTTCTATCATGAATAAATAAATGTTTTTTAAAAATTAGTTGATTGACATATGCACCATTAAATAATGTATGTTATAAAGACCATTTACAGTTATTATTATTTTAATTTATTTTGTTTTTTAATTATTAAATAAAACAAAAAGCTTTATGGCTGCAGCTTTAAGTTTATATATATACATAAATGTAATAAAATTAAATCGTATATTTTATTTCTATAGTTTTTATTTATTTAAACAACAACCAAAAATATTATTGTTATATAATTAATTTATTTTATTTTGTTTTTTATTTTTACCAATTGTCGCTGGACATGTTTGTAGTGTCAATCCAAATTAATGTGTCCGGTGACATTTTGTATGTACCATAATAGAGTCTAGCAATTTGTAGTTAAAAAAAAATATTTCTCTCTTTCTATCACTCAATCTATATATATATCTGTATCTCTTTCTATCTTAGTACTTAAATCTATCTCTTATACGTTCTCTTTTATCTTTATCTAAATATTCGTAGTCTATATACTATATATAAATAAATAAAAAAAATTATAATCAATTATTATTATTATTTTTTGATTTGTGTTATTTAGATAAATTTATTTTAGTTATAAACTTAAATAAATATTTTTATTTAAAAATACAAACTATGCTTTGTTTTTTGAGTTTTAATTAAAATATTATTATTACTATTTTGTTTTTGCTATAATCAAATTAAACAAAAAACAGCACCACATTCGCCACGCCGCCACAAGTTAAATTTGCGTATGAAATCGTTAAGTTTGGATTCGCCTGAATCGTCTGAGTTACATGGTCAAATGCGCCGTAGGCAACAGCAACAACAACAGCAGCTACAAACAACAATGCCATCTAGTTCTGGATACTATGGAGGATCTGGAGGTGCATTAGAGCATAGTACTCCACCATCAAATAATAGTAGATTGCACTGTAAATTTAATTTTTTTTTCTACTTAGCTACATTAGAATTAGAATTAATAGATAAGAGAATGATCGCGTAGTTCTAATTCTAGTATGTTACGAATTAATACATATAAATCTAGTACATCACATTATTTTTTCTCTCTTTCACATCCATATACCATATATAATATAATACCACATCGTTACGATTTTGGCAGCACCATCGAGCCCATCACACCAAAGAAAATTATTGTATGCAACTCGGGGACTCAAGACGGGGTCGGTTGATTTACCCGATGATATTGACAAAAGTTTGTCGTCAGCAAGTATATCGCCATGCCCATCGCCCGTACGACAAAGTCAGGTAACGTTATTGAATAACCATCTTAAAATGATTTTCCTTTAATTTGGATTTCTTCCAGAAGCAACATCGCTTATTACCAACCAATTTGTACGTTGTATTGTACAATTTTAAGGCAAGACATCAAGATGAATTAGATTTAAAAGCTGGCTATAAGGTATGTTGGAATTATCGAATTTGATTAGTTTATATTGACGAAATAATATATATTTTAGGTGACTGTTATCGATACAGCGGATCCCGATTGGTGGAAGGGAAAATGTTTAGGTCGAGTCGGATATTTTCCCTCAAAGTATGTAACCCGTTTGGCTGCCGGTGAAAAGCCACTTCAAGTCACTCTTAATTTGACTGTAACGGATGGGGAACGTAACGAGAGTACAATGAAATTGTTACGCGATCAAATTGTTATACAAGTGGGCGAAGAAGTAAGCGGTATGGTTATGGTGCGCACGGCTGACAATCGGCAAGGTATATGCCCAATAAAATATTTGCAAGAAGTGTGACAACATGTTGACCATTTAAATCATGGCATCGATAAAAAATCATCGTTTAATTTTAATTCGCACGCCTATTTTCGACATCATAAAAAGAAAAGAGATAATTATCATCACCATCATCATCATCATCATCATAGAGGCGATCGTAATTGGGATAAATGTGAAAAAATTCGCGAAACAAAGTTGGAACGTATGAAAACCCATAAATATAATATAGAGCATCGTATGCGGCTCGAAAATCGAGATTATTATCCAATGCCACCACCACCGCCACCCAGTTCACAACGACCAACGACCACCTCGAAATGTCATCAGCAACAAAGACAATGCCTGGACCCATCGTGGTACACCGATAACATATATTCGAACCAATCGATAGATTTAGAGGAAGAAGACTACATTAGTTGTCACGATTTAACCGATAATAATAACGATAGTTTTGATTCGGACGATATTTTCGTGTACCATCGGACCAAATTAAAAACCGTTAACATAACCGAAACCAGCGAATATAAATATCCAAAATCATCGAGTTGCTGTTTTGGTTTATCGAATTATGCCGCCGAACGTAAAATTAAGCCTACCCTACCGAAATCCCATTCGTTTAGTACCAGTACACATCATTCGCGTGTAATACATGATGTCACCCGGTTATCTCCACCCGCAGCCAGCGAACTAAAAACATTTAATAAATATATTATACCGCAAAATCCTATATGCGATCGTGAAGGATGCGTCAATGAATCGTGCTTCTCCAAACCGATAACACTATCGAAAAATTCCAAAATATACACGTCAAACGAGTGGGATGACGATTTCGATTGTATCGACGATGATCCGGCGCCGGTCACCACAACAAACGTGGCAACGACACGAACAACAAATAATGGTAATCAAAGTGAATATTTCACAGCGGACGAAGATTACTATTACGACGATCATGATACGTCGAGTGTATACGAATTTAATCCCCATCCACACAATAGCCACTATATTGACGATCATAGTCCGACAACACCATATTATGACGATGACATAAATCGTTTGATACAAAATGAACGATCGAAATTGTTGATACAAAATAAATTGAATAAATATCGTGACGATCATTTAACATATTACAACAATAATGATAATTTATTATTATATGATTCGCATATAAAAAATAAAACATTGCTCGAAGTACAACCGCCGAATAAATACGACGATTCGTCGCCCGATTCAACCGATCTCGAACTAGACGATTTTAATTTCGATTTTATCAAATATTGGGAAGATTTGGATGATAGAAAATCGCATTCACCTCTATTATCCCCATCATCGATTGATAATAATAATAATAAATTGAATAATAATAATAATAATAATTTAGATACTAGTAATAATAATAATAATAATAATATTAATGCTAATAATAATTGTTGTGTGATAAATGAAAATAAAAAAATTATCAAAAATATAAATTATGATCGTTCATGTTATTATAATGATAATAATAATAAATTATTAAATAAAACAAAGTTTAATCACCATCGTAAAATATATCCATCAGAAATAAATAATAATAAATATAATTGTAATATTAATAATATAAATAATAATATTCATATAAATAATAATTTTTATCCATGCGATTCACCGCCATCATCATCCACAGTATCAAATAATACTAGCATAACAAATAATAATATAAATAATAATAATAATAATAACGGTAGTGTTAACAATAATAATGTTAATAGTATTAATAATAACAATATAGTTAAGAGTAATACAAATAATAATAATAATACTAACAACAACAACAACAGTAGTGGTAACAGCAATGCAATTAGTTTAATCAACAACATATTTTCAATTTACAAACCAAATAAATATTCACCACTCAATTGTCATAACAAACAGAATCCGACGATCGCTAATAAATCGGAAAACTATAAAAAAAATAATCTAAACACGTGCAGTACGAATAGTAAACCAGAATATTTAACATCAATCAAACGGCCGCTCCTCGTTAACCCACAATTAAATTCGGCCGAACATCCACGCTTTAAAATTATTCCAGACAAAACTGGTCTAAAAATAACACCACTCTATCGTTACGATCTGAAAGATTATCAGTACAGTAGTAGTCATCATCCGCACCACAATCATCACGCAACAAATAAAATAAATCCAGCTCTTACATCGTCGTCATCGACGTCATCCGGTTATAAATTAAAATCAACATCTCGTCCACTATTATTTCGACACTGATGGTATAAAAAAAATTTTTTTTATTGTATTCTATATTATTGTTTAAAAAGTAGCTCGTCACTAAGATAAAATACAATAAAGAAAATTTTTTCATGGTAAAAAAAAGCAAACAAATAACCAAAAATAACGACAACCCCATATTAGCGAGATAAAATCGAAATTATACCAATACATTGTGTCTGTACTATATGTAGCAAAGACACAAATCAACAAATAATATCCCGAAAAATATAGCAAAGACACACACACACAAACACATATCATAAAAATATGTATGAATTATTGATATGATGACTCGATGAGAATACTTAACCAGCTAAAATTTGCGGCAAATTTTGATTACGTCACGAAATCCATAATTATAATGCAACCACCTACGAGTTTAGCTTTTAGGCACAATAAATGTTGATGTAATCTTATTAATTTTAATTCATTTTGATTTTTGATTGTAGATGAAATTTGGTAACGCGTTAATTGTTGTATTTATAGAATGGATGGACCTCTCCCCAACCCCAAAATATAAAATATAAATAATGTTAAAAAAATTTAAAATAACGAGAAAGGTTTAGACAACCGCGTAGGCACGGTATTTGTTCCTATAATTTCCCAAAAAAAAAAAAATATATATATAATAATTTAATTTTGTTGTGCCATTTAAAAAAATTAATATTTGACGCTCCTTCCCACCCCTTAACCCTTCGTAAATCGATAAATTTGAATGTTAAAAAGACGTCGCATTACAAACTTAGCTGGTTCTATAATTAAGACATCGTGCAGACATCAAACCACACGATTACAAATCCATAACTTTATATACTTACACCAGAACAATATATTATAAAAACATAAATTATATAATATAATGATTAAAAATAAATAAATAAAAAAACCGCCTAAATCTTATGATTGATTAAACATACTCGTAAATTGTAACATTAAAAAAAAAATATGTTTTATGTACTAAAAAAGTTCATTGGTTGCGCAGCACTGCATGAACCTCATGATTTTATGTTGATATTTTAGTGTACCAAGCTAACGCAAATAAAAGAGAGCCGGTGTGATCAATATACTTACCAGGCAAAAACCTTTCATTGGTTTGAAGTTGTACAAAACTGTATTGAGCTGCGAGCTAACAATTTGAAATTATTCTTATGACATAATGACCAATTCTGGTTGTGTGACTTTGCAAAATCCCATATAGTGACGAAAGTGTATCAGTTAGATGTTCTGTGTTACAATCCAGATTCTTAAAAAAAAAAATGATCTATGTAAGTTCTAATTGAGGATAGTTGAGAAAAAAATAAAAAAACTCAGAAGTGTAAAACCTATTTATGGTTGCACCATATCTATCTGACCGACCAAATCACTTATCAAAACGTTACTTAAGAAAACAATTGCTTTACGATGATGTATTATGACCCATTGCCGATCAGTAACAATCTTTTAGGTCATTTTAAAGTGAGTAAATAATCGGCACTAGATCATATTCACCATTCCCACAACAACGTCATCACGTCAAATCTACAAATTATACAGGTGTTGTATACAGGATCACATTACTTATTTCGGAATAATTCTTCAAGTCAAGATCAGCCAACTGTAACATTATATTTTTTTGGAGGTAAAGATAGTTAAGTAAAAATGAATTTTGATTATGTTCAGACATTTTGATCATTTTGATTATATCTATCTGGTCAGATTTCAAATATTGCGCTGGTCGTTCTTTAACATGTTGGTATTTAATGGTTTAACCACTATAGCGAGATGTCCTCGTTTTTGATTAGTGTCAATCGAAAATACCAGCTTTCTATTAGTATCTTCTAATTTAGGTTGCATACACTGCCCAAATGTGCAAATACTCGATAATTATGTTAGGTTATATACATCTGTTAATTCTATAAATTTTGTTCCGAAGAGAAATCCAAGAATTGTTTGGTTTACTTCAAATGTCAATAATTGTTGGTTTGCTTTGCGTGTTGTATTATCGTGCCAATAATAGCATATATTGAATTTTGGCTTGGTCTTCTCACCCCAAATTGAACATAATGCAATATCATTTCGAAAGGTCAGTAAAACAAAATTGTGTTCAAAATCAGTTAGAAAATATTCTCGAATTGATTGGTCCAATATTGTCAACAACTATTAATCCCACTACAAGGTTCTCCAGTTTTTAAAGATTCTTCGTTTTTTCTTCAGTATTAAAATAATATTCAACGTTTTTATCTTCAAATGGTAAATTACATTGACCTACCTCCTAAGTGGAGTGTTTGATATGGTGAGCCAATTTCACCCTCTTACACTTAAAAGAGTTGGGAGTCTTACCAAATTATTATTTAGAATTGTTGTGTACTATTAAAAATAAAATTTACTGGTCCATTTAAAAGGAGTGCTAAAATTCATGAGCTAAATTTCTATAATCTTATATCATTGCTGCTGCGCAAACCAGAAATTAAATAAAAATATAAATATATATATATATATATATATATATATATATATATATATATATATATATATATATATATATATATATATATATAAATATATATATATATATATGTATATATATATATATATATATATATATATATATATATATATATATATATATATGTATATATATATATATATATATATATATATATATATATATATATATATATATATATATATATATACATATATGTATATGTAATGTATATCATTTTATCATCAAAAAATAAAAACCGTCCGTTTTATGAAAAAACAGATTATTTAAAGGAAATATTTTATTATTATTAATTTGCGATAAATTTTATATTTTTAAAATAAAAGAATAAATTAATTTTTTAAATGAAAATGCGATATTTTATTTTAGATAAAAATAAAATTAAACAATTAATTAGTTAAAATCGTCATTTTACAACGGCTTTTTATTAATATTTTAAAATAAACCATGGCATCAAACAAATGCCATATAAACAAATCACATGCTTTTTTTGTTGTATTATAGATCACCGAAAATTAATATAAAATCAATAAATTAAAAAGAAATTTAATTAAATGTTTATATTATTATTATATAAATTTTAAACAAATATATTATATAAATTTTAATGAATAAATATAATTATAAAATAAGCACAATTTATTTTTAAATTTCATAAAAAATATTTATTTTGTTTTTCCTCGAATTTGTTATTTTATTGTTAAATTTATTAAAAAAGAAAAAGAATAGATACAATAAATAAAAAGACCAATTAATTATAATGACTAAATATTATAATAAAATGTTAAAAACTATAAAAATAAAATATAATACAAAATTTAAATAATAAATCATGTGATTAGTAAAATTATACTTTAAAAACCAAACTAAAAAGAAATAATTTAATATATATATTATTGATTAATTAATATAAATAATTATAAATGAGCACGCCTTTATAATAAATAAAAGTAAAACAAATATTATTTTCCAAATTTAAATTTTATATATTAGTTAACGATTTTTTTAAAAATAATTATTTATTATTAGATATGAAAAAAATATTATATAATAAAATATATAATATAATAGTTATATATATATATATATATATATATATATATATATATATATATATATATATATATATATATATATATATATATATATTTATATATATATATATATAAATATATATATATATATATATATATATATATATATATATATATATATATATATATATATATATATATATATATATATATATATATATATCTTGTTACTTATATAACTTAATGAAATTGCACGTAATTATAATAATTAAATAAAAATAAAGACTAACCATTGAATGTTAAATTTAAAAAACATAAAATGAAAATGTGAAATTAAAACCACACGCAGTATTTTACCTTTTACCGTTATGAAAATTAATAAATATTCTTGAAATAAGTTTCCCAAAATATCAAATATTTAAAAATTATTATTATTATTATTATTACAATATAAATTTCTATTGTACATAAAATATTATTATTATAAACTAAATTAAAATTTTAAAACGAATTGTTAAGACCAAACCAAATATATGAAATTATTATGTGTATATATGTATATATATATATATATATATATATATATATATATATATATATATATATATATATATATAAACATATAATGTTTTGAGCAAATAAAGAAATAAATTTTTAACAAATAACAATATTAATGAATTTTTTTAGACGAACATACATAACAGATTTAAATTTTAATTTTAATAAAATTCATAAAATTATTAATTTTAAAAGTGATGTACGAAAATAATATAAATTTAACACAAAAATTATAAATCACTTTTTAAACCATTCTATATATAATATACATTGATAGTTCATACATAAATAATAAATCTTTTACCTTTTCACATTGTGCTGTGCATTAAAACCCAGAAAAACATTTAAATGAATTAATTAAATAAACAAAAACAAAATGAAAATATAAATATAAATGTCTAGCAAAACAAACACAAAACATTTGTTGTTTTTATTTGAATGTCGCTATTTTGTCCATGCATCTATAAAAAAAACTTTTCAAATGGCGTCATATGTTAGATCCTGTACAATATCTGGTCATATCAAATAGGAAGGTACGATTTGAAAATATTCAGTATTGCCATATAAAACATTGATACCAGTAATCAGACTCATGATTATTCCAATGCATAAAAATAAATAAAATTATAATTATCGTAAAGCTATGCGAATGAAGTTTATAAACTATATACTAATCCCTCCGATTGCACGGAAGTTTGGTTCCATAAAAACAACGCACGACGAAAAACCGCGCAATGTAAACCCTACTTTGTATGACACTGGTTAAGTTCCAAATATTAACAAAAATTCAAAAAAATAATTAAAAATGATTATTCATATGGCACTATCTTCTACTTCTTCTTTGCTTTTATTATTATCATCGTTATTGAACTGATTTCAAATATCATCAACAGTCATATTTGCTTCATTAATGTCTTCCATAATATCATCTGATACTATCTCTTGAAAACCGACTCCATCAATTGGCGTCAATATATCACAATTATCTAGCATCTCAAACGTCAATACAACTTTCTATTTTCGTCCACTTATCATTGAGTTTTTCACTCCTTCCAATAAAATAGTATATTTCCTACAACAGATCAAATCCAAGATCTGTTTCCAAAACTCACAAATCGGTACATTATCTGGCGTAAGTATTAGTAACGGTTTGGTTTGCAATATCTCTTTATAACCTGGTTTCTATCTTCGTGTATAAAAATAAAAATCCTACTAGACATTCTTTTCTAAAAACTACTAGTTTCGGCAGTGAAAAAAAAAATTAAAATCGGAAAGTATGAAATTTTACTGAGAGAAAAACTGGATTAAAAACTCAACTCGCACAACGAAATAAAAATTAATGGTGAAAAAGCATATATTTAGGCGAATTATTATATGGAATTTCTTTGAACTACAAATTTTCATATTATAAATTGATATCATATTCGATATATCGTCAAAGTGAATAGACGTATTTTTGATAGCTATAATTTGTTGTTTTTTTTAAATAATTATAAATTGACGGGAAGTATTTCCTAAAACAAAAAAAAAATTTAGGAAAATTTTTAGGATATACTTCACGTATGTGCGTAGGAATGTGAAGTTTTTCCTAATCCTAATTAAATACGAATGTGTTAGTGTAAATAATATTTAAAATCCATATTAAACGATATGTTTCGTTTAATATGGATTTTAAATATTATGTAATAATTTATTTATTCATTATTACGATTTGAGTAAAATAATTCAAATGTGTTAATTATTGTTTTTAAATATTTGCCTTCTAATTTTCATAGATATGTATCGAACTTAATAATAACGCAAGTTAAGTGATTGACAGTGTGATTCGAAGCATTCAGTACAGAATTATGGTAGGTTTAATTGTCCCAAGATTCCTCGTGTATATGTTTTGTATAAGTCAAGATCTATGCTCTATAGAAAAGTAATTTAAATGTTTTAAAACATATAGTTTTATGCACTTAGGAAAATTAAGGAAATCTTTCAAATTACTGTACAGAATTTGTGAAGTCGGCTTTTTCGAATTTTCCTGTTATTCTTAAACGATGGGCATTCTGAGGAAAAACATCATTTTGAGAAGAACCATTTGTTAAGGAATATAATAAATACATTTTAGTATTGAAACACTCGTATAAGTAAATAATTTTCCTAACTTGGGATGTATGTCAGTAAATATCTACAGTATCGAATTACATTATGCCGTATTTTCGTCTATTCCTTTGGGGATTCTGATAGAGTGGCAGTGACAAATTGCAATTATGCGACTCTCTATCTCACCATCGTTCTTTAGCTATCATACCCACAAATGAACTTTAAATACAGCATGTGGTCCTTCATTTATCTCGATTCATAACTCGAGCTTTTAAGTAGCGACATTACAAGTATACGAAGGTATAGTTCGACTTCGTCACGCAAACGCAGTCGGGATCTTCCTGTATGACGTACAGCGGCTAGAATTCATTCAGAAGATGTTCCGAAATAATTCCATTTGAGACAAAACTCGGTCAATTCCTAATCAATTATAATGGGACTAGGCATGTCGGATAGAAGTTGAAATTTAAAATGGTTTTTCAAAAAAGCTCTAGAATATGACCACCTGGGATTGAACTCGACCATTTTTGAATCGATTATAATAGAAGTGGGTATGTTGGATGGAAATTGGATTATAAAATGATATTTTTGATATTTGAAAAATTGATATTTATTCTGGAAAAACGCCATCTGGGACGGAACTCGGCTATTTCTTAACCGATTTTGATAGAATTGAATATGTTTGATGGAAATTAGATTGGAAAATGTTTTTTGGGCAAAGTTCTGAAATATGGCCACCTGGGACAGAATTCGAAAATTTTTTGGCCGATTATGATGGAATTGAGTATGTTGGATGGAAATAGGATATAATAAAATGATTTTTGGAAGAAGTTCCAGAGTTTGGCTACTAGAGACGAAACTCGGCTATTTCTTAACCGATTATAATAGAATTGTGTATTTTAGATGAAAATGGGATTCCAAAATGATTTTTGGAAAAGTTCTGGTATATGATCACATGGGACGGAGCTCAATTATTTCTCAACCGATTTTGATGGATTTTGTATGTTGGATGGAAAAATGGTTTTTGGAAGAAGTTCTCAAATACGGTCACCTGGGATAGAACTCGGTCATTTACTAACCGATTATGATAGGATTGGGTATGGATGGAAATGGTATTATAAAATGAGTTTTGAAATAAGCTCTGCAATATGGTCAACTAGGACGGAGCTCGACCATTTCCTTATCCATAAAATAAACAAATAAATATAAAAATAATAACATTAGCAACTTCGCGTTGCATATATTTTGATGATTCATGAACTTTAATACAATGTTACGTAGATGTACGTTTTTGGTTTTGATTTCTAATTTAAGATCTGCTGCCTTTTTTATTATTCGTTGTTAAAGATCTTGAAACAAGGCCTCGCCAACTTGTTCGATTGAATTTAATGATTACGATGATATCGCTGTTACCAAGAAGTCGCTTTAACTCATAATTCGAACGAATCCGATAATAGTTTTCCGCAACTTAAATTTAATCAAAAATGAAACGAATGATCTTCAGTTTAAGCGTAGATAAGATTTTACAATCATAAGAGGTCAGGGTTCAGTTCACGTTTTGAAAGCCCGCGCAGGTGTCAAAAGTTTTTCATAATGTGCGAGCTGCTTATACGACGGCGACTGATTTTTAGGTCCCCTTTATTTTGGGAATTTATGTTTGCCTGAATATTATGTTTTGATGTTGTAATGTTTTAGAAACATACTGAAACATAATAATTTTCAGTTTGATTTATTTTCTTTTGCTTCAAAAGCTCGTCGCATTATCGTTTCCTTCAATATCTTTAGTATATGCATACTTATTTTGATTTCGAACGCATCATAATAGAGGTAATAGTTCATGAGCAAAACTAAAAATAACAATTGTTTTCTTTTATCCATAAACAATTTCATTTTTGATTGTGTAATTTTGATAATATTGATTGCCAATACATTAACCTTATGATAATTTACGCTAATGTTAGTCCATAACTTAAGTAGACCTGTCGGCAGAAATATTGAATTCTTCATAGCCAAGTAATTATTTAGTTTGGAATGCACCGCTAGAGATTTGATTGATGTTTAACAAATAAAAACAAATGCAGGGGTGTATTGTTGTGGCCAACACCCGACTTTCTTTTACGAATGTATTTCAAAACCACCACACTTGATTTTTATTTCACGAAAACATCACACTTCATTGACTTTTGGTAAAACTGTCATGTATAATCCAAAAACCTTTATCACACCGACCAAACGAAACAGTGGTTGAAGCTTTGGCGTTTTAATCAAGTCAAGAGGTACCGGGTTCAAATCCTGTTAAGGGTCAAATGCAAAATATAATTTTCATTACCCGATTACGATCGGGGATCAAAATAAACACAATTATGATCCACTGTCTGCGTGCAGAATTCAAGGAACGACTCCTCTTCCATGTCAATACCATAGACTGGCATGAAGCACTACAGATGGTTCTATATAACCATAAGTCTTCGATTTGGCTACTGCAAAACGTAGCAAGTCAACAGCGAACTGCTAAAGAGTTGGGCGTGCGTCGGTTCCAGGATCGATTGCAAAGATTGTTCATCGATTGCAAAGATTGAACATTTTTCACGGTTAACCTTCAGAAATTCAAAAATTTAATTATTAATGCAAAAACGTCAATACATATACGTATAGTTTATTTTCCCATAATATGCATAATATGTTTTTGTTGAAAAACAGTTTTTGACATATAACGTCATTACCGGTTAAATTCGTTAGCATAGGTCTAGACCTAGTCAAAAATGTTTGTCGCTATAGTTCCCGCCGTTTAGTATAATCGGAAAACTCGGAAAACCTTCAACAAATATGAATGGAAATGTCTTCAAATATCCTTAATCCTTACTACCAGAAGCCCTACTTTTTGAAAATTTTATTTGATTTTCCGTTAGCATAGGTCTAGACCTACTCAAAAATGTTTGTCGCTATAGTTCCCGCCGTTTAGTATAATCGGAAAACTCGGAAAACCCGATGTCTCTTTAAATATATGGTAATTTCTTCAAATATCCTTAATCCTTACTACCAGAAGCCCTACTTTTTGTAAATTTTATTTGATTTTCCGTTAGCATAGGTCTAGACCTACTCAAAAATGTTTGTCGCTATAGTTCCCGCCGTTTAGTATAATCGGAAAACTCGGAAAACCCGATGTCTCTTTAAATATTTGGTAATGTCTTCAAATATCCTTAATCCTTACTACCAGAAGCCCTACTTTTTGAAAATTTTATTTCATTTTCCGTTAGCATAGGTCTAGACCTACTCAAAAATGTTTGTCGCTATAGTTCCCGCCGTTTAGTATAATCGGAAAACTCGGAAAACCCGATGTCTCTTTAAATATATGGTAATTTCTTCAAATATCCTTAATCCTTACTACCAGAAGCCCTACTTTTTGAAAAATTTATTTGATTTTCCGTTAGCATAGGTCTAGACCTACTCAAAAATGTTTGTCGCTATAGTTCCCGCCGTTTAGTATAATCGGAAAACTCGGAAAACCCGATGTCTCTTTAAATATATGGTAATTTCTTCAAATATCCTTAATCCTTACTACCAGAAGCCCTACTTTTTGTAAACTTTATTTGATTTTCCGTTAGCATAGGTCTAGACCTACTCAAAAATGTTTGTCGCTATAGTTCCCGCCGTTTAGTATAATCGGAAAACTCGGAAAACCCGATGTCTCTTTAAATATATGGTAATGTCTTCAAATATCCTTAATCCTTACTACCAGAAGCCCTACTTTTTGAAAATTTTATTTGATTTTCCGTTAGCATAGGTCTAGACCTACTCAAAAATGTTTGTCGCTATAGTTCCCGCCGTTTAGTATAATCGGAAAACTCGGAAAACCCGATGTCTCTTTAAATATATGGTAATTTCTTCAAATATCCTTAATCCTTACTACCAGAAGCCCTACTTTTTGTAAATTTTATTTGATTTTCCGTTAGCATAGGTCTAGACCTACTCAAAAATGTTTGTCGCTATAGTTCCCGCCGTTTAGTATAATCGGAAAACTCGGAAAACCCGATGTCTCTTTAAATATATGGTAATGTCTTCAAATATCCTTAATCCTTACTACCAGAAGCCCTACTTTTTGAAAATTTTATTTGATTTTCCGGTTGCATAGGTCTAGACCTACTCAAAAATGTTTGTCGCTATAGTTCCCGCCCTTTAGTATAATCGGAAAACTCGGAAAACCTTCAACAAATATGAATGGAAATGTGTTCAAATATCCTTAATCCTTACTACCAGAAGCCCTAATTTTTGAAAAATTTATTTGATTTTCCGTTAGCATAGGTCTAGACCTACTCAAAAATGTTTGTCGCTATAGTTCCCGCCGTTTAGTATAATCGGAAAACTCGGAAAACCCGATGTCTCTTTAAATATATGGTAATGTCTTCAAATATCCTTAATCCTTACTACCAGAAGCCCTACTTTTTGAAAATTGTATTTGATTTTCCGGTTGCATAGGTCTAGACCTACTCAAAAATGTTTTTCGCTATAGTTCCCGCCCTTTAGTATAATCGGAAAACTCGGAAAACCTTCAACAAATATGAATGGAAATGTCTTCAAATATCCTTAATCCTTACTACCAGAAGCCCTACTTTTTGAAAATTTTATTTGATTTTCCGGTTGCATAGGTCTAGACCTACTCAAAAATGTTTGTCGCTATAGTTCCCGCCGTTTAGTATAATCGGAAAACTCGGAAAACCTTCAACAAATATGAATGGAAATGTCTTCAAATATCCTTAATCCTTACTACCAGAAGCCCTACTTTTTGAAAATTTTATTTCATTTTCCGTTAGCATAGGTCTAGACCTACTCAAAAATGTTTGTCGCTATAGTTCCCGCCGTTTAGTATAATCGGAAAACTCGGAAAACCCGATGTCTCTTTAAATATATGGTAATGTCTTCAAATATCCTTAATCCTTACTACCAGAAGCCCTACTTTTTGAAAATTTTATTTGTTTTTCCGTTTGCATAGGTCTAGACCTACTCAAAAATGTTTGTCGCTATAGTTCCCGCCGTTTAGTATAATCGGAAAACTCGGAAAACCTTCAACAAATATGAATGGAAATGTCTTCAAATATCCTTAATCCTTACTACCAGAAGCCCTACTTTTTGAAAATTTTATTTCATTTTCCGTTAGCATAGGTCTAGACCTACTCAAAAATGTTTGTCGCTATAGTTCCCGCCGTTTAGTATAATCGGAAAACTCGGAAAACCCGATGTCTCTTTAAATATATGGTAATGTCTTCAAATATACTTAATCCTTACTACCAGAAGCCCTACTTTTTGAAAATTTTATTTGATTTTCCGTTTGCATAGGTCTAGACCTACTCAAAAATGTTTGTCGCTATAGTTCCCGCCGTTTAGTATAATCGGAAAACTCGGAAAACCCGATGTCTCTTTAAATATATGGTAATGTCTTCAAATATCCTTAATCCTTACTACCAGAAGCCCTACTTTTTGAAAATTTTATTTGATTTTTCGGTTGCATAGGTCTAGACCTACTCAAAAATGTTTGTCGCTATAGTTCCCGCCGTTTAGTATAATCGGAAAACTCGGAAACCCTTCAACAAATATGAATGGAAATGTCTTCAAATATCCTTAATCCTTACTACCAGAAGCCCTACTTTTTGAAAATTTTATTTGATTTTCCGTTAGCATAGGTCTAGACCTACTCAAAAATGTTTGTCGCTATAGTTCCCGCCGTTTAGTATAATCGGAAAACTCGGAAAACCCGATGTCTCTTTAAATATATGGTAATGTCTTCAAATATCCTTAATCCTAACTACCAGAAGCCCTACTTTTTGAAAATTTTATTTGATTTTCCGTTAGCATAGGTCTAGACCTACTCAAAACTGTTTGTCGCTATAGTTCCCGCCGCTTAGTATAATCGGAAAACTCGGAAAACCCGATATCTCTTTAAATATATGGTAATGTCTTCAAATATCCTTAATCCTAACTACCAGAAGCCCTACTTTTTGAAAATTTTATTTGATGATCCGGTTGCATAGGTCTAGACCTACTCAAAAATGTCTTCAAATATCCTTAATCCTAACTACCAGAAGCCCTACTTTTTGAAAATTTTATTTGATTTTCCGGTTGCATAGGTCTAGACCTACTCAAAATTGTTTGTCGCTATAGTTCCCGCCCTTTAGTATAATCGGAAAACTCGGAAAACCTTCAACAAATATGAATGGAAATGTCTTCAAATATCCTTAATCCTTACTACCAGAAGCCCTACTTTTTGAAAATTTTATTTGATTTTCCGTTTGCATAGGTCTAGACCTACTCAAAAATGTTTGTCGCTATAGTTCCCGCCGTTTAGTATAATCGGAAAACTCGGAAAACCCGATATCTTTTTAAATATATGGTAATGTCTTCAAATATCCTTAATCCTTACTACCAGAAGCCCTACTTTTTGAAAATTTTATTTGATTTTCCGGTTGCATAGGTCTAGACCTACTCAAAAATGTTTGTCGCTATAGTTCCCGCCCTTTAGTATAATCGGAAAACTCGGAAAACCTTCAACAAATATGAATGGAAATGTCTTCAAATATCCTTAATCCTTACTACCAGAAGCCCTACTTTTTGAAAATTTTATTTGATTTTCCGTTAGCATAGGTCTAGACCTACTCAAACATGTTTGTCGCTATAGTTCCCGCCGTTTAGTATAATCGGAAAACTCGGAAAACCCGATGTCTCTTTAAATATATGGTAATGTCTTCAAATATACTTAATCCTTACTACCAGAAGCCCTACTTTTTGAAAATTTTATTTGATTTTCCGTTTGCATAGGTCTAGACCTACTCAAAAATGTTTGTCGCTATAGTTCCCGCCGTTTAGTATAATCGGAAAACTCGGAAAACCCGATATCTCTTTAAATATATGGTAATGTCTTCAAATATCCTTAATCCTTACTACCAGAAGCCCTACTTTTTGAAAATTTTATTTGATTTTTCGGTTGCATAGGTCTAGACCTACTCAAAAATGTTTGTCGCTATAGTTCCCGCCCTTTAGTATAATCGGAAAACTCTGAAAACCTTCAACAAATATGAATGGAAATGTCTTCAAATATCCTTAATCCTTACTACCAGAAGCCCTACTTTTTGAAAATTTTATTTGATTTTCCGGTTGCATAGGTCTAGACCTACTCAAAAATGTTTGTCGCTATAGTTCCCGCCGTTTAGTATAATCGGAAAACTCGGAAAACCCGATGTCTCTTTAAATATATGGTAATGTCTTCAAATATCCTTAATCCTAACTACCAGAAGCCCTACTTTTTGAAAATTTTATTTGATTTTCCGTTAGCATAGGTCTAGACCTACTCAAAAATGTTTGTCGCTATAGTTCCCGCCCTTTAGTATAATCGGAAAACTCGGAAAACCTTCAACAAATATGAATGGAAATGTCTTCAAATATCCTTAATCCTTACTACCAGAAGTCCTCCGTTTTGAAAATTTTATTTCATTTTCCGTTTGCATAGGTCTAGACCTACTCAAACATGTTTGTCGCTATAGTTCCCGCCGTTTAGTATAATCGGAAAACTCGGAAAAACCAATTATTTTAAATACACGTTTTTTTGTTAAAATATTATTATTTCGTTATCTTTATAAATTGTGATAATTTTTCCAATGTGCAGTTGTCAAAAATTTTCCAATGGGATAACAATTACCCGTTTTTATGTAGTTTTCGAATTGGATTTGTATTACGTATTTTCAAATACATATATACATTTTTATTATTGTTTTTGTTTTTAGGAATAACTTTTTTTTTTAGGAAATACTTCACAACCGTAATTATAATTATAAAAAGTGTAGTCATTAACCATCTCAAATAACTCGACAAAGTTTTTTTTTTTGCTTTGTATTACTTTAACTAAAAGTGCAGTGTTTGTAAAAAAACTATTGTGCATAGTGCATATAAGTTTTGTAGTGAAGTGTGAACATTTAATGATAATGACCTAGAACTTGGGTCATTATACTTGGTCTGCGTCTGAACCAAATCGGTCGGCAGTACTTAAAGTCTGGCCATGCAGGAAAATTTACCCTCATCGATGTTTGACTCCATGGATTCGGTGAAGAGTCCATCATTACAACACACAAATGCTAACGCCGTCGGCGCGGGCAACTTTATGAGCACAATCCATTTAAAATAGGTAAACTAATCATGAGATCTCCTATAAGGCCACGAAGTTTCTCTGTAGAAAACTTAGCCACAACAAAAGCACCTCAGCAGAGTAACAGCAGTTCCCAACAAATATCAGGGAATAATTTAAATGAGAAAATAATAATATTAAGGGAAGCACGAAATGAAATCCATTAGTTAAAACTTATGATAGATCAAGTCACCCACAAACAAATGATTTTACTATACCTGATTCGAGATAAGAAGACGAAATAGTAGCACACGAAACAGCATGGCCACTACCAAAATCCAAAAAAAGGAAGCGAATATCAGAAAAATGTAATCAAGCTGCTACTTCATCAGACAAAACTGAAAAAGATCCAACTCAAAAAACCAAAACTCAGCCCGAAAAAACATCTCATCAGCAAAGTATGTAACTTTCCAAAAAATTAAAGAACCTAAAAAAGGTAAACAAATTCCGCCTTCTGTAGTACTTAGCAATGTGACAAATTACTCCGACACTAACAAGTCATTACAGGATAACAACATCAATTTCCAAGCCAAACTGATGAACAACAAGCAACTGAAAATAAATGTAGTCACCGAGACAGATTATAGAAATCTAACAGAATACCTAAACGGTTCGCAGCAACAGTGGCATTCTTATGAAAATAAACATACACGACCGATAAGGGTTATGGTTAGAAATTTGCACCAATCATGCGACCCAGAAGATATTAAGAGAGAATTGAGTGAAAGAGGTTTTAAAATCCTTGATGTCGTCAACAAAATTAAAAAGACTAAGCAAGGGGATGAAGAACTAAGAATTCCACTTCCGTTATTTATGCTGACCTTCGATAACAAAGAAGATATTCAAAAAATTTATGAAATAAAACATATGTGCCATATGGGTGTAAAAATTGAAGCGATTAGAAGTAACCGTACAATTCCGCAATGTAAACGTTGTCAGCGATATGGCCATACTCAAAAGTTCTGCCAACACGAACCTAGATGTGTTAAATGTGCTGAGAAACATTTAACTATTTCTTGTGAGAAACCCAAGAATACTGCAGCAAAGTGTTCAAACTGTGCACAAGCCCATCCTGCAAATTACCGAGGATGCCTGGTATCGAGAGAACTTCAAAAAAGAAGAAATAATCTAAGTAAACCAACGAATTTACAAAAACGTCAACCATCAGAATCGTTTAGTCATCATGTAAGAGGTGGTTTATCATATGCGCAAGTAGCTGAGACAGGAAAGGTCAGTTCCGGACCAAATTTGAACCCTACCCATTCGAATACTATGATGGAAATGATGCAAAATGTTATGAATGCCATAAACAACCTTTCTGAAAGGCTACAAAGATTGGAGCAGAGAAATTCTGCTTTATTATACTAATCAACTCTCTCAAAATCATATACCAAGAAAACCTGAGAATTGCTACTTGGAATGCTAACGGTATTAAAAATAAAAAGCATGAACTAGAAGCGTTTTTAAAAATGCAAAATATCGATGTGTGTCTGATATCTGAGACCCACTCTACCAGGCAATCTTACCTTAAAATTCACGGTTACCAACTTTATGAAACAATTCATCCGGATAACCAAGCAAGAGGTGGAACTGCTGTTATAATAAAAAACTATATTAAACACCGTGAATGCCAGCATTATCAATTACCCGAAACCCAGCTTACCATAGTAGAAATTACATCTACCAAGCAACGCATTCAGATAGGAGCAGTGTATTGTCCACCTAGCTATAACCTGAAGAAACCGAACTATTTGAATATCCTACAACAGTTCGATGGTAGATTTATACTAGGGGGTGCTTTTAATGCAAAGCATGTTGACTTTGGCTCTAGGTTTACAACAACCAAAGGTAACGAACTTAAAAATGCAATAGTAGAAATGGGATGTAACGTCCATTTCACTGGCAAGCCAGTGATTAACATATTGACAAACATATTGGCCCACGGATGCAGGTAAAACTCCAGATCAACTGGATTTCTTTATATCAAAACAAGTTTCATCAAATTTTATTGAAGTAGAGGATAATTCAGATATGGACTCTGATCACTCTGCAGTGATACTTTCCTTAAGCGACAAGATAATTAGAAAGGAAACGAGACCAACTCTTGCCAATAAAACAACTGATTGGGCGAGCTTCAAATATGAAGTAGAAAACAAGATTAACTTACAAACAGGACTAAAAACTATTCAGGACCTAGAAGAAGAGGTAGAACATTTCACCGATATCATTCAGATTATCGCTTGGAATAATACTAATGGAACAGTATCCAAAACCATTGGTAAAAGTTACCAAAGAGAAATTCGGAATCTTTTCTTAGAAAAAAGAAAAGCTAGGAGAAAATGGCAACAAACAAGGAGTCCATCTGATAAGACGATTCTAAATAATAAATCACAACAGCTAAAGCGAGAAATTCAGAAACTTAATGAAAAATCGTTTTCTTTGTATCTGGGAAAATTGACCGCTGAAGAAGATACGAACTACTCACTATAAAAGGCAACTAAAAGTATAAAAACCCCAATTACGCAAATCCCTTCTATTAAGAGAAATGATGGCTCGTGGGCTAGGGATAACAAAGCAAACGCTGAAGAATTTCCTAACCATTTGGCTGATATTTTCAAACCGAATGAGATTGAATCGGATATTATAATCGAAAATGAAAGCAGCAATTATGAGGGTGGAATTCCTCTAACAACCCAAAAAGAAGTTACCAGTGAAATACAATTCAATGTGAAGTCAGCAAAGGCATGTTCCTTCGGCCTGGAAAGTTGCGGAAGTTATTATGTTACCGAAACCAGGTAAACCGCCTAATGAAGCTAAATTGTATTGTCCGATATCACTGCTCCCTATCATTTTAAAGCTAATGGAGAGACTACTATTGCAGAGAATGAAGCCAATAATAGAAAGTAGAGACCTAATACCGGGTCACCAATTTGGGTTTAGATGCAAACCTACAATTGATCAGGTTCACAGAATAACAGACATTATAGAAAAGGAGTTAGAAGAAAAACAAATTTGTTCGACCTTATTTCTGGATGTGGCAGCAGCTTTCGATAAGGTATGGCACGAGGGTTTAATACATAAACTTAATGCTATGCTTCCGGGGCCATATATTAATCTTTTGAGATCATATTTATCTGAAAGGCCTTTTAGAGTAAGACAAGAAGATTAGTATTCTGAACTGAGAGAGATAAGGGCAGGTGTTCCACAAGGCAGCGTTGAACTGAGAGAGATAAGGGCAAACTGTGGAAGAAGCGGCGAATAAACTTCAATGTGCAAGTGATGAAATTCGCCAGTGGACCAAGCGATGGAAAATCAAACTTAATGAATTAAAATCTACCCATGTCAACTTTATGAATAAATCATTGGTTAATCCGCCGACAATCAGCTTAAACGATGTGATGGTGCCGAACGTGAACTCTGCTAAATACTTCGGTATATGACTCTGGGTGTTAAACTTAAATGGAAAGAGCATGTGAATAAGAAAAGAAAAGAGCTTGATCTTAAATATAGACAATTGTACTGGCTAATTGGGCGAAGATCAAAATTAAGCATATGCAACAAAATACTGATTTACAATCAGGTTCTGAAGCCGATCTGGCTATATGGCATTCAGCTTTGGGGCTGTACTAAGAATACTAACATTAAACTTTTACAAAACTTTCAGAATAAGGTACTTCGGAGTATAGTCAATGCACCCTGGTACATTCGTAATAGTGATTTGCATCGTGATTTGGAGATTCCAGATATAAAACTCGAAATAAAACGATTTGCATCGAAGCATGAATCAAGACTAATGGAACATGTCAATGCGGAAGCCTCTCGGCTACTGGATAATGAACATTTGGTTAGGAGACTTAAAAGAACCAAACCCCTCGAGCTCGTTAGTATGTGAGCAGCTACCTACCAACGAACAAGCACTGTGCATCGCTGGACCAACAGTGACCACATTATATTTTATAATTTGTAAGAATTCAACTTTATAATATTTGTATTATAAAGTTTAACTGTATTCATTTGTGAATACAGTTAAACTTTATAATATTTATAAAAAAAATATTATAAAGTTTAACTGTATTCACAGATTCATAAACAAAGTAGAATGCTTCCCAAACAGTCAAAACCTTAAGATATGATTTTTTTTAGATGTTCAAAGCGTAAAAACAATATGGATTTAGTATTTATTTAATTTTATATTTAAAAAATCCTATAATGTAATTCGCCTGAATATAGGCTTTTCATCAAACAAACAAATGTATTTTTTTTTTAAATTATATTTAGTATAAAGTTTAATTTAGTGTTAGTATGACTTTATTCCCATTGATATTCGTCAGATCATTTTGAAAAGATACTCAAATCTGGAAGTTAATACTTTTTTACGCAAGCAGACAAAAAGTTTTCGCTAGATAACTGCATTATGCGTAAATTGCCATTATTCAATCTATCATTACTAGATCACCTCCTCCTAAAGCAGAGCCGCACATGGAACAAAAAGCATGTCAATGTTTATTTTATTCGTCTGATTAGATGTTGAATTGATCACTCATCTCGTTCATATAGATGATAAACGATTATATTCTACTTTTGACGTGAGAATGTGTGAGCATTTTAATTGTAGCTTGACAGTCCTTAATATAATTTATATTTATTCTTTGTTAAACCTTTTCTTGGATCACTGCTTATTTACGTCCTACTTTACGCCGTTATAGCCAAATAGAGATATGGGATCTAAGTCTGAGCTACGTAGGACCATTTGATAATTGCTTAGCTCCATACCAGGCCCAAAAATTCGGCACTCCAACATAGGGTCATAGATTTGTTCATTCACATCACCAGATGTAATTATGTAATCAACCCCTAACATTAGTCAACACTAGTACTTCCTGCTCCAACTGCCACAGGTTCACCGACTGAGCGCTTTGGTCGATGTCTTTAAAAATGCAAATACAATAGCCGTGTTTCTTGACGCACAGTGATCCGGATCAGATCACATTTTCCATGCAAACCAAAGACACATTTTGATCCAAAATAAAATTTGGATCAAAATGTGTCTTTGGTTTGCATGGAAAATGTGATCTGATCCGGATCACTGTGCGTCAAGAAACACGGCTATTATCACTTGCAGATATAACATTCTGTACCTCATCTAATTCACAGTTCCATTAGGGTAATTGATTCGGCTTGAAAAACCTTATAAATATAATAGAAAGAGATATTTACTTTTAATGCTATCCATCCTTTATGATCCAACGTTTTATATTCAGAACGAGTATCGATCGTTGAGTATTCTTTATTTAGAAGAAATTTTTCAAACCGATATGGAAGTGAAGAATCTATCATTTCATTGATATTTTGCGTGCTGAAACGTGATTTCTCTACACAATCGAGTTACTAATATGCATAGACTTTTACATGCCTACCCAAGAATTTTAATTAAAAGGTAGATAAGCGCTTAGATCTAACATATTTACGATTGCAATAAGTGCCTTACGTATGAAAATCACATTTACTTCACTAATTTGTTTGTCACAAAATTCTAGCCTACTGTTAAAGATAATGTTTAGGCACAGTAATATTATATGAGCAGTTTGTAGAATATCCACAGGAATGTTGGCATTAAGTTCTGATGATATACATAAGGGAAGTTTATAATTTGTCTTTATTTTCTTTCCACAGATGAAATACATAACATGAAGGTCACGCTTATAAATAAGGCTAGCTTATAGTGTAAAACTAATGCAAAGTAGTGATCTCTTGGAAAAGATGCGCTCAAGTTGGAGTTTTATCTTCGATTTTGTGATATGATGTGATTAACGCAAAACTAAATGACAATAGATTTAACAGGCAGTATACTAATGACACTACCATAATACGGGTTCGTAAATACACAGATGTTCTAAGTAATCACACGAAAATGGTGACTATATTAGTGGTAGTCTGGTATCGTTATTGGGGCATAATACTTGATGCTATGCATCCCACATCAACTGCAGCACTCGAGATTATACACCACAGATTTGTATCGTAGCTGGTTCCTGTTTGTGGAATAGCAAGCGATAGTGTAGGTACCTACTAGGATATCTTGGCCTTTATTAAAGAGATTTGGGTTCATTATATAGAGATCGGTAAAAACTACCTAATGGTCTTAAAAATAATCAAGTAATACATGGTTTTTAGGTGAATCGAGATATCCCCCAGAAACTATGATTTAAGACTCCGTATACCGAAACCCCGAAAATTAAAACCGCTATTAACTAATTACTAATTAACAGATTATTTTCCTAAGTCACGCATTTTATAATATCGATTAGTCTATCCAAGTTGTCTTCCATTTAATTCATCGCTCTTGATTGACACTTGGTGCTCGGTAATTCTTTTCCACTGTAGTTGCTTGAAAAGGAAGCCCATTTGTTGTAACACTTATAAATTGATTACAATAGTTTATTACCATTTCTCTTACCTTTATAATCACCGGTGAATGATGTAAATGATATATGGGTTACCTCGCTTTCCGATAAACCTTTAGTAATTTATTAGATCAAATATTCAGTATCTGTCGTTTAGCCAAGACAGAGGCTTTGTTATTAAGTAAAACTCAGAACTTAGAAGAAGTAAGTGCTGAAACCGTAAATTAATTTTTTATGCTGAATTCACCTTCAATAACGAAGTTAGCTTCGATTGCCTTAAACAAATGCAACTTTCTTTCTCTATATTACATATATCATGGACGAAAAAATCGCTAACATTTTACAGAACTTTCGCTGATATACAATTGCATCTTGAATGTAATCATTGCCAGACCTTATCTTTTATTTCTTGGTTCAATCTTTTAAACAAGCGGTCATTCAATGACCATCATCAGATTGAAACCATCCTAGTGAATTACAACATATAAACAAAATAACTCACTCAAAAAATTACTATTCAAATTATATAAAGCTTCACGCTTTACATGTGTTTGCTAAGTTGTTTGGCAGTTAATACTTTTGGTTGTTTTTTTCCTGTTCTGGGAAGGGCTCAGCTTTCCTCTGGCTTTTTTTTACTTAGATTCGTTTAACGTATCAGTTGGTTTCGCTATCTAACTAAATAAATTATTTGTTCTCCTAATTTGATTTTTATTGTTTAAGTGTTACTAACTCGTTGTTCATTAAGGACAATATATATCTTCCATTACATTACGTTTTCTTTGAAACCACGCTGATGTCTCGTAACTATGCAATTGGTGACCCTGATACATAAATCAGTTTAAATAAAATCAATCCCTTTTAAACTAACGATATATTGCTCTAAATTTGGAAGTGAAGTGCCCTCCATGCCATAGTTCGTTCTTCATAAGAATTGACATTCGATTTGGCATGTGTTGTTTGATACATTGCGAGTTGATCTGATACTGATTTAATTTAATTTTTTATTCATTATTATTGGTTGTGTTAGTTAACGATCCAGATTTATATTGTTATTGCGATTGATCTTGGTACAACTCTTATCTTATTATTTCTATAAAAAGAAACTTCTGGAAGTTAATTTAAATAATTTAATTTCTTTCGTCATTTGCTTGAGATTGGATAGGGGTTACTAGACCGGTTGTTTTCATCAGGGAGTGTATTTTTAATTAGTAGCCACTTTGCTGAAAATAAGACTGACGGAGAACTTACAGATCATGGAACCTAAGACAGTTTTATAAAAATTAACTCGTTTAAAGGTTTGGCTTTTGGTTTAAAATAGCTTAAATTGTGTGTGACGTATAAGTTGTGAAGTGCGAGGGCCTTCATTTAATAAAGGAGATGTTTAAATGGCAGAAAGTATAAACATTTTTAGTTTTAGATTTGGAAAGTGAGAATCATTTATGGTAGTGTTATATATACTCTTAGTTCTTACTTTAAGCATAATGTGTAACTTATATCTTAACGAACTTTATGTATCTTCTTATGCATTATTGGATAGGATATACTGTATATTCAATTACATCTATAAGTGTATTAGTATTATAAGAATAATGTAAATAATATTTTTGGATAGATCGAATATAATTGAGAGAGTTGCATTTGAGTGATCGTTTGATCAACACCTTGTATTATTGTTGTAACATATGTATTGTTTACGAGTAGATACAAATTTTAAACCGTTCATGTGATATAATCTTGCTTATGCCACGTAAATTAAAAAAACGACGTTCTAGTCCGAAAGACAAATGCGAACAAAAATTTACAATGGGTTTAGAAATAAAATCAATGCTTCGTATCGTTCCTGAATTTAATGGCAATTCTTGCGTTCGTGTGGTTCACGATCCACTAGAAGATGAAAACGAAATTAAAATGTTTCTAAATCTAATCAAATCCCAATTATCGGGAAATGGTTATGACCTAGTTAAATATCATGATTATGACTCATGGGCCGATTTAAAAAAAGATTGGAACGAAAATTTTGCTGAAAAGTAATCAATCGAGTTTTTACAAGTAGAATTAGTTAAATGTAAACAAAATAAATCGGAAAATGTTCGAAATTATGCAACCCGAATTGAAACGCTGTTGTCAAAATTGAATGATGCTTGCATTTCTCGTGAGGGAAAGGAAGCTACTAAATACATTCAAAATTTAAATTCATCGACAGCTTTTAAGTCCTTTCAAGACGGATTAAAAGACCCCCTTAAGGTAATTATAAAAGCCTGTCGTTTCACTAAATTGAAGGAACCCATTTCCAAGGCCGTAGAAGAAGAGTCAACATATTTGGAAAAAGAAAAATTTGAAAACAATTCGAGTAGTCCCAAATTAAATTTAGCTAAATGTCAATTGTGCAACAAATTAGGGCATACAGCTCAGAAATGTTATTCCTTAACACGATATCCAACCCAATATAATCAACAATCTGATAACAGTTTTCGCCATGTAAATACCAACGTAAATAAAATGCATACAAAACCAATTTCTTTAATTTGTGCGTATTGCAAATTTTCAGGTCATCACATTAGTAAATGCCGTAAGAAAAAAATTCAGCGACAATGCTCGTCTCAAATTTCTATCCCAAACACCAACCCAATCCAGTTGTCCAAACAAGACTCAGTCGGAAAACTCCGAGAGACTCAAACATGCCTCAAAGAACATGTATGTTCGAGTGAAAGATGTTTAAAACCATGTTCGATGCATACATTTTCTATTTATAATAATAACAAAATTGATAACCGAACCAAAATTATCACTTCTTAATAATACGAATTTTGAAAATTCAAATTCGTTATATGTTAAATTAAACGCTGAATTTTTAAAACATCCTATAGCTTATTTCCTCTTGGATACGTTTGCTGATATAAGTGTGGTAAACAAAAATATTTTAAATCCCGAAGCCGAGTGTTTACCAAATATAAAATACATCATCAAAGGTATATCTTCTGCACAGTTTGAGACTGTTGCCTTATGTCCAACCAAATTATATTTAAACGAGAACCAATTTATAAATCATGTTTTTCATATTCTCCCGAAGGATATTAATCTTCCTGTAGCTGGTATATTAGGCTGCGATTTTCTAAATGCCTTCAAATGTGTGGCGTTCTTGAGCAACTCCAACAAATACAATTAAATTATCTCACGCCACAATTAATTAATAAAAATATTTCGAGTTAAGTTCTTGTAATTCACTAGTACTGTCGCGACACAACTAAACATATATATACGAATCGCACAGTATGAACATCAAGTCCGGTAGCATATGCCTGATGAGATGGATTTGATCTTTTCGATCACACGGTCATTCAATGACATCATCATCATCAGATCGAAACCGGCCTAGTGGATTACAAGATACCAGGAACAACTCAGATTTACAATTACATTAAAAATTTACATTAAACCTACACGCTTTCATCAAATGCATAATCGATCTCAAAAATAAGACTGTAAATCTAACTGTCAAAGAGCAGCCTGTTGTTATAAACTTTTGCGATCTACCTAAGGAAACCGACGATATTCCCCCAAGAGTTGAGAAAATTTGTCGTATTCATGTTTAACGCTGCGGATGGAAGACTATCTTTGTTCCTCTAATGAATTCCAACCCGGTGTATACTGTGCCAATTCAATTATACAAGTCCACGAGAATACAGCTTATTTAAGTATTTTAAATAGTAATCAACATTATGTAGCTGTTGACAGTTTAAATATAATTCCCGATTCCATCGATAACTATCTAATTTATCCAATTTCGGCTTGGAAAAATCAAATTGAAAATCGACTTGAAGTATTAGAAAGCACTCTAAATTTACAAGATTTAAATGCAGAGGAAAAACAATCTTTCGTCTCTATTTGTAGACAATTTAATGATATATTCCATTTAAGTGGCGATAAACTTACTAAATCACATTTTGGATCACATGAAATTCCTCTTATTGAGAATACCAGGCCTATTTACATTAAAACCATACCGTTTGCCCCATTCATCTAGAAACGAAATAGATAAACAAGTTAATAAAATCATGGATGATGGTATTATCGAAGCAAGTCGAAGCCCTTGGAACTTTCCACTCCTGCTTGTCCCGAAAAAGTCTAATAATCAAGATATTAAAAAATATAGAGTTGTTGTAGATTTCAGAAAATTAAACAACGTAACGATCGGTGATGCTTTCCCACTTCCTAACATAGATGACATTTTGGATCAGTTAGGCAATAGCACATATTTTTCTACATTGGATATGGCGGACGGGTATCACCAGATACCTATGAATCCTAACGAGAAGGCTAAAACAGCTTTCAGCACTGCTGAGGGGCATTACCATTTTACCCGAATGCCGTTTGGTTTAAAGGGAGCACCTGCTACCTTTCAGCGTACTATGAACTCGTTTCTTACAGGGTTAAATGGGTTAAAATGTTTACTTTATCTGGATGACGTAATTGTTTATGGGTATGATTTGAAAGACCATAACAATAAATTAAAAGATGTTTTTTCTGTTTTCCGAGAATATAACCTTAAGCTTCAACCAAGTAAATGTTTTTTTTTTTTGAAAAAGGAAATTAGATACCTAGGACATTTAATCACGAATGAAGGTATCAAACCAGATCCTAAATTAATTACAGCGATTATTAATTTTCCTCAACCAAAAACTCAAGATCAAATTAAATCATTCGTATGTCTTTGTTCGTACTATCGTCGCTTCGTAAATAATTTTGCTCACATAATGTCGCCTCTAACTAAATTATTAAAAAAGGGAGAACCTTTTACATGGGATGCATTTTGTGACGAAACGTTCAGTTTAATGAAAAAATTACTCACAATTTTCCGATCCTTCGATTCCCTGATTTTACAAAAATATTTATTCTAACTACCGATGCTAGCAACCTTGCTATAAGTGGTATACTATCTCAAAATTTCGATTCGGTCGACCTGCCAATTGCTTATGCAAGTAGGGTATTGAATAGTTCTGAAAACCATTATAGCACCGATAAAAAGGAATGTTTAGCGATCATATGGTGTGTAAAAAGATTTCGTCCTTATTTATACGGTCATAAATTTATAATACGAACGGCTCATCGAGCTCTTACATACTTGCATAATTCAAAAGATCCTTCTTCCCAAATTACAAGGTGGCGTCTTGAACTGGAAGAGTACGACTATGATGTGAAATTTGAACCAGGCAAACAAAATACAAATGCCGATGCACTGAGTCGAATAGAAATTTCAGATGACGATCAACAATATATACAAAACGTAAAAGTTATTACTCGATCCATGTCCACACAACCAAATCTTAATCCTCATTCAAGTTTCTTAAACTCAAAAAATAATATTACTAATTCTAAACAATTGCCATTATTAACGGATCAGCCAAATCAACTGTCAACTCCTAAACAAAATATTTTAAAAAATACAACAAATAAAGATCAAGAGGTTTCATCGAGTTCTTCTAAATTTATTATAGATTCATTAGTAAATCCTATACATAAAGCTAAGGATAATTACGATCAAGCTCCTACAGAGAAAGTCATTTACATAACCGATGAAAACAAAATTGAGAGACTTATTACAGAATTGCATAATAATCCATTAGGAGGACATCAAGGTGTTCTACGTACTTATAATAGAATTAAACGATATTATTTATTTCCTAAAATGTATGTTAGAATTAAACAATTTATACGAAGATGTGTTATGTGTCAGAAAAATAAAATTTCTTATTCAAATAAATGTCCGATGAAAATTACTTCCACCTCGAAAGCCCCCTTCGAAAAGATTTATTTAGATATCGTGGGACCTTTACCAACTACTTATACTGGTCATAAATATATTCTTACCATACAAGATGATCTCACAAAATATTCAATAGCAGTTCCATTGGTTGACCAAGAAAGCGAAACAGTTTCCAAAAGCTTTCGTGAGAAATTTAATTTGCAAATTTGGTACCCCTAATTCTATCGTGACGGACCAAGGGAGCAGTTTCATGAGTCAGTTATTCTCTAACGTATGCAAATTATTAAAAATAAAAAAACTGAGGACATCTGCCTATCACCCGCAATCTAACGGAGCATTAGAACGGTCGAATAGAACTTTTACCGAATATCTGCGAAATTATACAAACGGTGACAGTATGCAATGGAATGATTGGATTGATTTTGCTATTATCACATTTAATTCTACGCCTCATCATCATTTATAATAAACAGCCTTTAGAACTATTACTTGGTTTTAAACCAAATTTACCTAGTCAACTAGTAGAAAACTTAGAACCATATTACAACTATGATGATTACTGCGCCGAACCCAAGTACAAATTGCAACAGTCGTGGCAGGTGGCACGAAATAAACTTATTGAATCAAAGAACCAGGCCAAATTAAATTATGATAAGTCTAGCAATATTGTGAATTTTTCTGTTAATGATGAAGTGCTCATAAAGAACGAAGTCAAATCGAATAAAAAATTTGAACCAATTTGGACCGGGCCTTATACTATAGTTAAAATTTTATCAAATGAGAATAGTGTAGTGTGCGTGAAAGGTCGAAACAAAACTATTCATAACAATCGATTGAAACTATTTGTGCAAGACGATGAGTAAGGAAGGGTATTATATGTATGAAAAAGCTATATTCAATAAATTACAAACAATTTAACTTTAAAGATAAAATATTTAAATATTTTAAATGAAATTGATTAAATCTTTAAAATTATTTATACATAATTTCCTTTTTTTTAAAAACCTTTTTTTAAGAGGGGAGGGGTGTTATATACTCTTAGTTCTTACTTTAAGTAACTTATATCTTAACGTACTTTATGTATCTTCTTATGCATTATTGGATAGGATATACTGTATATTCAATAACATCTATAAGTGTATTAGTATTATTAGAATAATGTAAATAATATTTTTGGATAGATCGAATATAATTGAGAGAGTTGCATTCGAGTGATCGTTTGATCAACACCTTGTTGATAATAATAATTATAATATAATAAATAAATTGTATTTTATATTAATAACAAACATGGTATTTTTGTAAATTGTGGTTATTGGTAATAATATGGTTGGTTGACCTTAAAGGTAACTCGTATAGCTACTGCATAACAGTAGGCATGTATTGGAGGATTTGTCGATTGGGGTAAGTTAAGCTTCCTACTCTATAAGCAAGTTTATTTCATTTAGACATGTGAATCCGGTAGGAATTGATGATAAGTAACCTCAGTTTGCAGATTAATAATTGAGGGTTCTAGTTTGGTAGATTAGAAATGTTTTGTCTTGGGATTATAAAATATAATTATAAATAATAAGTTTAAGTAAATTATAAGTCGCCGGTTATAGCTTAAAAAGTTAACATGGATGACATAAAAACGCGTTTGTGTGTAACAACATTCGTTGGGCTGACCACCTACAATGTGCACCAATCGTTAAAATTGGTTCGTAGGGTCACATTTTAGACGCGGTATTGGCCGTTTACGGCCTCTAAGCCATAGACTGAGTAAATAATAAAATAAATTAATTATTACAGTTTCTTGATCCACAAATTAAAAAATAAATTATTTACGTTTTGCCAGGTCTGTAACTTGGTCCTATTATTGCATCCGGAAATCTATAGCCCAATCTAGCAATCAATCACTCATTGCTCTATGTTTGGAAGCTTAGTTGCGAAATTTGAAAATTTCAAGTTTTCTACGTGATTTTTCCTCAATTTCCATTCCTACCAACCACTCGAATATATGGAAAAACTCTTCAACAAAACGTTACCAATCGACAATATAACGAGAAAAAAAATTAAAGGCATGGCAGCCATTTTCCAAATGGGAAAAACAGCCATGCGCACAGCGAACACCCACCGATTTTCATTTTTGATGTAATAAAAGCTTTATGTATGTATATATGTATATCATTTTCTACTCGGCGAAAATCATCGATCGGATTTTTTTCCTACATTTTTTTTTAATATTTCGGCTATGGTATGACAGTCAGATGGCAGTGTTGTCGCATAGCGGTACGTAGGTGTACGGTGAAAAAAGGCGAAAAAGATAAGAAGTTAGTGTAATTTATACAGTTATATATATTTTTTCTAATCTCAATTAACTAAAAATTGTTCTAAATTAAATAAAAAAAACAAAATTTAATAAATCAGTAAATCAGTAAATTAACAGTTTAGATTAAATAGATTCAAGAAGTATACTAAATACATAGTTTTATCCGATATATATATATATATATATATATATATATATATATATATATATATATATATATATATATATATATGTATATATATATATATATATATATATATATATATATATATATATATATATATATATATATATATATATATATATATATATATTTATATATATATATATATATATATATATATATATATATATATATATATATATATATATATATATATATATATATATCGTGAATGTGTGTGAAACTTATAAAAGGATATACAAATAAAAAAAATCAAAGTAGTTTTTCTTCTTCTTTTTTATCGTGGTGGTGGTGCTGTGATGAGCTGCTGAAAAAAAAATAAAAGAAAATTTTCTTACGTTTTTTTTGTAATGTCGCTCCGAAAAAATAAGTAATGGATACCATTATAATTAAAATTAAATTAACACACAACAAAAAGTAACTGTAAAAACATAAATAAAAATAATGATGGAGGGTGTAATTAGTGGATTAATAAAATGGTTATACAATAATAAAAAAATGGAAAATAATTTGTGCTAATAGTGTAAATGTGTGTGTGTGTTGATTTGTGAGTGTGAATCTAATAATATATATATATATATATATAAAAAATATATATTTAAAAATAATTTTAAAAAAATATATTATATATGTGGCTGTGTTATTTTTTAAAATTTTACGTTCGATTAAGTTTTTAATTTAAATTGTTGGTATTACTCGAAATTAAATTAAAGTTCGACGCACAAAGATTCACAATCACAAAGTTTAAGATTAATTAGAAGTTCAAAAAAAAACACAAAACGAACGGATATTATTTAAAACCGCAACACACAAAAAATTAAAATTATTTGATTTCGATTTAGTTTTTTTTTCTGTTAATGAAGCTAGGAGGCATATTTAACCGCCTCCGAATTTGTACTGTTGAGGCATGCTGTAATGGCAAGGGAGGTAAGATTTTCTTAAGTCACACTTGTGCATGGTCTATTTTAATGATTATTATTATTCATTTTAATTAAACATCTGCCCGTGTTTTAAATTAAAAATAAATAAATCCGTTTATATAGTAACGCCTAAATGTTTTCTTTTCCCCTAAATGTCGACGATTAATTTTTATTTATGAAATTATGTATGATTTCGTTTGGTTTTAATTTTGATTTTAATATTTTAATTTAAAAATAAAAATTATATATCTACTCCTCCCCAAAAAAAAAAAAAATAGAACATGTATGTATATAAGACTTATACATAATGTTTTTTTTATGTAATTTATATACAATTTTTATTTTTCTGAGAAAAATGAGATACTCAAATCAGTTGGAAGAAAAAAAAGTAAATGAAGAAAATTTGAGAGAATTTATTGCATCCCAAATTTTATCTGTGTGCTGTATTTTTTTTTTTTTTTTTTATTTGTTTGAAGAAAAACGAGGACAACCGATTTTATTTTTTTATTTTTATTTTATATACAACGGAGAAAAAAGGAAAATAAAATGAAAAGAGCACAAATATTTTTCGTTTATCGGTCAGGAGGGCACTGCACTTTGTGATATTCATTTAAACAGAATAGAACACAATATTGCACCTATTTTTAAATAAAATAGTTTTTTAAATTTATTTTTTATAAAAGGAGAGCAGATCCTGTTTTAATAAAAATCGGTTTCAACTTAAAAAAACCCTATTAGTAAAAGTCTTATTTATAGTGATTTGTTTAATGATGAAAAAAGAAATATAATTTTTAAATATTAAATGAAAAGTCAATAATATCCTTATTTACCGTTTTATTTGTACAAATAGAGCGAGATAAAAATTGTTATAAGGAAAAAAAATTAGTTCAAGCTAATAACTGCCCTACATTTACAAAATAAATGCGAAAAAAAGACTCATACAAGGATTTTTGTATTTTATCCTTTTTCATGTTAGTTGAATTGTGAAACAAATCTTAACATCCTTGTTTAATACATGAACAATTTTAAGTTGTGTGCTCTAAATGCAGTTTTGAAAATCAAATCTAATATATTTGTTTAATTTAAAAAATATTAATTAAATTATGTGGTCAGCAGCTCTTTGTACGCTGGGGGTTGCAAAACCTATATGGGGCTGTACATGTTTAAATTTTCGACAAGGATTAGCTGCGGTTAATATTTTATTTATAATATTATTTTTATTATTTACCTATTTATATAAAAATAAAATATAAAAGTGCAATTTCTAATTTTTTTTCTCTTATGTATCATTTTAGGAGTCTCGAGGAAAGAGACCATTAAAAATTTGGGACAGTTGGCGAAATGTCCGAAAAGGTCTCGTTGTAGGAAGTTTCGAAGAATTAATCGTAAGAGGTAATGATGAGAGAAAAAAAATATTTTTGTTTTTGTAAAAATCGAAAGTAGGACACAAGGTGTTAACCTAATTTTTCCTTTAATGTAGGGCATATTACCTGCAATATAACACTTTACAAAATATAGTAGTAGTAGTTTAATAGAAATATTTATGTGAAATAACTTTTGGCACAACAATTTTAGGTAAAGATAAATTGGGCGTTCCTGCATCAGAACCCGTTAGGGTTGTGCTAGAATGTGATGGAACACAAGTTGAAGATGGGGAATATTTTAGAACTTTGGCAAATAACACAGTATTATTGCTCCTGAGGCAGGGGGAACGCTGGTATCCAACGGGTGTAGATGTTATTAAAGCAGGTGCTAATAAATTTATCATTTTATTATAATTAGTTTTTGTCTTTATTTATTTATATTATTATCGATTTTAGCTATATCGGCCATACCAAAAATCGTCTGTGAGACGATACATGCACTAGAACTTCATGATGAGACACCGTCTTGGAAAATTATGGATAATAAAGGACGTGTTACGGTGGTTTTACATTGGGACCAACGGCAAGGTGGTCAGGGTGGCAGTGGTGGCGCAAGTGGCGGTGGCGGAGGCGTTTCTAGCACATCAAATGGCCCGTCGACCGAAAAATTTTCACCATCCAAAAAATTACTAACATCACAAAGTTCAATCGATAAATCGTCGCCCGGGCCACAACGATATCCAAGTCCACAAATAACCGTTATCAATCATGATGAAGCACAATCTAGTATTTATCATCCACCACGACGTTTATCGAAACAAAGTGGTTCGTTCGATAGTATTGGCTCCGTACATGTGCACACGCCCGAATGCGCCCACCATGCACATACACCGAGCCGAGCGGGTAGCCCCAGTGCGGCCGAATGTGATTTTCATTGTTGTGCCCTGCACGAGGAGGGACGAAAAATTGCTGTACACAAAAGTGTGGCAACGTCGCCGATACAAGATGGTTCGACGAGTCCACAGCCGCCACCTAGTTCGTTAAGCGATCAAAGCGCCCATCGACGTACCCCCACAAATAAGCAACACGTTCGATTTTTAGATATTGGCCCGGAACGCGATAGCTCCGAAAGTGAAACAGAAAATACCGTTATGGAAGATGAAACTGTTACGTCGGAAAAATTTTTATTACTTATCGATCAATTGTCGGTCGATCAAAAACGACATTTAAGCATTAAGGACATTGGCATTATATTAGAACGTTTAAGTTCAAAAATTTTAGATGTTGAACGACTCGATCGTGAAAATGAATCAGACGATTGTTATAATTGGACAATAAAAGCAACAATTCGTGGTGATGCATTACGTGAATTAGGTGTTATATATAACGGTAATTATTATGCAATATCCGAGCATCCTGGCTATAAAGAAGAAAATGAAGAAATCGGTGAGGAACAAGAAGAAGACGAAGATAGGCTTTAAATATAATAAAAAGTAATTTAAATCAGTATACATACATACACACATATTATATATATATATATATATATATATATATATATATATATATATATATATATATATATATATATATATATATATATATATATATATATACATATATATATATATATATATATATATATATATATATATATATATATATATATATATATATATATATATATACATATATATATATATATATATATATATATATATATATATATATATATATATATATATATATATATATATATATATATATATATATATATATATATATATATATATTTATTTTTAAAACAAAATTATAAATTGTGCTCAATTGGAGAATAACCAAACAGACTTTTTTAAAATTACCAAAGTAACGAAAAATATGTGTCAAAATAACGAACGGATCGCACCGTTTCCGCTCAATATTGCCAAATTTTTTTTAAGTGTTATTAATTATAACAGTTTAAAAACAAAACTTTTATTAAATGTGAATTTAAACCCAACAAAAATATTTTTAGTATTTTGATTAAAATATTATATTCGTGATTTCAATTTTTTTGAAAAAAAAAAATATATATAAAATAAAATAAATTTAAAAAAAAAATAATACTTAATATTTAAAAAATAATAATTATAATAATATAATATAAACCCAACAAAAATTGGATATCAGTTTGAATAAAAAAATAAAATTATAAAAAAACAAAAAATCAAAAATAATCAATTAACTAATTATTTTTGCAACAAAATGAAAATTAAATACATATAATAAAATATAATTAAATTTAATTTGTCACCGAAAAATTTAAACATCAACTACTTACATTATAACGGTTTGCTAACATAAGGAACATACATAATTAAACGATGAGGTAATTAATTTTTTAAGTTATTTTTTTGTTGACTTCGCGCTTTTAATTCACCAACGCCGGATGTGGTTTTAGAAAAAACAAATAATTAATGAACTTATGTTAGTTAATTCATATTTTATGGTTTTTAAACATATCATAAATCTAATTAAAATTATTATTTCTTTTAATAAAAAATAAATCCTACGATTGAAATCGATTTAATCAATTGTTTTCGTACACAAATCTGGGCTAGTTTGTTGTACAAATCCCTTGTCTCCAAATTTTAAATAAATTAAAGTTTTTCTTGAATTAAATTATTTGTTTTAAAATTAAAGAGCTTCTTCAGTTCAGATACTTCGTAAAATCGTGTATTTTATTCCACTATTTATTTACTAAATTAAATTAGCCAAAAATAATTATTTTCAAACGTATTTTAATTTTTCAGTGATAAGTTAAATAAAAATCTTTTTTTATATTAAAAAAAAAATAATAATAACAGACAAAGTTTAATAAAATAATAAAATAAAAACATTTTAATTGGAATCTTAATTAATTGTATTTTTAATTATAAAGAAATACAAAATATGTCAAATATATTTCTTTAAAATTAAAATAAAAATAAAAACAATGTTTAAACGAAACTCAAATAAAAAAAAATTGGAAAGTATTAAAATTGTGCCAATGAATATGAAATAAAATAAAATAAAAATTCTTCAGGCCTAATCTATCATATTGTGTAAAAATAATTATAAAAGTAATATAATAAATTTTATTTTTTGGTTTTTTAATTAATAAAAAAACAAAAAAGAATATTTTAATTTTCTTTATTTACTAACTACTTATAATAACAAAAATTAATTATATTTTTTTTTGTTATCAATTTATATAATTTTAATAGAATAAAAAATTTACCAAACAAATTATGTAATTTTGTATTAAAATAGTTAAAATATTTTTCAAACAACTTATATATATATATATATATATATATATATATATATATATATATATATATATATATATATATATATATATATATATATATATATATTTATATGTTTATATATATATATATATATATATATATATATATACATATATATATATATATATATATATATATATATATATATATATATATATATGTATTTATATATATATATATATATATATATATATATATATATATATATATATATATATATATATATATATATATATATATATATATATATATATATATATACATATTTATATTCCTAATCTCGATGATGATTTATAAGTAAACTCTCATTTATTTTGGGATTAATTAATTTAAAAATACCACTAGCAATATTTTAATGTATTTAACATATTTTTAAATTTTAATTTGAAATATATTTATTAAATACTTAAACATTAAGACATGCTTAACAAACAAATGGCCTCTTCATTTGAATTAAATTTATTTTTAGTTAATTATATTTTTCTTTTCTAAACTAAACAAAAACAACTAACGACAAAATTAAAACTAAAAAAATCTAAATACTTAGCTAGACAATCATTGTAGTGACAAAATATAAAGACAACAAATTACTTTAAACTGACGCGGAGCAAACATATTACGAGTAACAACGTATGCATTACATACTTAGCGGCTAATCCGAAAATATTAATGATGTTGTATAACTGCCACTTTTTATATTTTATTTTTATTATAATACGTACATTTTATTCATTTTAATTAATTAATTTAAAATTACACACGTATTGCAAAATCAATTTATATATATATATATATATATATATATATATATATATATATATATATATATATATATATATATATATATATATATATATATATATATATATACATATATATATATATATATATATATACATATATATATGTATATATATATATATATATATATATATATATATATATATATATATATATATATATATATATGTATATATATATATACATATATATATATATGTATATATATACATATATATATATATATATATATATATATATATATATATATATATATATATATATATATATATATATATATATATATATATATATTATATATATATATATAATTGGTTAAATTTAATTTTCTATTTCAAATGAAAATCCGCAATATCCTTTTATAAACAAAAAAATAATTAACAAAAAATATTTTCATCTTTAGATAGTAAGTCATGTACTAATTTTAACTTCTTTCCATTTATTAAAAAAAAACTGAAAATAAAATACAATATATTATATAGCCAATCTAGACATAATAATAATATTTAATTTATTATTTTGTTCATGTATAAAAAATTGTCAATCAATCATCTGTCTTGCGCTAAATAACAATCGCTAAACCGTAAACAACAATTATTGCAGCGATTTTATTTACGACTTAAACAATAAGATAGAAGTATTATCAAATAAAACAAAATACAAATTAAATTATTTTAAAATTGGAATTAACAAACCTACAAAAAAATTATATTTATATTTTTTTATATAATAAAAAAACAAAATAATAAAAAAATAAAGAAATTATTTTTAATTAAAGATGAACATAAAACTTCTATCTTGTATTCAATAAATAAAACTATTAAGAATAAAATCCATTTTAATAATTTTATATGTTAAAACTAAATAAATAATAATTGAATAGAAAAATTAAAAATAAAATTATATATATATATATATATATATATATATATATATATATATATATATATATATATATATATATATATATATATATATATATATATATATATATATATATATATATATATCGATTATTTGTCAAATGCACAAACCATTAATTATATAATTAATAAAACATATAAATTTAAATTATTATTTAGTTATAAATTTTTAATTTAATATAAAAAATCTTTTAATGGAATTGCAAATTATAGATATAAAAAAGGAGCATTAGAACCAACAAATAATTATACATACTTACAACTAATTTGTATGTACAATTATTGTATCGCTGGCAGTCAAACTTGATTTATTTTATATAATATATGTATATAAATAATTTTGTTTTTCAAAGCGTCAACAACTATAACGGAATTGCAAATTAATTAAAGCACAACAATATTATTAATTATTTTATTTTTGTTAAATTATTAATATTATAAATTTATTATTATAAATAATATGTTTAAAAAAGAAAATATAAACGAATTTCATTATAACGGTTATTAAAAAAAATTAAATTAAAATAAATAAATAAAGAAAACATGTTTACAATTTATTTAAATTAAATAAAAATAATAACTATATTTATAAATGAATATAATCAATAAACAAAATAAATAATCAAACACTGCCCTTTGCCCTAAATATAAATAAATATATAAAAAACAAACAAAATAAATAAAATTTTATTTTAATTAGTTATATATATAATTTATGATATCCTAATTTAAATTATATAAAAGTAGAATATAATGAATAAATATTTAAATTTTTAATATTATTTCAATATTACTTTCCAATATATATATATTTATATATATATATATATATATATATATATATATATATATATATATATATATATATATATATATATATATATATATATATATATATATATATATATGTATAAATTTTATAATTGGCAGATCGATTGATTTCTGTTAAACTAAAAACATAAATAAAAAATGGTTGAATAAATATCGAAATCTTCCAAATAAAAATAACAAAAATAAAAAATTATAATAATATAATTATAAATAATTAATTAAAATCACTGCCATTTTTAGATTCTAAAAACAAAATAAAAACTAAAAATTAATTATAAATAAATATTAAATATCAATATTTTTAATAATAATAATAATAATGATCTAATGTAAAAAAATACATATAAATTATTATTATTAAAAACAAAATAAAAACACGCACAATCAAATCGATTGTTTTATTTGTCATTATTTTTAAATAATTATTATTACATATCATAAATTTTAATTTATTTAATTTTTATTTCTAAAATTATAATATAAATATTTCCATATATTCTACTTTTATATAAATATAAATAACAAATTATTATTATTATTTAAACACAACCCATTTGTTTCGATTTATTTTTTTTATTTTTATAAATAAATAAAATAAAATGGTTACATCACGTTGAATGGATATTTTTCTAAATACAAAATGAAATGATACGATCATTTAGGCGGGAAATTGTTAACCCGATATTTAAAAACTATGTACATCCAAAAAAAAATTCCATTTGTATACGGGAATACCACGAAATAAAATATCTTTTATAATGCAATCAGGTCAATCGTTTTAGTGACCTATAAATATATTATTATTATTATTCAGTTACAAAAAAATAAAATGTACTAAGTAAAATTAGAATAACGCAAATTAAAATTAGTTTGATAAAGATGAAAAATAAAATCTCTTAGAAATAATGGATTAGGTTTTTTTATTTATTTTATTTAAGAGATTTTATATTTGTACTAAATAAATATAAATATTATATTTGTAATAGAATATTTCGAAATAAATAGAAAAACAAAAAAACAAAACATATAATAGTTAAAAATTAATAATAATAGTAATTAACTAATTAATTGAATAAAAAATCGAATAATTTATTTTTATTTTTAATTTTTTTTTAATTTTAATTATATTTTAAACGAAGCAAAAATAATACTTCAAAAAATTAAAAATATATATATAAATATTAATAAAAATATGAATATTTTTGATTTTTAAATATATATATATATATATATATATATATATATATATATATATATATATATATATATATATATATATATATATATATATATATATATATATATATATATTTATATGTATATATATATATATATATATATATATATATATATATATATATATATATATATATGTATATATATGTATTTACATATATATATATATATATATATATATATATATATATATATATATATATATATATATATATATATATATATATATATATATATATATATATATATATATATATATATATATAACTACTACTTTAAACGGGTTTTTTACATAATAATAATATATTAATTAATTAAATAAAATACATTAAAACTTAAAAAAACACATAAATAAAAATAAATGTATATTTTAACGAAAAATAAAATAATAATAAATAAATTTAATTTAATTAAATAAATATAACACAAGAAAAACAAGTTATTATATATATTAATATGTATAAATAAATTTAACACAAAATATATTATTAAAAATAAATAAATTAAAAAAAATATATATATATCTAATGTTTTTGTATAGAATATTTCTGTTAAATTATGTATAAGTTATTAAAAAATTTAAAAATAAAAAAAATTATAAAAAAAAATAATCGCTTATTAAAACAAATTATTATCATTATTATGTAAACGCTCGACATGACATCCTTGTTTTATAATGCTGTCAATGATTACTTTTATCTATACAGTAGTAACTGAGAAAATTGTATAAAGAGGCTCTATTTGATAGGAAAAATTGACTGAAAATCAAAAAAGACGAGAAGAGAAAATAATTATAAAATTTCAACTAACAAACAAAGACAGCGTTATTGTTAATTTATTTATTTATAGCAAATTGTGGCAGAATTTTGACTGCTATTTAAGAAACCATAACCAAAAACATCATTAATTATTCATTCTTGGAGTTTTTTTTTAATTGTGAATTAAAATTTAATATTAAATATCACAATGCTAAAGAAATATGATTTAAATTTCAATTCAAGTATAATTTTAGCAAAATAATATATGGACTATTTGATCCTTGACTATAAAATTGGTTGTGTGCGAAAATAATTTCTAGTCCTACACAAATTTTCTGTAGAAGGCTGAGTGTGACTCCAGTAAAAAGTACATATTCAATTTTATACTTTTTATGGTACTCACACAATCACAAAAACAAATATTTTTCGGGTCATGTTTGACTGAGATAGCTATCTGTTTCACTTTAACTACTAAAAAATCTATATTATTGTCCTATTTTAATATTTACTAACAGTCAATTTTTCTCATGAAATATGGCCTTAAGACATTTCCCAATTTTGTTATTTTTATAAACTTTTTAAGTTTACTTCTTTAAATCGAATTTATCATTTTAGAAATTTTGTATTACTGAAACAAAACACTTAACCAAAATGACTCGTTTCTACAATTCGATTCTATTTCATAACAATGCTTGTTAATTTTTCATAATTTTCTTACCTGCAGAGTTTTGCAATGAAGTCTACACGAATAGACAATGTCGAAAATACGGATATGACCGCAATCAATTTGATATTTACCATAAACAATGCCAGATATTAATACACTGCTCGTCAAAAAATTCTGGATGCACATTATTTAAATATTAATGTTGACAGTAACTATTCACACTATTCACAGCATGGTAGTACGAACAAGTTTTTTTAGCTGCTCTGATTGTATCTATGTATTCTTAAGGCAACATCGTCTTGTAGAGCTAATTAAAGATAATTCTGGAACAAATTTCCTTCGCCAAAAACCACGTCCTAGCATATTCCACTCGTGTTTAATGGATATTTGGGCAGGTATGTGAGCTTTCAAAACCATTCGATCAATTCCCATCTTATACAAATAGCGTTGTCATAAATTAATTAATCAAATAAAGTAAAAATTATCTAAAATGGCTAGTGATGAGCATGATATTGACGGTATTGGTAATATTACTGAAGCACCGGAAGAAACATTTTATGTTTTTTCTGATACGGTTATCATCGACACAAACGGAATAGCAAAAGATATCCCATGCATTAAAATTTGTGATTCTGCTAATATAATACCAAGTGATGATATTTTTAAAATTATTGATCAAGAGGAAGCTGTTCAAGTTCTTTTATGTAAATGGGGGCTACCCGAACTCTACGAAAGTTTTAAAGGTAAGGGCTCCATAAATACGTTTTACAAGTGTATAATATTTGAATAAATTAAGTACTTTGATTTTTTTAGATCAAAAAATAGATATTACATGTCTAGACAAAAATTACATTTTCGGACATTTTGGCAATGCACTCCCAAATTATCATTCAGGAAAGAAAACTTCGTTATTTACCAAATAGAAGTAAGAGAACTGGTGCAGGAGAAACGAAAAGCCCGGCAGACTACGCGTGCGCCGCAAGATAAAACCACCTTAAACAACTTATGCATCAAACGTAAGGCACTTATAAAAGCAGTGAAAAATGAAACAATTAGAAAATACCTTTGTTCTCTAGCTCCAACTAAAGATACCGAATATTTCCTCTAGAAAGAAACAAAATGGTTGAAACAACCAAAAACGCAGATCTCCCAATCAAAACAAACAATGGAAAATGGGCTAGAAATGCGAAAGACAAGGCTAACCTATTTTCTGAACATCTTGAAGAAACATTTCAACCTCTTAGTCGTCAGACCAGTTAAGAAAACACTACTGATACGCATAGAACATCTGACTTCGATGATATCAGCCCTGTAACATTGAAAGAACTACGAGCTGAAATTAAGAACTAAAGCAAATAAAGCTCCTGGTTACGATCTGATAACAGGGCAAATAATGAAGGAACTGCCTGCAAAATGCACTCGTAAATTATTGCGTATAGTCAATGCAATACTCAGGTGTGTTTCAGTGTTTTGGGACCTATTCTTTACCTGCTCTACACCAGAGATTTAATGAATATGATTTTTTTTCTAATAAATATGGTATATCTATTATCTTTAAACTTTAAAGTTTACATGTCTTTTTTAAATTGTAATATAAAACTTGCCTCGCTGAGTAGTGTAGCCGAGCAAACTTTTTAAAAATACAAATCCACTGTCTTTTTGGGAAATCTGTAACAAAATAATTATTACATACATTTAAAATGTCTACATAAACATGAATCTGAATATCATTCCCTACAAAATAGTTGTCCCCAAGCATTTTCTAACCTTTATGTGTGAAGTGTCATTTAAAAGTTCTGTTTTGCCATCATCTTGTGAGAATTATGAAGCTATAAATGATGAGAAACATATTTTTTCAAATTTAAACGAAAATGTTTTTAAACTTTTTAAAGAATCAACTCAATCTCAAATCCATTCTGATCATCAAACTGAATTGTCGAATCATGCATTTTATTGTCGAATCATTCATTTTCGGTGACGCTTAACTTTGCTTCACGACCATGAGAATATGGCGTCAACCTATAGTTATCGTAACAAGCGATGAACGTCGCTTAAGTCGACACTGAGACTACCGAAATACGATTATCACGTCATGGATATCACATGTCTGAGAATACGGGTGTAAACTTATTCTAAATTTGATGAATACGAATTCATGGAGTCTATTATGAAATAAAACCGAGTCGGATTTTTCCGTTAACGGATAAATCCGTGCAATTACGAAACGCAAAATCGAATAGGATTTTTCCGAGTGCACAAGACAAAATCCAATTGCTATTTAGCTGTAGTATTTTCTTTCGATTGATCGTATTTTTCCAGGTGGCGCAGTGGTTAAAGCTGCGGCAGTTGGAGCGGGAGTTACCGGGTTCTCGAATCCCAATAGGAGCAAGATGCAAAAGGAATTTTTCACCATGAGATTACGATCTGCGGTGTGAATGAACAGAAGTATGACCCCCCGTTGGAGTGCAGAACACATGGGCCGACCCATCTTCCATGCCAGCATTATAGCCTGGCATGGAGGTATGCAATGTGCAGATGGTTAGAAAAATCGGACCTATAGCCGTACGTCCTCGAATTGGCTGTAAACAAATCAGATTAGAGATATTAAATAGAAAATCGTATTTTGACGTTTCTATATAAAAATAAACAAAAAGTTATCGAAATTTTACGTAAATTAGAAAAAAAATTAATAATAATTACTAAATATAATAATTACTAAATTGAAAAAAATTTTAATATAGAAATCCGACAGTAATAGTTTTATAATAGGGTAAATCCGTGTCGAATCGGATTATTCCGTTAACGGAAATGGTTCTAACAAATGTTCCTCAACATTAGTTAGAACCATAAAACAATTTTCTTAAACCAGTTGATTTAACACAGCAGTAAAAACGATAGACTTTCTGCGAAAATGCGTTTTCTGAAAATACAGAACCTAAATTAATGAAAGTTTTAGAACAGAAAAATTTATTTAAATCACCAACTTATGTGACTATTTCATGTGGAAGTTCAAAACACTGTTGAGCAAGGTGTTTCAGTTGTGAAATACAAAGAAATGAAAGGAACAATTTTAGCAATACCTTTTTTGATAAAAAATTTTATAAAACTGGTAATTTGCTGAACGAGAGTATTATGGAAATGCAGCGAATTCGGCGGCACACCTCCACCCGATGGTCCAAATTTTCGATGACGCTTAGGCATAATTGAGGTTCTATGCCGTTATTGTGCCGAATTATCTCATCCTTTAGCTCTTGAATTGTTGCTGGCTTATCGACGTACATACCTTTTCTTTCAAATAACCCCAAAGAAAAAAGTCCAACGGTGTCAAATCACATGATCTTGGCGGCCAATTGACATCACCACCACTTAAGATAACACGGCTTTTGAATTTGTCGCACAAAAGAGCCATTGTTTCGTTAGCTGTGTGGCAAGTGGCACAGTCCTGTTGAAACCACATATCGTCCACATCCATATCTTACAGTTCGGGCCATAAAAAGGTCGTTATCATCTCACGATAGCGAACACCATTAACAGTAACTGCCTGACCGGCCTTATTTTGGAAAAAATACGATGATGCCGCCAGCCCATAAACCGCACCAAACAGTCACTCTTTGTGGGTACATTGTTTTTTCGACAGTCACTCTTGGATTATGATTCGCCCAAATGCGGCAATTCTGCTTTTTGACGAATCCACTGAGGTGAAAATGTGCCTCATCACTGAAGATGATTTTAATCGAAAATTGATCATCCACTGTTGCTATTTCTTATCACCATTCTGACCATTGGCGACGAACTAAAGGCGAAGAACTAAAGCCTCTTGACCATTGGAATAGCCAAGAGGCTTTAGTTCTTCAGTCAATTGCACCTAATAGGCGTGTAAATGCAAGTCTTTATGCATAATGTTCATCAACGTTGAGCGTGAGAGGTGCAATTGTTGGGCACGACGACGAGTTGAGATGGACGGCTATTCAGCCACATATGCTCAAATTTTTGCACGATTTTTCCGATTGTACGCACATTTAAACAAGTAAATTGACCGAAAAAATCACGAATTACACGATATGCATTTTGATTTGAACGCACATTTTCATAATATGCCTGAATAACTTTAACGCGTTGCTCGACTGTGTATCTTTTCATGGTTCAAATTGAGTAAGTGTGAAATTGAGAAATGTCAAATTAAATGTAGAAAAAACTTCCCGTTTAGATTGACCCAGATAGTGTGTAAACTTGACCCAGATAATGTGTTAAGTTCACATTCTAGAGTGAATTCAATACCCGCGTTTTACATGAACTTCCCTACTTTACCACCACATAAGCGTTCGGTTTTAAGTAACATTCTACCAGTTATGCGAATGAAATCAGAATATTTCAAAAAATATGAGCGCGACGACATAATATATAATTTACTGCAAATTTTACTAGATTTAGAACTAAACGGATTGCTAATTAAAAATCGGAGTGTGAAAATAAGAGTTTATTTCGAATGAGGATTGAGGACTAGTGACTGGAGATAATTTGGGATTAAATAAAATATAGGTTTTTACGATCATCATTTTCAGCTCTTCACTTTTGCACTTTTAAAGCTCCAAAATTAGAAACACAACATCTCTGCTATGAAGTAGAAATTTACATGAGAACTGTTGACAATTATATGTCAGATATATTACTTGACTCGATCAATCGAGAGAGGCTATGGTATGCGCTTGAATATTTAGGAATACCGAAAAAATATGTACATCTCTGTAAAAGGACACTAACGCAGTCACAATGCTGTGTTAAAGTTGAGAACAGGCTATCGAGAACTTTTGCAATCAATTCCGGTGTTCGACAAGGAGATGCGCTGTCCCCGATACTTTTTAATCTCATGTTGGAATACATCCTTCGTAAAAGTGAAACACCTCAAGACAACATCTTATTCCGACAATCCAATCAACTTCTTGCTTATGCAGATGATATCTGTGTGATTGGATTAAATGGCAACGGAGTGAAAGAGATACTTGATCCACTGGACCAGTGTTCAGCTTCCGTTGGTCTCAAAATCAACGAGTCAAAAACCAAATATCTAATCTCGGGTTTTAGAGACCAAGACGCAATTGATTTCAGTAGTGGTAACCACACGTTTGAAGGAGTGATGAGATTCAAGTATCTTGGATCTCTCATCACTCACGATAACAGTGTGGGCGAGGATATCAAGGTCCGCCTTGCCGCTGGCAATCGGGCTTTGTATCCTCTACGTCCACTGCTGAAATCAAAATATCTTGCAAATACGGATAAGCTGAAACTGTACAAAGTGTTGATCAGACCCGTTGTCATGTATGGATGTGAGAGTTGGACCTTGACGGATGAGTACGAAAGATCGCTTCTAACATTCGAGAGAAGAATCATGCGTGTGATATATGGTCCAAAAAGCGACGTCGATGGCACTTACCGAGTTCTTTTCACTCACGAGATCAGGAATTTAATGCAAATTCCTGATATCGTGCATGAAATTAAAGGACAGCGAGTACGCTGGTTCGGACACGTTATGCGTGCTAATCCGAACCGAATGATACAGCGAACCTTTAAGGGTGAACCGCCTTTCGGTAGGCGAAGAGGTCGCTGTCGGCGACGATGGCTCCACGGCGTAGGGAGTGATCTGGCTTCTTCAAACTGCCTACAACGATTTGAAGAGCTGGCTCGTGATCGAAACCGATGGAGTCAGATTGTTGACACGGTACGGGCCAATAATAGCCTGTAAAAACCGTTAAAAAAAAAAGTATTACTTGACCTAAAGCAACTGAAATTTCTGAATCATGCATTTTTAATTCTTTGTCTTCATTCCATGCTGTAGTCAAAATCTCAGTCGGTATAATGCATGAACTTTTCGAAGGAGTTTTAAAAAATGACTATGTCTTATCATTTTATACTTTATTCAGAAAAAAATATTTTCTTTAGAGGATCTGAAATTCCGAACGACCGTAAACAACTATTTGATTACGGCATTTTATAGATTCTAAAAATATTTCACTTCCCATTAAAATAGAAGCTCTACAAAATAGAAACTTAACCTTCATCCTTTCCTCAAAATAAATAACACTCAACTCCCTCGGGTCAAAAAAGACCCATTCGCATTTAACACTAGATATAATAATAAAACCTTAGTTTTTTCTTAGTTTAAGTTTTATTTATCATATTAAAATAACATATATATATATATATTTAAAGAACTTTTCATTTTATAGGAAACCTGTATATGGAGGAGAAATCGTCTGAATGACGTCATTATGAAGCATTTTATAGTAGTTGTTTTATGGTCTATTGATAATTTTAACATTTCGTTTTGTGTCATTCATCTTAATTCATTGTGAAAATAATTTAAATAATAAATAATTATGTTAAGTTTATTTTTTTTAAATTTATTGTTGTAGATTCAAAGTGTGTTTTGTCTTTTTTTTCAAGAAAAAAGTAAAAAACGATCTCTAATGATGTCACTCTAATGGTATTTTTGATATTTTTTCTCGCTTTGGTTTTTCCAGTAAAAAATACTGACAAAATTTTTTTCATAATGAAAATCAGGCTTTAGTTTTCAAGTCCGCGTTATATGTTAGAAAGCGATATTTTTCACCTTCACTCGAGCCAGTTAAAATGATTTTTAACGAAATTAACCTGTTAATAAGTTTAATCTGAATCAAAAATTATTGTGACATTAGAGTATGGAGTCGAAAAAATTCTACCTAGTTAATTATTTCACAAATTATATTCGTAAAATACTACGAAGATTTTTTAACAGATATAGTTACAATTAGATTTAATAAGAGATGTCGCGTCAGTTTGTTACGTTTATATGAAATCAGGTTAATTTCGTTAAAAATCATTTTAACTGGCTCGGGTGAAGGTGGAAAAAACGCATTCTAACTATAACGCGGACTTGCAAATTAACTGAATTTGCAAATACCCATTTATCAATGTTAATTAATAATGAGCAAAGCAAACGTCGGCAAATTTTTGACATTTTAAAATAGATGGCACTGCGAATAATGTTGTGTTCATTTTTTACATGTTGTTTACGTTTTTTGTAATTTACAAAAAACGTAAATAAAAACGTAATTAAAAAATGTAAAATCCTAACAGTGTGTGTAACTATTTCAGAGTTGTTGATCCAGCAATCCTATACCAGGTTACATTTGACCCTGACGCAATATATTCAAGTTTATCTTCTAACACCATCAGGTTTTACTCCTCCGGTTTTAAATTGTACCTATTTTGTACCTAAAACTTAGTATAGTTTGATTTTTAGCATCAAGATGAGAATTAGTCTCGTTGAGCAAAAGTGTCGCGGGTCATTGCCTGACAATTATTTAGCGTAATTGGATATAAGGTAAAGTTCAGTCGAAGCTTAAAACCACTAGACTAGAGGCAACATACTTTTGAATCTTTGTAAATTGTAAGGCTTTTTTGTCTATAGTTTTGAATATACATTTATAAAGGAATGAAATAAATTATAATATCTCTTTGGCTTATAGAATAAAGATTAACCATTTCTTAAGGTTGTATTTATTCACGTAAGAATTTATTTTGATGTAACAGATTTTTAATTTTAATTTTTTATTGATTTATAAATCATATACTTACTGTCGGCTTGGAGATTTTAAACAACCTCAAAATACATATATTGATAGACGACATTTAATATCATAATTTATATCGGCAAATCGGATGGTTTGGTGATCCGTATTAATTTCAAACCTTATTAATTTAATTACTGCTCGATCTATACGACATGTAGTTCCGTCTTGTTAATCCATATCTTACAATTTAGTCACAAAAAACTGGAATATCATGCCACCATACTAAGCACCATTAACTGTTATTCACACAAATTTTCAGAGTTGAATGATCCAACAATGCCTCTATGTTAAAATCAACATCTAACCTGCCGTGAGATGGATTTATTTCTCAACTCGTGAATTTTTTGACGAACCCAACAAGATGGAAATGAATCATGCATTGGGTTTTGACACTTTTTAGCTCAAACTTTAAGCTTATACATACACTGCAGTTCACTTGAATAGGAAGGACGGTTTTTTTGGAATATTTCGAAATCGATCCCACTTTAACAATATTTTTTTTTACAGAATTATAAGTTTTGGTTAAACAGTAAATATTAAAGGAAAAACAAATTTATTTTTTCATTATTAATTTTTTTTTTTTTTTTTATATTTTTTATTCTATGCTATCTTTTTTGGGGCTCAAGGCTCTTTCGCAGTTCGCTTATTTACGTTCTACTTGACGCCTTAACGGCCTAATCGAAGACGTACGGCTATAGGTCCGATTTTCGTCGAACCATCTGCGCATAGCATAGCTCCACGCCAGCCTATGACATGGAAGATGGGTCGGCCCATGAGTTCTGCACTCCAACATGGGGTCATAGATGTATTCATTAACACCACCGATCGTAATCAGATGGTAAAAAATCCCTTTTGCATCCTGCCCCTATCGGGATTCGAACCCGGTACCTCCCGCTCCAACTGCCACAGCTTTAACCACTGAGCCACCTGGGCGGTATTATTAAATTTGCTTTCTTGTTTTTTCTAAAATAATGTTAAATTTGAATGTTCACTAGAATAAGAACGATTAACTAATCTTAATAAAAAGTTATTTTATTGGCTAAAAATTTAATTGAATTCGATTTATTTTTAAAAATTAATTGAGTTTACATGGTTTTAATAATGTGTACTACTTCCCTTATTAAAAATAACTTCATACAACCTGCTTGAGATGGAGTCATACAAAGATTTTAAATAATCTAAACAAATTTGGTTCCAGGCTTTATTTATCGCTTTTTTTTCGTTTATTTCTATGCCATCTGTTTTGGGGCTCAAGGCACTCCCAACTCTTTCGCGGTTCGCTTATTTACGTCCTTACCTTACGCTTTGCAGCCAAATCGAGGACGTACGGCTATAGGTCCGATTTTCCTAACCATCTGCACATTGCACAGCTCCATGCCAGCCTATAGTACTGACATGGAAGATGGGTCGGCCCATGGATTCTGCACTCCAACAGGGGGTCATAGTTGTGTTCATTCACACCACCGATCGTAATCAAGTGGTGAAAAATCCCTTTTGCAACCTGCCCCTATCGGGATTCGAACCCGGTACCTCCCGCTCCAACTGCCACAGCTTTAACCACTGCGCCACTTGGGCGGTTAATTTATTATTTATCGCTTTAATAAGGCTTTCTTTATTGTCTACCACCTTCGTAAACTTTCCGAGACAGCCAACTCCACACGTTTTCCATGATATTGAGATCAGGAGAATACGGAGGCCACGGCAAAAGCTCTACATTTTGCTGCGATATCCATGATTTGATTATGTTAGCAGTGTGTGAGTGTTTGTATTAATTTTAATTCGGATTGCACCTCTTGCATGTGTTATAGTAAAAAATTCGGGATAACGGAACTTTTGCTTGATCCAAACATTCATGTATTGGAATAATATTGTAATAATAATAATAACTACAGCGAAGTCGAGACGTCTATATATAAATAAGGTAACACAAATACATATGATGGAATTAGAAATGACCTTCCTATCCTAATAAAAATAATAACCAATGTTAATGTGAAAATGATATAGATCTTACTAACAAATTATATTATTTTACTAATTATGTAACAGAAAAATGGTTCTGCTGAAGATTGTCGCCCTAGTCTATTTTGATTCTCTGATGAGCATGTTACAGACTTATGGTAACATTATCGTAATGGATGGCTTAAACTATCAAACTAAATTAATTAAATTGTTTCAGATACCTGAGCCATAAGTTAAAAAAAATTCTTTCAGAGTTCTGTACTTATGTTTTAATTAGGTTAGTTGTGCGGATTATTTATTAATTAAGTTACAAATTCCTGAGCGACTAACTAATAAATTTATTTTAGGATTTTAATTTTAATTTAGTCTTAATTTTATTCAAAATACAGCAGAGCAGATAGGTGTTGCGGACTGGAGAATGCTGACTGGTGATTGCAGACTAGTAGATTAGAATTGTGATTGTCTTGTGATAGTAGTAGTTTAGTACCGACTGTCATGGTGTCTGTAACCGGGTTGCTCTTTCCTGACTAACATACCTTCCTATCCTTACCTATCGTTTTATGTAAACGGCTGTATGAATAGACCCGGCGATATCCGGGAGTCTTGCTTAGCGCTTGGTCCTACAGTCCTGTCAATAAATCAATCTATCAATCAATCAATCAGAAAAAACGACACGTTTCCATTTTTCAGCCCATGTCATATGCTGCCTCGAGAAATCTAACCTTTTCAATATCCTCTCCTGATTTAGAGGTGGTTTCTTTTGGAGCTTCATTCGAATAAGGTGATCTGCTTTTTTAATCACTCTCCATACTGTTATTTGGCTGGGCATCACACCAACTCTAGGTTTAATTTTTGCACAAGATAGTGCGCAATTGGATGCTGCCCTTAGTATAGCCCGCTTGTCGGCTGCAGATATATGACCTCAACAGTTCGGCCTTTATTGTTTGAGCCATATTCTCTTGGATTTTTTTGCTAAACTGAAGATAACAGTCTTACTTCTCCCTATTTTGTCTGCAATTGCTTCTAGAGAATAATTTTCGCTGTGTAGTACTTGAATTTGGGCTATTTCTTCCTTACAAAGTTTTTTTCCTCGTCCGATATTTAAATTTTTTTTATGTTAAATTGGTAACCTTTTTTAAAAAAATTAATTTAATTTAAGTTTAAGTTGCTAACACTTCAAATTTATTGATAATATGGTCGTTTCTATTCAAGTGAAACAAACAAAAATCACACTTTTTAAGAAAAAATAAAATTCTTCTGGCCTACTAATTTATTTTTATTCAAAAATTATGTAATTTTAAACAAGTGCTAATCCTGTAAAAGTCAATCTTGGAAAAGTGGGACCGATTTTAAAATATTTAAAAAAAACCGTCGTTCCTATTCAAGTGAACTGCAGTGAATATATTTTGTTTGTCTCTACTATCAGGGTTGAGGTACAGGAAAGTACCCTCACCTCCTTCGCACTCTTTGACATTTTACCATACGCTAAAGCCAAATCGAAAACATACAGCTACAGAACTGATTTTCCTAGACCTAGTACATATTTTGGCCTATTTGTGCTGCGCTCCAACAGAAGGTCGAAAATGTGTTCATCCACTGAATATAACACGTTCATCGAATTTAGATTTCAATTAGTCGATTGAAACCATATATGGTATAAGTTTTATGTGCATATATGTACAACCATATATGCACCGTTTTGTTGAAACCATATATGATGAATGTCTAGCTCATGCAATTGACTAAAGGAATAACGGTGCAACATGTCTCTGTAGCGATATCCATGAAAACCACACCATACAGTTATTTTTGTGCACGAAGTGGTATTTCTTAAAGAGTATAAGGCTTTTCACCCGAACAATAACGCATATCATATTTACTGACGACGCGGTTTAGTCAAAAATGCGCTTCATCACTAAATAATATTTTCCGATGAAATTGGTTACTTCTTTCATCATTATCAGAGCCCAATCAGACAACGTATGTAGCTTCAAACGACCTGGTGCCTTTAGTTCTTGTGTTAACTGGATCTTATAAGGGTGCAAGTCAAAATGCTTTTGCATTTTGCGCCAAAGTGTGGTCTGAGCGATGTCCAATGCTCGAGAACGCCGTGGGATCGACTGTATTGGTTCGTTTGACACGGGCAACGGTAGCAATATTCTCGGCAACTCTTTTCTACTAGGACCAAAAATTAGAACTCTCTTGAAGTTGCACTGAACTCGGAAGTTTTGTAGCAAATTTTAATTATTTGTAAATGTTCGTGTACTTCACCATGATGTAAATGTTGTGTTTACTAAATGTTTTAACGTTGAATGTTTGAATGTTATATAGTATGCGTTCACATCGAAAATTCAAAGTTGTCAAGTCCCAAATGGAAAACCCGGTATAACGAAATATAATTCGATATTGAAAATAGGTATGCCGAGAGCTGTGTTAAAGTTGATAATAGGCTATTGAGAACTTTTGCAATCACTACTGGTGTTCGACAAAGAGATACGCCGTCCCCGATACTTTTTAATCTCATATTGGAATACATCCTTTGTAAAAGTGAAACAATTTAGGACAATATCTTATTCCGACAATCCAATCAACTTCTTGCATATGCAGATGATATCTGTGTGATTGGATTAAATGGCAAAGGAGTGAAAGAGATACTTCACCTACTGAAATAGTTTTCAGCGTCCGTTGGTCTCAAAATCAATGAGTCCAAAACAAAATATATGATCTCTGGTTTTCGAGACCAAGAAGCAACTGATTTCAGTAGTGGTAGCCACACGTTTGAAGGAGTGATGAGATTCATGTATCTTGGATCTCTCATTACTCACGATAATCGTGTGGGAGAGGATATCAAGTTTCAGCTTGCCGCTGGCCATCGAGCTTTATATCCTCTACGTCGCAAATACGGATAAGCTGAAACTGTACAGAGTGTTGATCAGACCCGTTGTCATGTATGGATGTGAGAGTTGGACCTTGACGGATGAGTACGAAAGATGGCTTCTAACATTCGAGAGAAGAATCATGCGTGTGATATATGACCCAAAACGCGACGTTGATGGCACATACCGAATTCTGTTCAATAATTCTGTTTAATGCAAATTCCTGATATCGTGCATGAAATCAAAGGACAACGAGTACGCTGGCTCGGTCACGTTCTGCGTGCAGATCCAAACCGAATGACACAGCGATCTTTGAAGGGAGAGTTGCCTTTTGGTAGGCGAAGAGGTGGCTGTCGGCGACGATGGCTCCATGGCCTAGAGAGCGTCCTGGCATCTTGTGGTCGCTTGCAACAGTATGGACAACTGGCTCGTGATCGAAACCGATGGAGTCAGATTTTTGACACGGTACGGACCAAGACTGGCCTGTAAAAACCGTAAAAAAAAATTTAAAAAAAAGTGTGTACACGGTCGTAATTGACGGTTTTAATGTACGGTTTTAATGTGGCGTTTTTAATGTACCACGGAGCATTCACCATGTTCCGTAGAACCTTATTTTGGAATGTTTGTATCATTTTTACATTTGTCTTCTTAGTGCAGCCCCATTGCTGGATACCATAAGTCCAAAATGGTTTTATGATTTGCTGGTATAAAAACAGTTTGTTATGCACTGTAAGCTCAGATCTCCGCCCTAAGAGCCAGTACATTTTGTGTATTTAATGTTACTCTCCGCTACTTTTGTCTTAGCATTAAGCGTCCCCTTTCCATTTAAGCTTAGAATCAAGAGTCTAAGGAATATCTTGAGAGTTCATAAGAATGGGTATCCGTTTAACTTTCCTGTTAGTAAAATTAATATGAAAAGGTTTTGAGTGATTCAGTTTAAATCTCCATTTTTTCGTCCAGTGACATAATGTATCAGTGGTTTTTGCAGTTTATTACTCGCCTCTTACACATCTTTTCCAACTGCTAGAACTGCAGTATCATCAGCAAATGTTGCTATAGTTGTATCGTCTATAACTGGCATATCTCTAGTATATAGATTATATAATATTGGCCCCATCACACTTTTGTTTGTTTTTGTTTGTTTGTTTTTTTTCTCTACAATCTGTTTTGGGGCTCGAGGCACTTCCAACTCTTTCGCGGTTCGCTTATTTACGTCCTTACCTTACGCCATTACAGCCAAATCGAGGACGTACGGCTATAGGTCCGATTTACGTAGAACCATCTGCACATTGCATAGCTCCATGCCAGCCTATAGTACTGACATGGAAGATGGGTTGGCCCATGAATTCTGCACTCCAACAGGGGGTCATAGATGTGTTCATTCACACCACCGATCGTAATCGTATGGTGAAAAATCCCTTTACCATCCTGCCCCTATCGGGATTCGAACCCGGTACCTCCCGCTCCAACTGCCGCAGCTTTAACCACTGCGCCACCTGGGCGGTCCCCATCACACTTCCTTGCGGTATCTCTGCTGATATTTTCTTTAACTCAGCGTATTTGTCTTCATATTTAACATGAAAGTGTCGATCGGCGATATACGATTTCAATACAAGATAGAACTGTTTGAGAAGATCACAGTTCAATTTATGTTCTAAGCCTTGATGCCATACTTTATCAAAGGCCTGGGCTACATTCAAGAAAACAGTCGAACAAACCTTCTTCCGCTCTAGCACTTCTTCGATTGTGTTTGTAATTCTGTGCACCTGTTGAACAGTTGAGTGGTTTTCTCTAAATCCAAATTGGAAGGAATGGATTAAATTTCTTTCATTCTCTTGAGATATAATTTTTCGAATAGCTTTGAAATCGTTGGGAGCAAAGAAATCGGTCTATATATGTTTTTATTGTTGGGTGGTTTGTTTGGCTTAGGTATCATAACTACCTCGGCCACCTTCCATTGAGATGGGACATGTTTCAGTCTGAGTACAGCATTTATAATATAAAGCAGCTTTTGCAAGCCCTTTTTTGGTAGTTCCTTAACAATCTGCCCCGTAATTAGATCATAACCGAAACCCTTCTTTGCACTTAGGTTGCTATTGAATTCCTCTTTCAATTCTGGTAATTTTATAGGTCGAATCCTGTTCAGAACGCTTTTTGCAGCTGAAGCTATATTTTCTTCTGCTGTTTATCTTGAGAGCGGTTGAAATATGGGTTCAAGACGTTCTGTCAATAAGTCTGATTTTTGTTTAGCACTTTTGGCCCATGACCCTTCATCGTATTTGATTGGGGGTAATTGCATCTTTGGTCCCTTAAGTGTTTTAGTAGCTGTCCATAGGGAATAGTTAGTGTCCTTTTGTTCAGTAAGACTTTTTAAATATTTGTTTACTGATTCATTTTTAATTTCTTTTTAACTCATTAGCAGCTCCAGCTCATGCTCTAGAGGCTGAGGTATTTTGATAGGTACTGCTAGGTTTGTATTGTCTTCAATTAGTTTTCTAAAGTGGGCCCAAATAGTTTAATGATTTGTTAATCGTGCGCTGTATGGTCTTTTGATTATTGTGACACTTATGGTCATTAATACTAGTATATGATCAGATCAAACATCATCACGATCTTCAATGAGTATATAATTGTTAGATATTCCTGTTGTCACATAAAAATCTATGGGATCCGGTATTTTGGTATCTGTGGGCCAGTACATTGGTTTACCACCAGAATGGAACTCGTAGTTAAACGTTCGTGCAGCCTTAAATAATTATTTTCCTTTGGATGATGATACTTTTGAGCCCCAGTATGTATTTTTGGCGTTAAAATCACCCCCAATGATGAATTGATGCTCCAATATTTTAAACAAAGAGATATAATCTTCTTTTTCTATCTTATGTCGAGGTGGACAGTATATTAATGCTATATTGTACTCCTAATTATTAGTTATTTGCACTGTTATTCCAACTACTTGCATTTTGGCTTCTTCAACTTAATGTTCAACATAATGTTTCAAGTTTTCTTTAATAAATATGACAGATTCTCCTCTCGCCTTTTCTGCTGGATGGATGGCATGATAACAAAGAAAACTTCGAATTTTTACAATAGACTTTTTGGTAAAATTACTTTCCGAAACTAAACATATGTCTATTTTCTCCGAATTTAGAAATACTTCTAATTTTGGTATGTGGTCCGTTAGTCCATTAGCATTCCAGATTATCATTCTTATAGTTATTTCATTCTTATAGTTAGTTTTGGGGCTCAAGGCACTCCCAACTCTTCTCTTAGGTCTTATTTACCTTACCATCTGCACAATGCATAACTCCATGCCAAGTTATAGTACTGACATGGAAGATGTTTCGGCCTATTGATTCTGCATTTTCATTTACACCACCGATCGTAATCAAGTAGTGAAAAATCCCTTTTATATTCCTATCGGGATTTGAACCTGGTACCTCCCGCTCTAACTGCCGCAGCTTTAACCACTGCGCCACCTGGGCGGTGATTCTTATAGTTTACTGAACATTACTAATATAAGAATAACGTAATTGCATTCAAACTTTCATGGTTGTCCAGTCTCTTAACCAAGGTCTGCAGGCACGTTTCCTGTTTATTCAAACGAGTATTTATAAATTCTATGCTTCTGAGGTTTTGAGGTTTGTTTTAAAATTTGTGAATAAGACTTTGTTTCGTCTGCTTTAGTGATTTGGGTTCTTGCAGAATCAAGAGTGATTTGGATTTGACCGAAGTGTCTTTTGTTGAGCATATCAGTATTTTTCTGCAATTTGCGCGGTCTGTTTCTTTTGTAGTTCCTTAGCTACTTAACAACCTCTGTAGTTTGCAGGATGTTGTAGTTTACAATAACAGTAGTTTACATCTCAATAACATGAAAGTTATTCTATAAAGGCTACGATTTCAAGGCCAGAAGTCTACTTCGAAGATAAATTAAAAATAATGTTGCCTCTTCCCAGTTTTTATTACCTTTCATTTTGGGCATATTAAGGATATCAATATCTGAAGACACCTTTTGTTATGAACTCTCAAAATTTTCAAAAAAAAATTATGTGATCACCTCTATGAAAAGATGGAAACGGACCAACTCAACATTGCTCACCATTTCTGCAACATGTATCGGATGTAAGTTTGGGATTTTATTACGAAGTATATACGAGTTCGAATCAAATCATGCATGATATTCTCATGATGGTCTATAAACTTAGGGGTAGTTTGGTTATAGAAACACTGCTACACTATAGAAGTTGGTTTTAACAAATAGATGTTAACTAACCAATAAACCTACAAAATAAGTATAGTTTTATTCTTGGCTCTTAGCATGTAATCCACCCCATTTCTTTTACATGGAACCTACACTTTGAATCAAAAAGTATCGATATTTCATCTCAAAAGATTGCTATCAGGTTTATGAGCAGGTTCACGATTTTAAAAACCAAAGATAATTGATTATGGAATGGATTTAATGCGATAGAGAAACATTTATATATTATAAAGGGTTTTCCAATAAAAGGTTTCATTTGGATTAGCCTGCTATTTGGGCAGCTGTCAATTTAAAAGCTGTCATCTTTTGATATTTGACAACTAAAAACTATGTCAATACTAAAAATGGTACGATATACGCTAAAAACTATGTCAATACTAAAAATGGTACGATACCAACAGCGGATTGAAATTATTAAAATTTTGAAAATTTCGCAGGGAATCTATAACGTGTGCATCACTCAAGAACAACTGAGAATATTGGTGCTGTAGCGTGTAGTCATGAAGAAAACCCAGGTTTGTTGATTCTTCGTCGTTCTTTGGGATTCGACATTCCACAAACGCCATCACACCATATTTTGCATAAAGACTTATGTATTAAGGCATTTAAAGTTCAATTAACTTCAATTAAATTTTTGTGTACCTCTTCGTGTTCGATAGTGCAACGCCAATATTTAAACAGCACACTTATAGTCTTCGGAATCTCTGGAGCTCAATGAACCTAAAATAAGTGAAAAATATAATAAAAATTAACAACAAAATATGTCTCACTTTTTAAATACCTCTACATTTTATGCTCCGTCTGAACCGAACCCACGAGTGGCGCGAGACAAATGGCTCGTAAATGTATTTCTTGTTTTTGTTTCTCATTACCACTTAGTTGAATTGAAGTTAACCGAACGGCGATAATACAAACACCCTAGGATTGGTTTCGTGGTTTCGAGCAGATCTTACAACTTGATTGATTACATATATGTACATATTTGCTGACATCTATCATTAGCTGATTCGGTTCCTCCCTCCTTTATTGAAATTGTCATTTAAAGTGTGGCACAGGTAGTGTTAATATAGAGACACCATATAATCCGTTTACAGTCGGTTAAGTTAATTAACACAACTATCGAATATGATCTTCTAAGGGAATGCAAAACCCAAGAGCTATATGGGTTATACTATAAACGTTTTATACAATATTTACAAATGGAGTTTTGGCAACTAATCTCGTTATGACTTACAATAGCGTAAGGTACGAGTAGATCGTTAAAAAGAAATACGGTAAAATTTTGAAGTGTTTGAGCCACTTTACAAAATCACCAATACCGATTTAAATATAATTGATAACCAGACTAGTTCAAAAACCAGACCAGACTTCTGGGACGATGAGTAATCATTTAAATAAAATAAGAAAGTCAGTGGATTGGTTTGCTTACGTTCATTATACTTAATATTGGAGACAACCATTAAACATCGTGAAATAGACAACAATGAAGAATTGGAACTTTGAAGCAAGCCTTTATATATATATATATATATATATATATATATATATATATATATATATATATATATATTTATATATATATATAAATATATATATATATATATATATATATATATATATATATATATATATATATATATATATATATATATATATATATGTATATATATATATATATATATATATATATATATATATATATATATATATATTGACAGTAATCATGACGAGAGCATCACCATCGGTCGGGCGGTAAGAAGGAATGACCGACAATTGGAAATTTTATACTGATTTTATTGATTTCTTTTGCTAGGTTGGTTTGATTTCTTTTGTAGCCAATTACACAACATTCCCATTACTGTATTATTCTTGTTTTGGTCCAGACAGCCAAAACAGTTTAATTTCCTTTATCCCTGTCAGATCAGTATTGTTTCCGTTGATGATAAAATAATGACAATATTTCCATTTCGTTGGAACCTTTATTTCATTGGTTTTTTAGCCATGAGTATATAAAAACTGTTTCTTTGTTCTGAACCCCTGTCGAATTTCCATGGCAAATTGTAAAGTTGTAATTGCCGGGTGTAATAAGCTACTTGATCGGCAAAACTTTGAGCAACACCATTTTTTTTTGGCAGTCGAAGGAGAGCTTTAATACTGTGGAGTGTGGATTCCTCTTCTGCTTTTAGAAGATAATAAAAAACTTTTGCCTAAGCTTTGTGTATGGACAGCTTTGCCATGAATTGCGCCTTTTTGGCTCCTATACCTTCCCTTGAATTTCATGTCTCAGAGTAATGCATTGTGAACATACTGGATATAACGAATTTTGCAACGAAATAAAGCAAAATTTGGAAATAGCAAGTTTTGAAAAAAAGATTCATGGATATATAGAGAGTTTTGCAAATAATGTCACTTTTCAACCTTAATTTTATCTCAGATAATAACCTTCAAAGAATTGTTAATAACCTTTGAGATTTAACTGCAATTTCCTTTTTTCTTAACAATGAATAACATGTTTTGCAACTAACGGCCTCATATATATATATATATATATATATATATATATATATATATATATATATATATATATATATATATATATATATATATATATATATATATATATATATCACCTTGTCATAATGTAACCTTATATAAAATTTATTAAATAAGTTACCGGATTGCACTTTACCTGCAAACATCGACTTTCATGTTAATCTCGAAGCTATACATAACGCGAACATCTGTTCGAACACAAATTGCGGGAATGTTTATTGGTGTGTCTCCTATGAAGAATTCACTGTTGGTGAAGTGATTAAAAATGCACTGTTGGTAAAGAAGAATTCTTAATATTCGGTGCCGAAACTAGTGACTACTAGGAAAATTCCGTCATAATTGGTCAGTCACTGATTAATTCAGACAAGCCTATGAATCGATCAATTGAGCGATGATATAAGCACTTAAATATCGATACCAAATAAATACGTACATTTGTGTAAAATGATACTAACCCAGTCACAATGCTGTATTAGAGAGTTGGCTATTGTTATCTTTGTAATTATTTGTGGTATTAGACATGAAAATACATTTTCTCCGATACTATTTAATCTCATGTTGTATAATACTACGTTCTTAAAAGGGAAACACTTCAATAACATCTCATTCCGAAAATCTGTCAAGTTTTGGATATGCAGTATTTTTGTATATTAAATCTTTATTGGGGGTAATGTTGTGAAGAGATACCTGTTCCACTATGGAACAGTACTCAGTTTCCGTTGGTATCAGAATCCAAATTGATATACATGTGGCTAATAGTGCACAGAAAAAAAAATCTAAGTATATTTCACTAAAATCGTAGTTCATAGAAATGAAGGTTTACTCCAAATAGAGAGCTTTTTAATATAACAAAATATATATAGTTAATTTTATTTATAAAATTTGTTTACTGAGGTTTAGTTGATTTGCACTAATTCATTTAATAGTACAAGACTATTCAGTTGATGACGTCACGAAATTTTTAACGAAAGATTTAGTATTTTAACCATTGGTATTTTACTTTTACTAAAATTTTGTATACAAACAAATGTACTTCATTAAAAACAACAAGATATTTAGTTATTTTTATTTATTTAATATAACAAATAATGCGTTGGCTACAAAACAGAGTTTTGTTAATACAATAATTGATTTATTTAATTTAATAATTAAAACTAGTAAAATAAATAGGATAATAATTTTATATTATAATAAATATCATTAGTTAAAGCACTCTAGTGTAATATTTAAATTATAACAAATTATTAAATTAATTACACATGATTTTTTTTGAATATAAATACAAAACTATAATAAATTACGAATAGTTTTACAAAAAATTGAGACAATTCAATTTTATGAAGAAACTTGAATAGAGCTCTAACAGTTAACACATTTAAAAAATTATTTTCGTACAAAAATTTTCCTTTGTTGGATTTATTCTTCCTTTTGATTTATTCTTTCCTAAAGCAGCCTATTTGTTCATGAACTGACTTTAATTCTAATATTGCAAAGCTTCATAGTCTCCTCCTCATTGTGGATTGAAGAACGGGTAGTTTGATTGGTTAATATATACCCAATATGTCTACGCAGACATTTGCACCGTATCTACATTTACCTTTTGATACAGAAATGTTTCTAAAAATTATAAGATAACTATAAATAACTATAAATAATTCTCAAATATAATTATTATTTTATTAATCAATAAAGAACTATAATTTAATAAACAAATAAAATGTTACCTTCAACCGAAGAAACTCCAATTTTTATGTTTGGTATGGTGAAGTCCTTATTTTCTAAGGCATTTTTAGCAGGTTGATAATAAGTATTCTTTACCTGGTTCATTTACTCGATTCAGATCTAGTGATACAGTTCTTAAAGATGAAAAGAAACAGTTCTTAAAGATGATCCCATTGGTTTTCAATTAATTTTGACAAAATTATTGATGTGAGTTGTATAATTGATTATTAAATTTTTAAATTATGTTGCATTTGGGTCCTTTCATGATCTATAAAATCTTTCTGAGTTTTTGTTTTGAGGTTGAGTTAATCAACTTATTGCTCTCAAAACAGAATAGATATTTAAGGTTATTTCTAAAATATAAATAGAAAATAATTAACTTAAAATATAAAAAATTTTAATATAATAAAATTTATATAGAATACCATTTAAATATTCGAGTATATGAGGTATGTGGTTCCATGTTTCTGAAATATAAGAAATGAATCTGGTTATTATTATAAATATGTGCGACAATATTATTAACTGACTTATCTTGTTCACTCATATTGTTGACAGCACAGTAAATGGTTGTTAAATTTTCTTCCATTCCTACAAGAACATTGATGTTAAAGATTGATAATATTTAGATAATACAGTTGGTTTTTAGAATATTAGTAATTTAATGTAATTGCTACTGACCAACCCTTTTATTTTGAAGTACAATATGTAGTGTTGTTTCTTATAACTTCAAAGCAATCCCTCCAAACCTGTTATGTATCATATATGCTGTAGGTTAGTACTATTCTGAAAATACATCCTTAACATTTAGAAATTATTATGAATTATAAATATAACATCTTTTAAAATTGGATTACTAAAACAGATATTATTGACACAAAATGAAAACCAAAGTTCACATGTTTTACAGCGAACAACTTTCCATTTTTTTATAGTTAAATAAATTTTCCTTACTCACCTCAATGAATATTATTTTATTTTGATTGAACTTATCTTATATTTTCACACTTATTATTTTTTTATATTTTCATACATAATTTATATGTATATATTTATGAGATTATAGATGTATTAATTTTTTATCACTGCACTAAATGACATCTTATTTACTTCAACACTAAATTAAAATTGTTCACGTTTGGAAAAACAATGTGTATCGTTTTTCAACTAAACTCGTACTAATTGTAACTAAATCGGATTTCAATGAATATTGTTTTTAAAATAAATAATTTTTTTGTGAATAATACTAAATTTTAAACAATATTTTATTCAATGATTTGAATAAATAGGTTTTGTAATAATAACAATCCAATTATTTTTTGTCTAATTAAATTTAGTTACAAATAATAAATTTTTTATAATTATTACTAAAACAAAGTAACTAAAGTGGTATAGTTAATATGATTAGGATTTTTTTTTCTGTGTGGTTTAAATCCCAAATGTTTCTACATTTATATTTCGAGCTTAACTTAAGTTCCTAGTTTTTCATCAATAATGGATTCATTAATAATATTTCAGTGAATTTGAAGCTTAATTGGTCATGATTTTATGACCATCTTAAACAGGTAGACCATGAGAATATCAATCACAACTATGCTGCAGTTTTTATTTTATCAATCAACTGCTACTGTAATTAATTTGAGCAACTGATTCAAATGCTACAGTATTTATCCATAAGCTACAGTAGAATTTATCCAATTCAAATCTGGATAGGAGCGAGATTAGTATATAACGATATTATGTGATAAAGATTTAAATAATCTATGGCTTAGAGTTACCGCGCCTTAACTGAGACCTTACGAACCAGTTTTAACGATGAGTGCACATTTTAAATTGTAAGTCCAACGAATGAAGTTAGTATCGACAGTTAGCCATAGGCTACCGCGACACTAAAGTTTTAATTTTCTGTGTTTAATAAGATGTTATCTTAAAGTAATTCAATTAGATGGCATCTTAAAGAAATCGGATCTGTGATAAAGCCAGTGAGTAACATTGAATCGTAACACTAATTTGATAAGTTCTAAGTTACTTTGATGACCGTTTAATATTTAAACGCATTTTGTTAAACCGGGCCTCACAGTTGCCGTCGCCTCCAGGTTGTCGTTTAATGAAAGGGCATCGTAAACTAACCTAGGTGTGGGGCGGGTCACACTAAATGGCGACAGGAGGCTGGATTAAGGTGTAATGCGACCCGTGCCGACGATCGGCCAAGCTGGGGCCCCCCAAAACAAAGCCCAGTCGTGAACAGAGCCCTCTGAACACCTGGCGACCTTCAGTTTTATATAGCCTTACCTGCACATACGGATCTCTGTGCAGGAGGACCTCCTGTCTCCGACACTCGTGGGAGCAAATAATGGATAAAAAAAATAATGAGAGATAATAAAAAGACCGTCGCTCTTAAAAAGACGAACAAAGAAGAGGTAAACAAGAGCCGAGAAGGTGGGTCTACCTCTAAGCAAAGGTATAAACTTCGACGTTCAGCGAAGAGAATACTTGGTGGCTCCCACAGCACCACCCAGAACTAGGTAAGTAAGGGAATTAGAAGTATGCTAAAGGTGCTTCAAATTAACCTTCATCATTCGAGGGCTGCATCGGCAGCTCTGCTCCTCAGACTGACTAGATCGGACGAGGATATAATCTTAATCCAGGAACCTTGGATTAACAAAACCAAGATCTGTGATCTTCGAATGAAGGGGTATAGTATTCTATACTCAAGAGGGTCTGAGAGGATCAGATCCTGTATTCTAGGAAAGGATAACCTAAATCTTTTCTTTCTTTCCCAACACAGCGATGGGGATATAACGGCGGCCAGTCTGGAGGTTGGTAACAACAAAATCTGTCTGGTGGCGGCCTACATGGGGCAGGAGAAGGAGGTTTCACCGGATAACCTGGGGGAACTGATCCTGGAGGCGAAACGTAGTAAAACCGGTATGATTCTGGGCTGCGATGTTAACGCGCATCATTCGATCTTTATACTTATTTGTTGGAAACGAACCTGTATGTCTGTAATATTGGGCGAGAGCCCACTTTTATTATTAAAAATAGGAAGTAAGTTCTGGATGTGACCTTCGCATCAGAGAATATTTTTCATATGATTGTAGGGTGGAAAGTAGGGAAGGAACATTCCTTCTCTGACCACCGTTATATAACCTTTAATTTCAACATTTGCCCTGCTTCCCAGAAATCTTTTAGGAATCCTATGAGAACAAACTGGAGTAAGTTTAGGGAAGTCCTTAAACGACTAATGCCGTCGGGGGTCCCAGAGCCCCCAGCGACCATTGAGAATATGGACCGCATGGTGGAATCCGTTTCACAAGCTTGTAACCAATCCTTTGGTGCTGCTTGCCCTGAGGTAAAACCTAGGGGGAAGCAGAAACCGGCCTGGTGGTCCAATGAATGGGGAACCAAAAAGAAGTCGTGTAGAACGGCGTTTAATAAAGCCAAGAGGACCAAAGAACACCAGGACTGGGACTCGTACAAGGAGACGTTGAGACTATATAAGAGAGAATTGAAGAAGGCACAAAGGAGCTCGTGGAAGCTATTCTGTGACAAAATGGAAGATGTCTCGGAAACCTCTCGCCTTCGGAAGTTTTTCTCCATTAATCCAACGAACATAGGTTACCTAATTAACGCTGATGGTTCATGGACCGATTCCAGTGAGGAACCCTTTAAGATTTTCATGGAAATACAATACTTCACTCAAAGGACTCAATACTTCACTCAAAGCTACCACATAATACTTCACTCAAAGGAGTATTGTATGGTAGCTTTTCTTGGTATTGAGGGCGCCTTTAATAACGTTTAGACAGATGCAATCCTGACAGGATTATCGTTCATGGAAGTGGAATCCTCTATAATCAAGTTGGTCAGTCATATGCCGGGAAGCAGGACTGTAAACTCAGAGTTAGGGGAGGCAACCATAAGAAGGCGAGTGGTTAGGGGAACCCCACAGGGGGGAGTCCTACCCCCTCCTCTCTGGAACATGGTGATCAATGGATTACTTCTGGAGTTGGAGAGGGAGGGTATAGGAGTGGTTGCCTACGCTGATGACGCGGCGATCATGCGGTATCAGATAAATTTTTACCGACCATTAAGGAGTTATGCAGAATGCGCTTCTTATTATTACAAGAAGGGCCAGTAAATGTGGATTGGAAGTCAATCCATCTAAGACTGAGCTGGTACCCTTCACTAAGAAATATAAAATTCCGGCAGTTGATCCACCTACCGTAAATGGCACTAAACTGGCCTTTACTGATAAAGCGAGATTTTTGGGTGTAATCTTAGACAGTAATCTAAGCTGGAAGCCGAACATCTTGGAGAGAATCAGCAAAGCTACGACAGCGATGTATTCGTGTAGGAGTGCAATAGGCAGACGTTGGAGTCTCAGACCGGAGCTGGTACACTGGCTCTACACTGCCGTAGTAAGACTCGTTCTTATGTATGGAGTGAGTGTTTGGTGGCCAGCAACATATAGAAAGAAGTTAGAGAAGGTGCAAAGGATGGCCTGTATATGCTTATAAGCGAGGCACTGAGAACAACACCTACTCAGGCCTTAGAATTCATGTTACACCTTCTTCCAGTAGATATCTATGGTAAACAGATGGCGGCTAACATAGCCACAAGAATGACGGTCGTGTCTCAGTGGAAACACCTTCAGGCAGGTCACTCGACAATAACTGGTTCGCTAAAGAAGGAAATGACGAACCTTGATTATATTACACCGATATTATGCTTCGAAAAAGGTTTTCAAACCTAAATCCCTTCAAAAGAATTCTGGGGGAATAAGCTAGCACTGGAAACCGAAGCTATACAATTCTACGAGGAAGCCTTGAGCTGGTTGAGGCATAATGTGATATCCAAGAGGGATATCACGATTTATGTGGACAGTCATGTGGCTATCAAGTCGCTGGAAGCAGTGCTGTTGAAGTCTAGGGTGGCATTGGGTTGCCAATCGTCTCTTAACGAGATGAGTGAGCATTTCAATATTCAGATTATCTGGGTCCCTGGCCACTCTTACTTCGAGGATAACTGCAGGGCAGAAAACTTGCTAGGCAACTCTTCAGCTGAAGCCTGAAAGGGCCAATGTGGAGAGGCCTACAGCGGAGCTTAGACTAGATCTGAGGAAAAGGGCAGAAGCTTTAGCACTGGAGAGGTGGTCTTACACCCTCAAATGCGAGAGGGCGAGACAAATGTGGCCAAGGTTGGATTTGAATCGCTCCAAGAAATTACTCTCTCTGGAGAAGAGGGATCTAAGAAGGATAGTAGGAATATTAACAGAACACTGCCTTTTCGGTGATCATGCAAGAAGACTGGGTCTAGAAACAAATGACTTCTGTAGGAGCTGTATGGACGAGGAGGAGGAAGAGACGCCTGTTCACTTCCTGTGCTCTTGTCCTGCACTGGCACTAAGAAGGCGTTTACACTTGGGTAGGTTTGTAATGCACAACCTTTCAGTTGCAGATATTAAGGTGCGGGACATTTTACGCTACATTAGTAGCTCATGATGGATCCAATAGAGTGTTAAGGGTATAAGGGGACTAAGATCCTGTGGTATCACAACGGACCGGCAACGGCCTAAGTGTGCGTTAGCAGCCACTTTAACCTAACCTAACCTAACTTTGGTTAAACCGGCCTACGGAAATATCTTTACCAAAAAAAACCTCTGCTTAGCGAACAATTGCAATAATAATCAGGTTACTCTTCCATAGAAGGCCCTCTTCGGCATTTATTACCTCACTCAAATTAATAAGTTATATATTCAACACTATATAATGAAAACAGGTCACTACCCAGAAATCTGGAAAAACTTCAATAATTATAATGATTCCGAAATCTGGCAAAGATGAAACAAAAGTTAACTCATATCGCCCAATCAGCTTATTATATACTCTCTTAAAGCTGTTCGAAAAAATGCTTTTGCATATAGGGATGATACTGCAATCCTAGCTGTGCATCAAAATCCCGCGACAGCAAGAAGAATTGTAAGGTCAATGAGCGTAAATCTGTGCACATTACATTAACACGCCGTAAACCAACCTGTAGCTGAAAATACCAGTTAAAACTTTTTGTCACCCCAACGAATTAGCCAGATTACTGTTAAATAGGCCAAGATATAGGCGAATAAAAACAATGGATCCTCTGGATCTAGCTAGGTAATTCAGAGATTACCAAATCATTATTATTAAGAACTAACATATAGGTTAAGACTTATTTAATGAATTTATATTAGTTTTTAAGATTTGATTACATCTTGTTAGTTTCCTATATAGGAAAGATTTAAGAATAAAAACCATAGGCAGTCAAAAAAAAAAGATTTTGAATTTTGAGTTTTATGTTTTGGGTTATGACACAGATCGCTAAAACGATCTGGACTGTGGCATGGTGATATGAAAAAATTAAAAAGGTTACTGTTTGATTAACCTACGAGGAACTGGAATAATAATTTTAACAATGGAACATAACACACCAAGAATTAATCACAGTTTAAAGACATCCAAAAGATTGGTTCTATTTAAATGTTAAGAACATCGATTTCGATCAACAAACTGCTGGACGGCTTATAACTGTATTAACAATCCCAAAATAACATTCAGTTTGGGGAAGAAATTAAATGCTTATCGAACCCTTCTATGGCATAAACCGGGAAACAAGAACGAGAACAACTTATAATAGACTTAACTCTATTTGGATTTATTGTTGTGCATTTTGAGCTCTATATGAATATGATAGTATCTTAAAACAATCGGATCCGTGAGGAAGCCAGTGAGTTCAGTGAGGTATTACTGTAATTTACTAACTACAAGAAGCTCATTGTTTATCCATCAATCTATAAGATATCTTAAGACCCGAATCGTTACACTGTCGTGATACACTGTGATGCATCAATGAGCCAAACCAAGAGGAGTAAACAAAATTAGATTCACAGGTGTTTCACTTGAGTAGATTCTGAGCTGCTTTGAAGGCCGTTTGATATTTTAAAGCATTTGGTTCATTATCACCAAACCATTTCACAAGGCCCGCATACATTTTTATTTGTATACCGTCACAAATCACTGTTCGAAAGAAGGCCTTCGTCGGCTTCACTCATTCCAATAAAAAAAAATACTATATTGCTATGGAATTCAATTTTATTCGGCAGATAGTCGAAAGACATGCCAAAGGGTAGCAGTTTTAAAACTCAACCAAGATCTTTAAATGATTCACAGATTACGTAATTTTAATTTTGGGCATTTATCATCCCTAAATGGCAACGAAAATCCCATTAGGTCCAAGAAGTTGGAATTTTCGGGTTTTGAGTTTTATGTTTTGGATTATGACACAGATCTCTAAAACGAACTGATGAGTCCATGAAGTGCATAGAGTCAAATGATACAGCTTTGATAAAAGCTCACCTACTAATTCACTGCGAGAGATAATTGGGTGACATGACAAAATTAATTCACATCATTTACAATTGAACATTACCACTGAGCTACATGGCATTAGTTTACGAGTATTTACTTATATACATTTAACACACCAAAAAATAATCACGGTTAAGAACATCGATTTCGATCAACAAACTACTGGGCGGCTTATAATTGCAATAATAATCGGTAACATCTCAGTTGTGACAACACCATTTTAACGTAATAACAGGGGAAGCACAGTTTTTGACAATCGCAAAATAACATTCAATTTAGGAAGGAAAATAAATCCTTATCGAACCCGACGATCGCAAAACCGGGAAACAAGAACGAGAACAACTTATAATAATTTTCCCCCTCGCCAAACAATACATTTTAAATATAACTTATTTTGTACATTTTTTCACACTCAAATTTAATTACTCAATGACCTACTTGAAAATGACTGACAGAGAAACACCATTGTAGTGTTTCACCAATAAATATACAAAAAGACCAATCTTATATATGAAAATATAAAAGGTAAGAGAAACTGTAACGAACGACCACTTCTTATAAAGGCATCACTAGTTATACACACACACACACACAAAACAAAACAAACCGTGGGTCCAAGACTGGGGTCAACAAAATAACATCTGGGTATATTATATTAATTATTTTGTGCTATATACATGTATTAAAATTAAATATTTAATTAATTTGTGGATCTTATAAATTATGTTTCTGAAGCAAGTAGTTTCCGCCGGCCTACAATCTTATAATTAACTGCTGGAGGCCGAAAGAAACCCCTGCTCCTGCTACTATAATTTTGTTGTTTCACAAAAAAGTTCAATTATACTACTGTACGACCAGTTTTGACAATATGACCTTGAAAAGAAAATTCTAATTTTTTTCTATATATTACTATTCTTATTAATTAAATTGATTTTAATAAATAATTTAATTATTTTGTTTTTCACTAATTACTAATTATTTATATTATAAATATTATATCACTTGTTAATTTAAATAAATATTTTAACAATTATTTTAAATAATTAGTTGTAACTTTCTTGACACACGTGTAACTGATAACTAATGGCGATTATTAAAATGTTCAACTTTTTTATGTGCTCTGATTTTCCAAATGGCTATATAATTTGTCCTAAATATAATGTAAAAAAAATTATAGCAAAAAATGTGTACAAAGAATTCCAATTTTCATTAGAATTTTCCTTATAAAAGATAAATTTTTTTTTTTATTTCAATCATGCGCAGTCGCTCATATTTCTTTTTCTTTTTACTATTTAATGTTTGTGCCTACCCTTTCAGTAAAAAAAATTGCAGGAGGCAATTTGTTTATAACTAATTATTGTTGTTAAAGAAATAGTATGTTTTAAAATATTTCCAAGTACTCTTAGACGTTTAATGCACTAAAATTAATTTTTCTGCTAGTACCTCATCGCATATGGTGTTGCCTGATGTGAATCGCGCAAAAAAGCTCGATATAGTTTTACTTGATACACACACATACAGAGACATGTACCTACCTTAATTTAAAGTACAATAATGTGTCGTGAAACATTACTTCCATTCGATAATTTTAAAATTCAATTATTTTTTATACATGCTCGTCTAATTAAATTACTAAAACGCATTTGTCGTTATTTAAAAACAAAATAAATGTACCTTTTAAAACATTATTATATATATATATTTATTTATAGCCAACCAAATCTCCATCCCCAATCCAGGACGAAATTCGACAGATCCCAGTATGTACATATTTATAATAAAAAGAAACGAGAGGACATTTTAAACTATACACAGTTGCTCCATGTGGTATTATATCGTTCAGCATGTTGAACGGTCAATCATGTATGTAGAAAGGACAACCAAACCAATATATCACCACCACCTTATTCCACGATTGATAAAATAATTATATTTTAAAATTGAACTTAATACGATATGAGGAGGGAAATCTTTTTGATGATACCACTCCAACCGTAATTATCGGGTTATTTAAGTAAAATTAATTTTCACATTTTATTTTTTAAAATTAATTGTGCTTTGATTATCAAACAGATTTCTTTTTCTATATACAGATTCATTTCTAATTGATTAGTTTATTAAATTTTATCAAATGGTTTTATCTATCTACATGTACATTATGTATTAGAAAAAGGGTCATACGATAAATATATGTACCGACATGTGCCGACATATTTTTGTAGGCAGCAAGTCGAGTGGAAGCAAATGAACATGTATATTGAGATTGTTTACAGGTCAGTACGTATAATTTTTTTTTTTCACCCTTTTAATTTAATACCGCGCGCTTAAAATGAGTTACGTGTTTAAAAAAAAATTGTCGGTTTTCCGAGGCACATAAAGGTGTTAAATGATTGTCCGTTCATAAAGACTGTTTCATAAAGTATAACTATAATTAGGTTGTACATGGAAACCCATTGGGAACCGTTTAACTTTTAATATAAAATAGTTTTGCCTGACCATCATTATTAACAAACATATTGGGAATTTTCAATATGACGATTAAAATATACATAAAAACTATCTCCCATTTAAATCCCATTTTTGTAGGACTTTTCCGAACTAGAATCTATAATAGGGGTGAGATTATTCAATGTGAACTCAGTTCCAGTGCCGTTCTAGAGAATTTTTATAGTCCATTGGCGATGGCCAATCAAGTCTTTCTCTTAGAAACGTTGTAATCATTTCACTTTTGTGAATTGGAGCGTTGTCTTAATGCAATATAAAATGCTGGCCGATCAACTCACATCTTAAAACGAATGCGCGTTCGTTGAACAGTTCCAAGTATGTACTTGAAGTTATCTTTTGAGGTAACACTACTAGATTATCAACACCTTTATACCTGATGTATAGACTATGGCGAGTTGACATAATAAAGGAGCGATTTTTTTTGTTCTGCAGTCGAAAAAAATATGTTTTCCCGTATAGGTTCCATTCAAACTAACACATGACTCGTCTGTCCACAAAATATTACGCCAAAACTCGAGAGGCTTTGACTGGTAGGTGTATGCAAATTTAAGTCGCTTGTACAATCTTATCATGCGCTTATTTGAAATAAATAAGTGAAGCAACTGTGGGTAAACCAAGAAATCAATATTCTGCTCCCAAAAATGAAACTTTATTTATAAGATGACTAGCTCATACGGTTTAATTCTTTTAAGACGTCTCAGTTCTTGTGTTATGTCAAGAAGTTGTATTGCTTCACTGTTAGTATGTTGCAGTAATCGTCTTTCATGTTGGATGGCAAACTCCTGGACCACTTCATCAATCCATTTAACATTAAGGTCGTTGTGTAATTCCTCGTTGGTTACGTAGCGGTAAGCATTGCTCGTAGAAATTTGTTTTGGCTGCGTTGAATAATTAAACAATTTGATTGTTTAGTGTATCCCCAGAGTTGGATGCCATACGTCTAAATTTGTTTAGTTATCGATTCGTAGATCACGCGTTTATATAGTACAGGCTTAGCTTAAAATGTCTTTCTATCAGCCACAACATCTCGCGTTGTTTTATTTTGATTTGCTCTGCTTTTTGTTTAACGTGGTAATTCCAGTTTAATCTATAGAATCAAGATGCAATCCAAGATAGTTAGCAGATTCAGCTTAAGAAATGTATGAGGGTTGCTATTTTTGTGCCGCAACGTGTATGTAACCTGTACCGATTTTAGCTCGTTAAGCTTTATTTTCCAATCCCTGGTCCATTTTATCGAATGCTTACTGTTAGTATTCAACTGCTTGATTCAGTGATTCACTTGATGCCAATACTGCTGTATCATCAGCAAAAGTTCCGATAAAGGTTGTTTTCGTTATCGGTAACACGCTACTTTGGGGCACTCCTGCTATGGCTGGGTAAAAGTTGGAGTACGTTTCTTCATTAGATACTCTAAATTTTCTTTTGGAGAGATACGACTCAAGCAATTGGCAGTAATTTTGTGCCACTATTTTAGTTATCTTGAAGATAAGACCCTCATGCCACACTCTATCGAAAGCCTGTGATACATCTAGGAATACAACTGGACAATATTTCTTTTCTTCAAATACTTGTTCAATCTTTGTAGTCGCGCGATTACTTGATCAATTGTCGAATGTTTATTTCTGAATCCAAACTGGAAGTCAGGTATAATGATCATTGGGTTTAGTTGTTTTAATAACAACTTCTCCAACAACTTTGAAATAGTTGGTCGCCCTGTATCTTGCAACTTGCTCAGCTGGTTTGTCTGGTTTTTTATCATGATAATTTGTGCAACCTTGAAACACTCAGGCACATATCGAAGTCGAAAGTAAGCATTAAAAGCTTTGATAACTCCTTAAACAACCTTGGACAAATTTCATCAATTCCAGGTGACTTTTTGGGATTCAATTCATATCTATTTCTTGCGCAATTTCTAGTGGGGTAACACTTCTCATATTAAATGGAGATCTTTTGACTGGTCTAGGATCAATCGTAGATTGTATGTCGTGTGGTTGAAATACTGTACCAGATGTTGTGCAAACAGTACTGCTTTTTTTTCATTACGTAGCACCCATTCTCAGTTTTTGTTCCTTACACTTGGTTTATCGACATCTTATATCTTTTAGTTGCTTTCCAAAGGAAATAATTTGTGCCTGCATCATTTTTGCGACCTAGTCCTTTCAAATAATTTTCAGTGCAAACTTCTTTGTGTTCTTCAATTAGTCGGTTAACTTTATTACTTTAATGATTAAAATCTCTTTTGTAAATAATGTTTCTGGTTCTATGCCATATGCGTCTTTTTCTACGCCTTTTTTTTTATCAATTCTCGAATCGGCAATGGGCAGTTAGTCTCCTTTATGTCTTTCTCGCTTAATACGGGTGTAAGTTTGAGTTTCTTTTTTTTTAATGACTAATGTACTCAGTCATTAGGACCGGTGTGTGATCGGGAGTAAGGTCGTCAATGCCTTCGACTTCAATGTAATCATTTGGCTTATGAATGGCTTCTTTTTTAATAATAGGCTTTGACATTTGCCTCGAGTAGTCTTCTACGGACAGTCATGAGAGAGATTTGAACTTTTCGAGTGATATTTATATCATTCTGAACTTTTTGGATTTTTTTCTTGAGGGTTCCGTTTAAGAAGATTCACTCTTCTTTTGCGGTTGTAGCACGTTTTAGCCCTCTCAATTGCACACATTTCAAGCTGGTCATAATTGTTTATTTTTTATTTGAAGCAACCAAATACCGATGACATACATTTGTGCTAATTCTTTTATAGGCATCCCGGCAGAAAAGCCCGTACAATCGCAGATCTCACTAAATAATTCCTTTGTTTTCCCTTTTTTTTTAAATATCGACTACAATCTTATAATGAAAAATAATAACTAAAAGCACCGACGAAATGGCGCAGTGGTTAGTTGGAGCGGGAGGTACCGGGTTCGAATCGCGATAGGGGCAGGATGAAAAAGGGATTTTTCACCATCTGATTACGATCGGTGGTGTGAATGAACACATATATGACTCCCTGTTGGAGTGCAAAATTCATGGGCCAGGCCATCTTTTATGTCAGTACTATAGGCTGACATGGAGTTTTGATGGTTCTATGACTCCGGACTCGCATTGGAGTTATTTGCAATAGTTATGATAAAGTTCCATGTACATTCTTTCCCTTCAAAATAAATCATTGAGAAACATTCAAGTCAAACATTCCGGGCCATGTGTTGTTATAAAAGGTTCGGCCTGAGTTGTCCAAGACTTTTTGAACTTCAAACCAAATATAGAGACTTTCTGGACATTGCAAAGTTATGATGTAAATGTTCGTACAGCTTAGCGAAACCAGGGTAAACTAGTGCGATTCCCCTATAAAGGTCTGATAAATTAAGCAAACCGTGAACTATTCACAAGATATTCCTTGTTTTCAGACAAGCCTATAACTCGAACAATCGATAGACTCTATGGTGTACGATTGAATATCTGGGAACATTTCCAAACCATTACATATACATCAATGAGTCCCAATTGCAAGAACAGACTTTGGAGTACCTACTTGGACAATTAATAATGGTGTTCAACTCCAGGAACATTTGAAATATTTACATTATTTGTGAAAATAAAACAAACATCTCATTCTGTGTGATTGAATTAAATACCAACGAATTGCAAGAGATACTAATCCAATTCAATAAAATCAACGGTAAAAGGGTGATAAGATGCAATCCCATCAATTTTATGTTTTAGTATGGATATGAGAATTGAACTATGCTGTAACATACCGAGTTCTTTTCGATCACGAGATCAATGTTTTAATGGAAATTCCTGGTATCGTGCATGAAACCAAAACACAGCAACTATGCTAGACTCGTCGTTCTGTGTCTCATCGTTTCCTACTGGAAATGGCGCTGATTGTGAGATTTATCTATCATATTCTAGATTGTACGATACATGATATGGATGATACCTCTACACAAACCTTGAGCGCAAAGTAAGACGTCAAAAGAGAACTGTGAAAGAGTAGAGATTGCTCTAAATAACAAGACTCTGTGTTGGACACCATAATGTTACTGATGAAGAAAATAAATGATAAAACAATCTTATCCGTAAAGATTATCCTGGTAGGTGGAAGCATCCAAGAAACTCGAAATTAAGACACGAACATGCTGAATTTCGACTCCTAATGCCTAAAACACATCATCATTTGAACACGTATGTGAAGTTAGCCCGAAAATCATCCCGAAAAGGACTTTTATTTACATAGAAAAACCACAAACGTCTGGCTCTATATTTCTGTTCACAGAGGTTGACAGAAATATTGGCTTATGCCAATTGTTATATCAGATCATCAGTTAACATTATTGAAAACCACATTACCATATGATGGGGATATAGATCATTTCTAAACGATGTTAGGTAAACAAAAAATACGTTGAACTTTTTACCAGTTTTAAGAAATGGAAATCTTGCATGTGATTATTTCTAAAATACATGTGCATTTGATGCCCTAATTCAAACATTGGCTGCTGCAGTTTCCATTTTAGGGGTAGTAAGCTGTGGTATTAACGAAAGTAGGGTTATATCACTTATTGAAAACCTTTTTTAACAAACAACCTTAATTTAGCATATTCTCTTCGAAAAGAAATGCTTATTGATACTTTTGGCATGCGAGTAAACGGTGATTGCAATATTCAAGACGTAGCCGGGAATATACTTAAAAAAGCCTTCCAAGTTTAACGGTTGAACTAAATTGTGAACAATGTGAAAGAATTATAGAAGAGGAAAGAAATTTTCTTCTAATAAACATGCTAACATTAGTGGAAGTTGGTTTTTCTAACCTAAGTCGTTGTATAGAAGAAGTTCCAAATCAAAGTTGTCCTGTTTGTATGATTCAAATGATACCACAAAACAAAAAATATAACAATATAATTTGTATATATACTGAGTATCATATAGAAAACCCGCCAAAAGTAACAATAGCTCAGATACAACCAACTTTGGTTTTAAACGAAAATATTTATTGTTTGGCAGGAGCTATAGGATACGAAAAATTTGATAACTATAATTCAAGCAGAGGTCATTTTGTAAGCTACAGTAAATTGAAGCAAAAATGGTACCGATATGACGATCTGAAAAAATATGTGGCTACTAGGAAAAATTCAACCACCGCTAGAATTAATCCTCACATGATCATTTATTATAAATTTTAAACCTACTCACATAGAACATATACAACAACCCATTTTCTTATCGTCTTCAAGTTTAAGATAACAAACGTAAATAATGACATTTCGGATTAATACTATTAATGATCCATATCCCTAGCGTATAGTAATTATCCATATCCCTATCGAATGGTTTGGGTCGGCCCATGAATTCTGCACTCCAACAAAGGGTCATTTATGTAATTAGATGGCGAAAATCCCTTGTCTCGAACTATTTATCTAAAAATACAACGCTTTCAGTCAAATAAAATTTCATTTGTACCGCTTTCGTAAAACGTTTTTTATTATTTTTGTTATGTATTTACACAACAGTGAAATGGTACATGACAAATATAATTATTTCTCCATATACAGGGTGTCCCCGATTGGGATGCTGATCCGTTACGGGCTGATTCCTTGGTTCATTTCATGTAAAAATTCGTATGGCAGGGGGGGGGGGGGGTCAATTTTTGATATTCTTTGAGATACAGCGCGTTTAAAAAATTTGGTTCGGAAAAAAAGTACAAGCGGATATTAAGCTGTAACTTACAAAATTTTTATCGGACAGCAACTAACAAAGTCTCATTTGACGGACAACTAAATAGGCTATATTTAAGGCTATATTTATTTATATTTAGATATATATATATATATTATATATCTCATTGGCTATCTCGCATCTGTATCCATTTAAGAGCTATGGCGTTTTAAAGTTAAAAAAATAAAATAAAAATGATATTTTTTTTCATAAATTTGAGTTTTTCTCAAAAAAATGCCCTAATAAATTTTTTTTTTTTACTTTATTTTAATCCGCTATGATCTCCTCTACAATCCCCCAATACATTATTTGTACCCATGTGTTATAGTTTTTTACTTATGAGACGAAGAATGAAAACACGACACACAAATATTAAAATGTACTTCCCTAAATATTTATTTAAAACTATATTTTTTTTTATAAAAACCGTATTTTTACACTACCATTATTTTCTTTTAACAGAAAATATTTGTTAGGGCATTTTTTGAGAAAAACTCAAATTTATGAAAAAAAATATCATTTTTTTTTTTATTTTTTTAACTTTAAAACGCCATAGCTCTTAAATGGATACAGATGCGAGATAGCCAATGAGATCTTAAATATAGCCTATTTAGTTGTAGTGTAGTCCGTCAAATGAGACTTTGTTAGTTGCTGTCCGATAAAAATTTTGTAAGTTACAGCTTAATATCCACTTGTACTTTTTTTCCGAACCAAATTTTTTAAACGCGCTGTATCTCAAAGAATATCAAAAATTGACCCCCCCCCCCCCCTGCCATACGATTTTTTTCATGAAATGAACCAAGGAATCAGCCCGTAACGGATCAGGATCCCAATCGGGGACACCCTGTATATAAAAACATGTATAACATTCAAAACGTTTGCCACATTGAATTGTACACCCTCTGCGTATACAACATTGTACAACTCTAAGATAAGTAGCATTGGACGATATATCGATGTTAATTTTTTGAAACAAACAGAGACGAAAATGAACTATGAGTCGATATAATGGTTTTTGGGTAACGGACAACTAGAGAATTAAGTTGTCAAGTTGATAAATAAAATGTACGATGCGATTATGAAATTAATTGAATTGTTTATATTTTAAACTCCGAGAAAATTCCATTATTTAAACAAAAATTGTATTTTCTATAAAACGTAATAAATATTCAAACAGCACTTATTATTTATTTACATGAAAATATTATATTAGTAATAATTATTTTCTTTTATTTTTTGTTTTAATTATTTTTGTTATATAATAATACAATTTTTAGTTTTTGTTTAACTTATTACAATTTTCATTATTTAATCATAATTATTATTTTACTTTTTTATTGTAAATCTTACAAAATATTTATTTTTTATATTTCCAAAAAAAATACATTTTTATTTTTTCTTAATTTTTTATTTGCTTTATTTCAATTTGTTAATTTTTTAATAAAAAAATAAAATTTATTGGGTATGCTTAATTAAACAGTTTCTCCCCACTCAAAACAAATTAAACAAAATTTAAAATATTAATTTTTTATCTTTTGTACGAATTATTTTAAATTAATGAATTGCTACAATATCGATTGAATTTTATTTGTTTTTTATTCAAATAAAAATTAATATTTAGTATTAATAAGTTAAAAAAACTGGGGATAGTTTTAATTTAATTTTAAACAGGAACTTAACCAAGTTTAATTTTTATTATTTATTTGTGTTCAAAAACGGACATGTTCGTTGTTTCCATATTTATGTTTGTATGTCCAAATCATATACCAGTAAGATATAACGCTAACTAACTTCATTTTTAATATTATTATTACATATTACTAATTTATAATTTACTCTTGTTATTATGTTTTAAAATATAATAATCAGTCATAAAAAAGACAAATTATAAAAGATACTAATGTTACCATTATTTCCTTAACAAAAAAAGATTTATATATATATATATATATATATATATATATATATATATATATATATATATATATATATATATATATATATATATATATAATATATATATATATATATATATATATATATATATATATATATATATATATATATATATATATATATATATATATATATATATATATATATATATATATATATATATATATATATATATATATATATATATATATATATATATATATATATATATATATATATATATATATATATATATATATATATATATATATATATATATATATATATAAACATATATATATATATATATATATATATATATATATATATATATATATATATATATATATATATATATATATATATATGATTTATTATATTATATATATGGTATCGCTCAAGTGACTGTGAAGAATGGTACGATTGAACTAATTCATGAAAGAGAAGACGACTTTACAATTGTATCTTGTATCACTTCCAACTAGAAGACCCCATGTTAAATTATAAACGTTTAAGAAGAAGCTTTCCAAGCACCTTGTGTTAAAAACTGTTCAATAAATTGGAAAATAATTATTTTAATTTTGCAAAATTACGTTCATTGAATACAATTTTCAAAAGGTTATTAATTAGGTATTACAATTTAAATCATTAATGGTTTCATTTAACAAATATTTAAATTTTTAATTTCTTTGCTACATAGCTCTTCAAAATTACTCAACAAAAGATGCTGCCTTCTCTTTAAACGTTTATAACTTGATAGGGAACCATTCACGTGCGAAATGATGAACCTTCGATTTCATAAATGAGTCCAACCGTAAAATTCATGTCAGCCTATTGCGACGCTCTCATTATATATATAATATGATATAACATAACGTAAATAAGCACCAAAATTGTATAAAAAGCTTAATTAATAAGATTTCCTCACTTGAAAACACGTAATAAACAAACAAACATAACTATTAATTATATGTATACACATAAAAATATGAAAATAAATAAGCAATTGTGTTTGCTTTTAAAATTAAAACAAAAGCTTATTTATTATATTTAATTACAATTAATTATTATTATTCTTATTATTCCTTTACAACTACAATTATATAATTAACCATATTTTTTAACCATTTTTATTTAATAAATTAAAATCAGAATAATATTTATATATTTATATTTATAATAATAATCTATTGCAGTATAAAATTTAAAATAAAATTTTAAATTGAGCAAATATATGTACAGGGGGGTTTGTTTTATAAATTATGGTAAAAAAGATTATCAAAAAAAAAAAATCTTTTATGATCTGTATTATTTATACTTTGGTACAAAATAATCGTGCTAATTTGAAGTAGATGCTTATTTGAAGTGCTTGCTATAATTAATTCCAAACGCAACAAAATTATCAAACTTTACATACATCGGAGTCAGTTAAGCATCTACCTCGAAAATGGTTTAGGAATAAAAAAATTTAATTGTAAATTATTTTGATGATAAAATTCATATTTTTATATTATATTGGGTTTTTATGGCACTTTTATTGTCGAAAATAAACAAAAACTTATTATAAAAATATTAAAATGGTAGTTTTTAGTTTTTTATATTGGTTTTATTATTATTTAAGTTTAAAACAAAAATCCTGAGAGGAAGTCTTTTTTATATTAATTTAATTAGTCTTATTTATTGTATGATATGAGCAGCTTTTTATTATTATTTTTTTATTTTATTTCAAAATCAGAAATTCTTTTAAAACTAATGTTTACAATTAAATTTTTTTACTCACCAAGTTTCATAAATTTTATTGTATATTAAAAGATAAAATGATATTTAATTAGCACACGCGCTATGTTAATTAATAGTTTTAACCGCAATTTTATAGGTATGTTATCAGTCAGTTCATTTTGAATTTACAGGCTATTGTGTTAAAAAATTGAAATTAAAAATACTTATTAATTCATTGGCTTAACTTAAGATTTGTATAAATTGTTTAGCTGATAATGTTTTTATCAATCATGTTCAACCAAATTTAAATTTGAACAGAATTAAAATCGTGTTACTAGTTTTAATTTGAATTACTTATTGGAATGTTGGTATTTTTACAATGAGATTAAAAAGAGTACAGTAACATTATTGTTTATCTACCCACAACACTTGTGTAGAGTTGTCGTAGATGTTAATCATATTGAGAAACAAAATTTAACACGATTAACCTACAAAAAAGAATAAAATAATTTTTAAGATAAAAATATTTCTTTACTACAAATTTCACCGTCTGTTATACGATGATAACTGGCACATCCAGTAATTTGGGGTTTTAAATTTCCATTTTTTAACACAATTTTTATACAGTACTTGTATATACATAATATTCAGACAAGATTTATTTTCAAAGCACGATCCATCCATATATATGGAAATATATGGTGTAACAATAATTAATTACTTTGAGCTGAAGCTTCTTCTATTGTCGATCAGAAAAAGTTCCGATATTATTTATTTTGACGCGTTCTTTTAAATAGTTATTCAAACAAAGATACAAATAGCTTCAAACAGGCTTTACACATTTAAAAGAGGCGTCATTTTTAACCATTTCCATTTTTATATTTGCCTACAATGCGGAACTATACAACGTGATTTGTCTTCAACGTGGCTTAAAAATAAATTAACTCTCCCTCAATGCGCTAAAACTGCATAAATTATAAATGGGGATGTTTTAACAAAATTAATTTGACTAATTAAGTTATGCTTCTACATTAAATTGATTTAAATTTTGAACTGAGTGAAACTAATTACTTCATTATTCAACATAATCTAATGCTAGGACTTTATTGTCAACCTTATTCAGACAAATAGAAGTTGTTAAGGCAATTCAAAACGAATCTATGATTGTAGTAAACGTAGCTGCAAGATTTGACGAGATTTTCATCAAATTGTTTAAAGATGGCTTAGTAAGATGGCTTCATGTTATGAAACAGTTAGAATACCACATTATCTTAAGAATTCATTCTAATATTCATTGACAACTTTTTTGGAAACGTATCTACTAGTTGTTGGATTAAAATAGGTTCCAAAATGTTAGATTATCAGCCGCAAACTTAATTATTACGTATATATCTTGTTTTTTAAACAGAATTTATCGTGTTTTGAATAATCAAATACTCGGCATATGTATATACATAGATTATACCTTCACACATACATTGTGATATGTTACTTTAGAATAATAATAATTAAAAATTAAAACATAAATATAATTTATTTTTATATTAATATTCTTTTATATATAAAAACATTTCTACAATTAATAATAAAAATAATAATTTCAAGCAAAAACATAATTATAAATAAAGTTATAAAATTGTAAAACAAAATTTAGTGATAATTACAAACTTAATCTTATATTTTAGTTTTATCATCAATACTTATGTTAGCTAATGTTTTTTTTATTCTAAGTGCGGTAAGACGAGCAGCCGGATTTTCATACCAACATTCTGTCATGACTTTGGCAATACTATGTAATATATCTGATGCATGCCATCGGTTTGGTATACTAGGACGTTGGCGATCAGTACAAACCACCTAAATAAACGACGAATAATTTCAAACTGTATAAAAATATATTTTTGTATGTCCAATACTTACCCGTCTCATTTCTTCAATAGTTGGATCGGGTTGTACAACATCAAAATAAGGTAATTGATAATCATCATGTACACCACCGATACTACATCGACGTGCAATCTCCCACAATATTAATCCAAATGCATACACATCGGCCCGTTTAAATGAATCAAATTGATTCGTATTTATTGATTCATCCAATACTTCCGGTGCCATATAACGTTTCGTACCAACACGATGTGTAGACGGTATATCAACAGTATCATTTCGTACATCATGTCGTACGGCTAAGCCCAAATCCCCAATAGCACAACATAAATTAGATTTAACTAAAATATTTTTTGATTTCAAATCTCGATGTGCTATGGCCGGTTTACCGCGCGTACCAACAATATCCATATGGAGATGTGCTAAGCCAGTAGCAATTGATAGAACCATTGCCAGCATACCTTTTATGTCAACTGTTCGAACTGTCAAAAAATCAAATAGCGAACCATTTTCATGAAAATCGGTAACCAACCACAATTGAGTCCAGGTTCCATTATCCTTATTATCAGCCGCAATAAATCCCAATATATTTTCATGGCGTAACATAATCGTTTGATAAATTTCTGCTTCACGAAACCATGAACATTCTTCACGACTTGAAAATATTTTTACAGCAACATTTTCACCCCGCCATCTTCCACGCCAAACTTCACCGAATCGTCCCTTTCCGATAACTTCAATCAATTGAATTTGTCGTGCAATTGATCGTTGCACTAGTAGAGGAAGACCAGCTGATCCAGATCCTGAGGTAGTCATTTCAATTATATCATGAATCGATGGTCCATTTAATATCGGATCGCATACAGAATCTTCGTGTTTGAATTGTCGAGCGACACCATCAATTTTTCGTTTTTGATAATATTTATATAAACCCAGTAGAAGGCCAAGTATAAATATCGTCGAACCGACAATAATTCCAACTATTTGCCATGTTGTTAACGGTACACTATCGTTTACTATAAACAATATAATACTTTATTATTCTATATATGCTATATTCTAGGCTGTGCGTTAATTAGTCAAAACGTGATTAAGGATTTATGTGAATATATATATAAAAAATATTAAAATATTTAAATTTTGACAGAAATATAAAATTTGATACAATTTATAGTTGTCATAATGTTAACTATTAAAATATTTTCAAACTATAAATTTTACTAAAACAAGCATACAAATAAATAATGCATTTCTTATTAATTACAAGCGAGCTACACATAAAATGAAATTTTTACATGCACAATTAATTAGCTTTTAAATATTTTATTTTATTATGAATAAAATAATTTTCGTTTTATTCTTAATGAATATGTAATATATAAATCGGACAGTACATAATAAATAGTTTTTACTGAGGTGATGTATTTGATCGCAATGCCATCTTGTGTAGCAAAACCAAAATTACAATGAATATGATGAAATTGTTGCTTATCTAGACATTCACAAATCGGAACTTAAACAAAATATATATATTGATGCAACCAATTAGTTTTATAATATATCAATTATATTGGCAGAACCATTTTGATTATAATAAAAATTTGTTATGAATTAAATGTTGACACATAACATAATCGTAAAGATAAAACGACAAATGAAAAATTTCAAAATTTTGTGTGAATAAACCGCCCATAATTTAAACTCGCTTAAATTGACAATATAATCGGCTCTCACCTAAACGCAACTCATTATATAAAAATTCGATTTGTGATTTTGTATTGCACCAATCTTTTTCACAGCAGTTTTGAATGAGCATCAATGAACCATCACTTTCACATGTTAGAGGATTTTCAGGTGGAAATAATCGTTCATGATTTACACATCTAAATAATAAAAACGATAGTTAATTTTCTTTTTTCATTAATATCAAAACAAATAATTCCATCTGTAATAAAATAAAATATTTAAAATTACGTGATTTTTGTGAGTGTATTAAGTAAAGCATTTTAGTTTAGCTACAACTACTCATGCAAGAATGTGCCTCTATATAAATATTGTAAAAAAAAGGTATTTCGTAATAATAAAATTTAAAATTTGTTTAATAATTGCAAGTGACCGAGTGCCACCACCATTACATAAAATTAGTGAAAAATCTGTGACATTTTCTAATCAAAATGCAAATTATATTTTATTATCTACTTTTAGTATCTAGTTTTTATATAAGGTTTATGCTCGCAAATGAATGGCTAAACCCATATTAGAAATAAATAAAATGGTGAAAAATTTTGTGAGACACACTGGTCATACTACCATCATTAGATATTAATTTAATAATATTATTGAAAACACTAACTTCGTCCAGTCACCCATTTTTAATCATATTTTAAACTATCAAAGAGATAGATCAAAGTATTTTATTTTTTAATTCAATTACCACATTGACAAGAAAAATAGAAATGCAACCTTACTACAAATATAATAATTAATTAATTATGTACTACCATATACATTGTATCAGTTAACTAGATACTTAAAACAAAGTAGAAAAATTATACAAATTAAAAAAAAAATATAATGCATTTTCATAAATAAATTTAAAAGGATAAAAAAATTAAATATAGAAGCATTTTTTAACTATAATTTAGTCTTCTATATTTTTGAAAATTTTTGAAATACCTTTCTTAGGTAGTTCCAGGTTTTGTTTATTGCAGAAATTAGTATTACAACACTCAATTTTAAATAAATTTGATTTTTCCTTGGCTGATAAACACTCCAATGGCAAACGATCTGCCAAGATGTATTCTTTTGTTACACACCTAAATGTATTTATATGAATTTTAACAAAAATTTCGATTTAAAATAACATAATGATATAAAATACAAATTAAGATTTAAAAGAAAAAAAAACGTGAGATAAATAAAAAAGAACTTCTGAAAACGAAATGCCATCTGACGGTAACTAAATGCGATCGTTTGATAATTTTTACAAACCTTGTATGAATAACAATAATGGTTTTATAGCAGAAAAACTCACACACAAAAATTAAATTAAAATTATATAAAGTATTAAATGGTTATTAGGTCAGAATGTATAAATATAAAAAAAAACTAAACAGAAATAAAAATTCCAAAGATCACTCCTCTATTCCATATATAGAGAAATCCTAATTATGTTTAAATTAAAAACCAAAAATAAAATAAAAAAACATAAACAAAACTGAATTATAATAATCACACTCCGCACCTTCATCGTCATCATCAGCATCATCGTCAATATTTTTTTTAGATATATCATCATAATCATTATTATTATTTATGTAATTATGAAAATTATTATAGCGATTTTTGCTTATTAACTTATTCCTCAATTTTATCAAGCGTTCGGTATTACAAAAATTTGTATTACAACACATGTGGCTACCAAGTGGCGTTGTTGGTCGAGCTGTTGGTTTTCTACTATCTTCTTGGCACCATGTACGTAATCTGGCTATACCCATTTCAGCTTCAGTTAAACATCTTATGAAATTGTTTGTATGTATGTATGTATTTACATTAAAATTATTATGTTTTGAAGTTTTGATATTATCATTGGCATACACAGGACGATTGATTTATTATATTACTTTACTCAACGATTAGAGAATTCTAGAATACTAAGTCAATCGTCTTGCTTGAATAGTAAGCTCAATAAATTTAGAATTTATATTTTTAACATAATATGTTGATAAAAATCATTTCGTTTTCAGATAAATAGCCCAATTTAATTATTTAAAAATATATTTAAAATAAACACATTAATTTCCTCATAATATAGACCACATATACATTACCTGTATGAATATACTTCTTTTCCGTCTTCAATCGCCAATGATGTAAAACACAGACCATCTGTTTCACATACATAATTATCAGTTTTACAAATATCACAATGACACTTTAATAGTTCTGCAATAATAAAATTCATTAAAAAATAAATCAAGTCATGTAATTGATATTAGATGACATTTGGTTAGTGAATGTAATACAAGTGTGCAGATTAACTTACTTTTTGTTTGATTACGACCCGTATATGCTTGTTGTGTATGTGACTGGATAGAATTAAATCTATTGCTATCATTTACAACTGTTGAATCACCATCTGTTATTCTATTATCTACATTTTTTTTTGTTCGACTAATTTTTGTTGCTGAAAAAACAAAAAGATATCAATTACAAATTTAATTAATAATTATTATAACTAAATTTTATTATTTAATTTTCTTATAATTTTTGTATTTGCTTTAAAGAATCAAAACTATCGAGAATAATCACTCCCTCATTTTGACTAGGAGCACATTCAAAAAAGAGTAATACCAACTTCAAGTCAACTTATAGTCCTCAACTTATGATGAGCCACCGTCTCACAACGTCCGTTGTAAGGTGAAACAGTCGTAAGACGAAAAATCTTTGACTACTAATCGGATTTCATATTTTTTAATAAATTTGTTGAAATCATCGAATGGCTAAATCAAAAATCTAGATTATCTATTTTTTTACATCCTATAGGTTTCAGCGTCAGGGTACTTTAGATGCTGCCATTGTACTGATTCCAAGAGTGAAAAGAAAGTCCCAGAAGACAACGATTTAGCGCCCCCTGTTAAAGGTAAACGGCTGGCATCTACTGCATGAGGAAAGGACTAAGCTCTGTCATCGGATTTGATACTAATTGACACCACATATTATGGAGCAGCACTGATACAAATACAAGGCATGAGTATCCTTTTAAATATTTTGTTACTGAATACATAGAGTTGGCTAACAGTACAATAACTTTTGTTAATGCAATAAGGAATTAAGTTCCCGATATTCACATTTCATCACATAGGCTCGTTGTTTAGTATGTGGCGTGTTTCTGATTTTGCTTTGTTGTCTAAAAATATGCATATCAAATTTGATCTAGAGTTCATAAAAAAGCAGCTACAAGAAATCAGAGATCTCAGATCAACGAACATTTATAAGGCTTATTTCGCATCTGAAATGTCCTAAAATAGGAGGACCATTGAATCTACCAAGGACGATCTAGTCACCTGCATAATACTATCTACTCAGCCTACAAGACCTGCCCTGTGAACGAAGGATATTTGATAGGATTTTCTGGTGAAATAGGGCAGACACTTAGCTACAAGAAATCAGAGATCTCAGATCAACGAACATTTATAAGGCTTATTTCGCATCTGAAATGTCCGAAAATAGGGAGACCATTGAATCTCCCAAGGACGATCTAGTCAACTGTATAATACTATCTACTCAGCCTGTAAGAACTACCCTGTGAAACGAAGGATATTTGATAGGATTTTCTGGTGGAATAAGGCAGACACTTAGCAAGAAAAAATTTCAATAGGACCTAAAACACCAAAGAGAAGAGTCAATTAAAGGCAGTCCTTATGGAATACAACCACGAACTAAGAGGATCTAAGAGAAATACATCTAGAGGTTTCTGTGAGATAATCGATGACCTTGTGGCATTCTGAGCAACTCCAACAAATACAATTAAATGATCTCACGCCACAATTAATTAATAAAATCAATATTACGAGTTAAGTTATGTTATTCACTAGTACTGTCGCGTCACGACTGAACGTATATATACGAATCGCACAGTATGAATATCAAGTCCGGTAGCATATGCCTGATGAGATAGATTTGATATTTTCGATCACACGGTCATTCAATGACGTCATCATCATCAGATCGAACCGTATGGATTTCAATATACAAGCAACAACTCGGATATACAATTACTTCAAATTTACATAGAGCAAAACGCTTTCTTCAACCTCTATTGGTGAAGTAGAAGAATAGAAATAGATATTCTATCCATGCTCTCAAGTGCAAGAAAATCACAGCTAGATTGAGGATGCGTCGTTTAATCTTCTTTAATATGGTCCCTTGTGATTGACGACGTTTTCTGAATTAAAATCCCTTGTGATTTTAATTCAGAAACCTCGTATTTAATGTCCAAGGTTATATGGATGATCTGGTTATAATCATCAGGGGACAGTTTCAAAATCAGATCAAATGTAAAAAGCCATCGACACAGTCACATTATGTCATGTTATGACATAATGTTCGAAATTTAGGCCTCAGCATGTATAATAATAAAGATATATAATTGTTTTTAAAACTGATGACTTAAATTTTTCTTTGATTGCTTCGAATCCAACTTCGGTTAGTCCTATTGTAGATCTTACATCTGTTGTGTACTAATACATTATCACATATTTCCTTAGAGGAATTACAATTTGCTATTTGGAAAGTTAACTTAGAAACTTCTGATCTTCATAATTAGTTTAAAATTGGTAAAACGAATTTTTTCTTTTATCTTAACGTCCTCTTCTTTTACGGAGCAATGGAAATAATTCCAATACCATTAACTTGCAATCCTGTTCAATCTGTTGGTTTTTAAAGCTCCCTTTTCAAAACCTTAGGTTACGTTTAAAAAATTAAGTTTCATATGGTAAGTACTAGTTTAATCTGGGTGCATAGTAAGCAATAATATTCGAGGTGGTATGGAAACAGAGAACTGACTTCTCCCACTTTGAAAGGATTAAAATTCTTTAATTTTTCATTTCGGCTCCTAGATTATTTATCAATTATTTATTGAATCATTCCTAGACACTTTCTTTATTATAGTTGTTTTCTGATGTTCTTCCTAAGAACCAAATGTTTCTTTATTATTTTCTACCTGCACATAGAAATGCACTTATGATGTTAACATTTATAGAAATAGTTAGCATTATATTGTTAATAATAGTTGTCTGGTTAACGAGGATGTAGATAAAATATACTCTTATAATTGATCGGTTTCCAATGGGCTTGTCTTAAATGCTAAGAAATCTCAATCATTTCAGTTTGAAAACTTTGTTTATTTTTATATAGAATTCTCTTCCATTTAGTAATTGATATCTGCCCAGTAATTGAAATAAATATTTCTTGAGTAACATTATAACATATGTAGTTTAAACATAATAAGTAATAAGTTTCTAAAAGCTGTCTACTTCAACCTCCTCATTGTATGATGAATGAGCTTGTACTAAAATTGGATGTGTACTTGTATGCGGAGTTTATTATTATTGGTAAACCATTTAAGAGGATTTTATGACTATTGGGAGTAATTATTTGAAGAGTTTTCTTTCATACTCGACTTTGCTTCTGAATACAAATTATAAGTGTAAATAAATAAATACACGGAATTAAAAAGCATAAGAAATGAAGATAAGGAATCTTTTGACTCAGTTTTGAAAATATTCAAATTAATATTTAACCTCAATATTAAGCAGGATTTTGCAAACAAACTATATGAGGTTTTTAATTTGTTTGTACTTTAGAATTGATTGAAAGACATTAGAAATAGATAAGTAATTATAACTTAAGAATTTAGTAGTATAGAAACTTGGAGGATTCAAAAGTTGGGTCAGTAATGATTCTAAGTACCCATTTATAAGTACTTCAAAATTTTCTGTTAATGATAACCTATATGAAACCACGTGAATATAGAATAAATTGTTTTGAATGTTGAATAAAAAATCCTAACGTACATCTTCACACTACGGTAACTTTTATCCGGTAACTACTTCGTTTTGCCTACAAAATAGGTTTTTTTGCGGATTCATATTTCAACAAAAATTTTCATAGCTTCAAAAAATTTCAACACACCAACACAAAGAAAAATGAAATAGAAATATTCTCAATCACATTTTGTTGTATTCTTTTAGTTTAATTTTGTTTTTGTGCTTTACTTGTGTTGGTAGGAAATTATAAAAGTTACCAGGTACAAATAAAATGTGTGTGGACGTGAAGGGTGTAAAACAAAGTTACGGATAGAAAAGTTACCTAAGTGTAAAGATGCCCAATAAGTGTAAAACGCTACTGCTCAGACATGCCTTGTTTTATCGATCGAAATAGGAAATAATCAGAAGAAGCAATACCTAAAAATACCGCAAGTTTAGTGAAGCATTACATTTAAGTGCTTCTATTACTTCCTTGGCTATTTTCGTAACATGACGCTAAGCCTAGACACTCTTTGACGTTGTCAAATCTTTTAGAATAATTTAGTTGGGTTTGTTTCATGGTTGACTAAATTGCATAAATTGTTGTTACTATCATTTTACAGTGATGGTTTCATTGCGTTGATCAGCTCGTTATACACTTCTCTAAGACGATCCTACCAAACATATAACATGAGCTTGACAGCTTAAATTTTCGGCTTTGAATAGTGATACTTTACTTTACCCGAACCATGATTCTTTGCGCTTCAGATTATCGTAAACGTCAAACATTGCCATGGAAACAATAATTCACAAGACGTTTTTTTCTTTCGACTTCGACCCGTACGTAATAAATTTTCGACCGAATTCGATGACATAAAGAAGTACGTTTCTTTAAATGAAACCCAAACGGCAATGCGCCCGACCAATAACATGTGATAAAACCTAAATTACAAACATTTCATACCTCTCCCTCAATTATTTAATTTAAAGTTTTGCTTAGGTGAAACCATCTTACGGATATATAATAATCTTTACTTCTGCAAAGTAAGTGGTGAATTTCTCGTCACTTAAAAATCACCCAATCTCGTCATGTTTTCACTATCAGCTCTATAACTGATAAGTTTAACAATCGATCAGGCAAAACTATATAAATCCTTACGCGAAATCGTTAACCAAGGTGGTATAGAACGAAATACTTATCGATCACTCAAGCCTCAGAGAAACTACTTCCCTAAAAGTGACTACAGTTAAAAGTTATTATATAAATGGAGCAACACATTTCGAGTTAAAGCATCTTAGAATTACATGATATATTATCGGGTGCATATTTAAATGATATACAATATTTATGATTAATACAAAATTGTAACGAAGTAAAAGAAATAATATGATCCATTCAATTTCGTTGAAAAATTCAGTGACTCAAAAACTAAAAAGCTGATCTTTCTTTAATGGAATAAGCATTTTAGAATCGTAAACTATATATTTATAGGAGTGAAATAGTCTAATTATTTTTCATCCCTCATTAATAATAATCATACAATGCAATATGGTTTACATATACCGAGATTTATTTATCCATATTGAAATTTGAACTGAAGTAGATTACGGGAATGTTACTAAGAAATAGAAACTTCAGTCACGTTTGATAGTTTAGAGCTAAATTTCTCGAAATCACCTTATCACAAATTTTTGAATTAATATATTAATATTATCATATTGGTCTCGTAGATTAGCTGGATTTTATGCGGGTGTAATCCAATATCTTTGTGCAGAATATACTAAAGATTACAATCGATGACGAATCGATACATTCGCATCTTCGTTCACACTCCATTTATAAGTGTTAATTTTCGCTACAGTACACATGCTTGATGGATGAGTCTCTCAGGTAAATGCCCATGTCCATGTGTGCCATAAAAATCACAAAGTTGTGTATAAGTTGCACGAATTTAGAAGCATTGTTCCAGTATGATTCCATTCATGATGACATGTCAGAATATATTGATAATAAATGCCAAACTGTGAGCTATGTGATAGCTCGTTTGACAGTTTACAAAAACCCAAAACCTTCTACTTTTTACCAAAGGAAAAATACTTATTTCTCAAAAACTTCTCAACACTCACAATTCGTTTATCGTAAAATGTTCAAATCATGCTCACAGAAATTTCCAACGGACATTCTTAATTTTACCGAAGTCCTTCCTAGGGTTTTCTATTGATAGCTTTTTAGTTTTATTTTGTTAATCTGAGTTTATAACATTTACCATATCTAGCTTCCGAGTATTTTATCAGTTTTATGAAATATCTCAAATAATAAATTGCACATGAACGGTCAACGGTCTCACGTAAACTCAAATTTAAAGCCCAGATACGTATTAAGATATGTATTTAGTTAAATTTGTCGGTAGGAAACTATAAATTATTTAGTTTTGTGAGATCTCAATTTAAATGTTAAAATCGATTTTTATATAGTTCCTAAACTGTTGAGATTGAGTCGAGTATGAGGAAGAACTTGAAATATATATTTGAAACTATTGATACACGAAACATCCAAAACTAACCGATCATACTTATTCAGTTAAGCATTTATATTCTTGTGCTCATAAAATTCAACCATGGATTTTCGTTCAAAAAATGTTATCAACCTTCTTATGTCAAATTGGATTTATGATCCAGTCAAACCGCTAATCTACTTATTCAAAATGTTTTTTTATAGAAGTTAGAAAATTCAGTTTCATTATGCCTATTTCAAAGAGGGTCACGGAGCCGGCGTAGAGTTTTAAAAATTAAAATAATCAATGACCATATACTTTTTCGAACTAAGAATTTCATTTGTATCACCATGGTTTTTACCCCAAATATAATGAATCTAATATTATTCAGTCAACTTGCAAATTATATACCTAAGTGTGTAATAATGTTCACATAATTTAAGTGCTTTTACCAAATCATTTGACAAGTTTGAACATATTCTAAAAATAATTAAGCTCTAAATACCATTAACATAAACATTTGGAAAAACTAACCACAGAGGTATTCATAAGTTAGGTAAATCTCTATGAAATAACGAAATTAAACATTTTTTATTCACCTATCTATTCTACTGACAAAACTTTCATGCAAATCAATGTTACATTTAATTCCTGTGAGTGGATGTACAAATATTATGAAAACTTCATAATGTAAAATAACGAACAATAATTAAGGTAAAATATTTTTTTTTTAAATTTAAATTTAATTGGGTACATGGCAGACTTTTAGACTGTCCTGGCTCCTTGTAACTGTTGGAGCTCCTGCACGCAACGCGCGATCCTTTAAGTAAACGTTGATAGCCGCCTTAAACTTGTCTATTTTATACTCAAACGGAGACTGAAAACCGGATAACGAATTCCACTTCTTAGATGTTCGATAAATAAATTCGCACTTTGCACCTTCAGTTCGCGGTTTCGGCAGCTTCACCGTAAACCTATGCGCATTAACCATTCCTCGTGTAACCTCTCCTGGCGTAACAACTGGTGGTATTTTCTCCTTTAATTCATCAGCTATAATTAAATTCATTGTAAAGCCAAATAATACTTCTAAGTTATCAAAAGAAGAATGAAATGTTTTTACTGAGAATTTAGTTGGTAAAAAACAATTTTGTAACAAATTCACTGAAATATGAATCTAAGGCGTACGACTAGTAGAAATTGTTACTAATGGAGATATTTTTAATCGAACTAGTTCTAAATTAAGTATTATATTAACGCCCAGGTGGCTCATTGGTTAAAGCTGTTGCAGTTGGAGAGGGAGGCAACGGGTTCGAATAGGGGCAGGATGCAAAACGGATTTTTCACCATCTGATTACGATCGGTGGTGTGAATTAACACATCTATGACTCCCTATTGGACTGCAGAAACTCATGGGCCGACCCATCGTCCATGTCAGTACTATAGGCTGGCATGGAGCTATGCAATGCGCAGATGGTTCTACGTAAATCGGAGCTTTAGTCGTACGTCATCGATTTGGCTATTAAGGCATAAAGTTGGACGTAAATAAGGGAACCACGAAAGAGCTGGGAGAGCCTTGAGCCCCAAAATAGATTGCATAGTATAAAATAAATTTAAAAAAAATATTAAATAATTATACTATTGGTAATATTAAGTAACTACATTTTACACAATTAAGCTGCTTTAAATTCATATAAGATAAGTCAACCCAGTCCATCGAAATATTTAAAGTAATATAAGAAAGTGTAAAGACCATCCTCCATTCCATACATGAAATGGATAATAAATGTAATATATGGCTTTAAGGTCGTAAACGGCCGTAACCGCGCCTCATAACTGAGATCTTACGAACCATTAAATGCTCAGCCCAACGAATGCTTTCACACACCATCGATTTTTATGTCATTCGGTGCATGTTAACTTTTGGTCAACGAGAATCAACGAGATGCAATGGATAGCGCAGGAAAATCAACGTAAGATAATTGTTTTGAAATACTGATGGAATTTTGATGATTGACTACTTACCTCATAAGATCTCGATACCAGATACTATTAAAAAATATTACTATTTTTCGCAACAGTATGTATCTGAAAATGAAGTCAAGTCAATTGAGAATGACTGTGTGATTGAAAAGATCAAATCCATCTTATCAGGCATATGGTACGCTACCATTCGTATTGTGTGATTTGTATATGTACGTTCAGTCGTGACGCGACAGTACTAGCGAGTTACAAGAACATAACTCGAAATACCGATTTTATTGATTGATTGTTGAGTGATGATCATTACATTTTGCGATCATCACTCCACAATCACTCAATAATACTGATTTAAAGTATTTGGTATTACTACTAATATAAAATACTTTAAATTTATTGAACTTCTTAGTCTTTTCGATCTTATTCGATTGGTATGGGCCTAAGACTAGAAGGTGACTGTTTAATTTTTAATTATTAAAAATTGTGATAGGGATTAAATGCAAATTCCTAATGTCGTGTATGAAATTTAAGGGAAACTGACTCATTCGCAATTTGAGTTCTGATCGGACCGAATAGGAGAACAATCTCTTCAAGACCATCAACATTTTCAGAAGAAGCTGTTCTGTCTACGAAGAAACATTTACAACAGTAAGTATAATATAACGTACGCAATGTATTTTCTCATTATGTATCTGATTATGATCGGTGATCTTGAGGAACAGTTCTATATCTATGACTTTCGTTCTTGAAGTTAACGACGTACAGTGAAGTATTAATTGAACTGTAGAGTTGGAAGACCTTATAACACCTATAAGAGATATTAAAACGAGTAACAAATAATGAAAAGGAGGAAGCTGGCTGCGTTCTGATCGGAGCGAAGAGAGGGAAAATCTCTTAAAGACCACCAATAGTTTAATATGACGGATTCCCTGTCCGAGAAAAAATATTTACGGCCTATAGATTGATTTAACAGTTATTAACAACAGTATGACGTGCAAATTGGGTTTTTCATTATCTGATTACGATCGGTGATATGGAAGAAAAGTTCTATACCAATGACTTCCCTTGTTTAAGTTAACGACCTTACGTGCAGTATTAATTGAATTTGCAAGACCTTATACCACCTACAACAGGTTATAGAGAGTAATAAATAATTAAAACTGACACCACGAAATTATGATATCAAAATAATGAAGCGAAATTGAATAAACTTATAGACGAACTATAGACGTACACGACATTCAATCAAGATTGTAAATAAAAACATGCATGGTATAGTGCCATCATTATAAAATCTTAAATCTTACCCCCATTTCACACAAACTCCAAACACAAAATGTGTTGTTTTTTTTTTGTTTTCGAAATTCCAAGGACTGATTGATTAACACAATTCAAAGTAGATAATCATATCTAAGTACATATTTTTAAATTGTATCAACAAATTAATTTATCAACAGAATTTTGTTTATTATCATCATTATTATTATAATACATAATAATAAATTATGTCAATTATGCGCCAGTGAATGAACTCAGAAACAAAAATTTCTGTGTTGTTTTATAGTTTTCTTTACTACTAAACTATTATGATTATTATTATTATTTGATTTTGTTTGTTTGTTATAAATGTGAAATGCAAATCATGTTAATAAAACCCAGAACACGACAATATGATATTCCGCGTATAAATTCCCAAGTGTCTTGCCCCAAACCGCACATTATTGCCGAATGAGTAATAGATTCGAAATTTTGATAATGGTATTTCGAGTCAATTGGTCAAAATAGAATAAAACAGGTGTTAGGTACTGCGAATCAAATCGAACATCTACAATTTGTCTTCTTGCTGAATTCACGACATACATTCATACTAGAAAAGTTAGGTTAATATTTATGATTATGATTTCGTCCATTTTATTCTGGATCAGAGAAGAAGTTAATCTAATTTTTTATTTGGATAGTTTAGTCGCACATGAGCTTAAATTTTGTAACAATAGGATATAAGTATGTACATAGGTACTTACCATTTGAAAAATCTATTAAACATATTAATATTACAATTTTAGTAATAGTATTTAGGATATGACAAAACATGATTTAATATTATATCTGTATATATATAATACCTATATATAATATTTCTTTATTATAATATATAATAATTTAATTTTTATTAATAATTTTTTCACAATTTCACTCCTCAATCGAAACTACAACACAAAATTTATTTTATTTGTATTCATTTCGTTATTAGGTATTCTTTATTATTAGATTAACCCATTTTATAAAACAAAAACTATTTAGTATAATTATTAAATTCATTGTTCATAATATTAGATAAATATTATTATTAATAAACATAAAATGATTTACAAAATTTTAATGATTTTCACAATAAGAAAAATCAATGTTTGATTTTGACAACTAAATTGTCACGTTATTACTTTTATTGTACAGATTACCATTTAAATAAACAAATTAACACAACACATATTTATATTAACATTTGTGGCATTAAATATAATATTTCGGTACTATATTTTTTACTTTAATCGTATTTATTTTTCGACTAAAAACAATAATAGAGAAATTGAAAATGTTTACTGTCAAAGAAATTGACGCCATTACAGTAAAAAAAGTGAAATAATAAAAATATTGCACATTTGAACAATACACTGAACTGTAAATGTTGGTTCTTATCCGTAGTATAGTACCAACTAGTGACATCTGACAAAAATTGTATATACAATTCTGTTTTGTCATTTTTAATGTTACATTTCCGGATTTGTAGTGTTTAGGGTAAATCGCATTTGTAGTGTTCTATACATAACGAAATTCTGGTTAATTTGAAGTGTGGTAATTATATTGGTATAATTAAATAAAACTTAACGAATTTTATCGTGTCACTATATAACTCCATTGTTTTGGGATCGCAACTGGCGGTGTGAAGAACTCATGAACCAAACCATCGTCCATCAGGCAATACACTTGAGTTGGTATGGCGCTATGTAAATAGGAAAATCGGAAATATGCAGTTTATGCTCTCGTCAACTCGTCATTTTTAACCCTAACGGCAGCTGAATTCTGTTATTGAGGATCAAGCATGTCTTTCCTTCCGTTGCCACTAAATTCACACAAATAACGTGTGCATATATAAGCGAAAAACCTATTTAAGATTGCCGAGGTCTTCACCACTGAATAGTAAAGTATATATGCCATGTGATACATGGTCACCACTTTTAGACCATCGAGTTCTTTGGAAAGTAATAAGTATTTGGTGACACGATTTCACGCATATTATAAGGCTCTCAAAAGCACCAGGTTTTCCAGTTGATTTTGACATTAGTGGTTGTTGACGGCATCCAATTGAATATTTTATTGATATTTTTGTCAATTATATTCGACCCATGAAACATAACGTAGTTCTACGATCAAGCTTTTCCAAATGTCTAAGCAATAGTAAAACAGGATTTTACCAACTGTTACAACACTCAACAGGTGGCTTTACATAACTGTGAGGTCTAAAATGTTGCAGTAGATCCTGACTTTAGCTATGGTGCTCAAGAATGCTCATTAAAATCATCAAAGAGATATGGTATATCGCCATTTAAGATGCCATATCATTTATACCGTTAACCTTTACTCATCCAGTACATACTCGGGAAGGCAAAGTTATACTCTCTATCTATTGATTTTCAATCGACGTGGTTTGCCTTGAGACATTTTTCGTCGTTTATAACAACTTCATGATTTGGCGATGAAAATTGAGATATGTGCTTACTATCATTGAGTTCAATTAACTTTCATTTGAATACAACACCAACCAAGGTCAGGATTTAAAACTTAATGTGGGACAAAGCAAACCATTTGCGTCGATAGCAAAACATGTAATATCTCAATTGTTGGACAGTAAATAAATGTTGAACATTTTGTTATTTGTGCGATCTGTGATCTCATGTAAACAAGGAATGACATATATAAAGCATGCTTGATTATATCTAATGTCCTCTCAGTCGTTGTCAATCAGGAGATGCTCTATTTCTGATACATAATCGAGTGCTTGCTTTTTTAAATGATATATTAGTGATTCGATTAAGAGGCAAGGTTAAGAGCCTATAAAGATTGCCTGTTTGTTCAATAAGCGGCTACAACCTTTAAGCAGCTATTAAAAGTGCTTAACGGCAATTAATTATCGGTTGTAGGCGATAAACTGTTACTTCTTATTAGATAGTCCCATTCCTGATCAACAAAATTTTATATTAAAGGGCGTGTAAGTAAAAATCACTGTGTTTGGAATAAAGAGCCAAAAAAACGTTTTGAGTTGTAGGATTAAAGTTTTTCAAGATACCTTGGGTATTTACTGAACGAGGTGTAAATTTCTTTTATCCTACTCAAAAATACATTTTTCCATGTTAATTATCAAATCATGTTTGGGTAATTTTTACACCCTGTCACTCGGTATATTTGGCCCAATGGGACATCCTTCTTCACCTACAATATACACGTTTAATTTCATCATACTAATCTATAAAGGGTGAACGATGGTTCAGGTCATTTGTTCTGTACGCTATCAGAAGGATAGTTATGTTCATTATCACTGATTGATCAGATGACGAAATTCAATAGTTTATGGACTATTTTCAAATGTTTAATATGTTCATCTAATAATTGAGATACAATATCCAGACGTCATGGATGATTTTGTTTTAGCGTGTCAACAATCTGACTCCATCGGTTTTGACCGCGAACCAGCTCTTCATATTGTTATAAACAATTAGATCAAGATCGCTCTCTACGCCGTGGAGCCATTGTCGCCAACAGCAACCTTTTCGCCTACCGAAAGGCGGCATTCGGTTCGGATCAGCACGCGGAACGTGACCGACCCAGCGTACTCGCTTTCCTTTGATTTCATGCACGATATCAGGAATTCGTATTGAATTCTTGATCTCGTGATTAAACAGAACTTTGGGGCCATATATCACACGCATGATTCTTCTCTCGAATTCGAATGTTAGAAGCCATCTTTCGTACTCATCTGTAAAGTTCCAACTCTCACACCCATACATGAAAACCGGTCTGATCAACACTCTGTACAATTTCAGCTTATCCGCATTTGCAAGATATTTTGATTTCAGAAGTGAACGTAGAAGATATAAAGCCCAATTGCCAGCCGAAAGGAGAACCTTGATATCCTATATTCACACTGCGTTATCGTGAGTAATGACAGATCCCAGATACTTAAATCACATCTCGAAAACCCGAGATCATATATTTGGTTTTGGACTCGTTGATTTAAAGACCAACGGAAACTAAACATTGTTTCAGGGGATCAAGTACCTCTTTCACTCGATTGCCATTTAATCTAATCACACAGATATCATCTCTAATATCTCAGATATCTCTATCTCTAATCTCTGCATGGCCATTGTGAATTCCTCATAGTATGGATCCTCAATGACCATCTCTGCGGTCTGTATTTGGAGGTATTAAAATATACAGCTTGTGATACTTGTGGAACATTATGTAAGTCAGAAAAATGTTCACGCCAAAACTTTCTTTAAAGAAACCATGCGAATTACGCTCATTGCTGAGTTGTACTCTTATGCCATTAACCTTCCAACATTCTTCTGTCTACAAATGCGTTTAGCTGTCCTCGTAGCAAGAACTGCTATTTTTCTTCTGGCATTTGTTAACCTACGCTTCATTATGGGCTATATTCTGGGGCTCAACAGCACGACGACACTCCTCATCAAACCAATCACTTTTGGGCATAGTTTTCACTATACCAAGAATGTGCTGGGCAGCATCGAAAACCGATGTTTTCAATACTTCCCAGACACTGAACACTTCTTCAGATTGGTAATTAGATTGCAAAATGCTATTGCTGACATGATCTTGATATTTCAAATAATCAACAAATCAAACAACGTATTAAGCGACAAGAACATAAGATACAACAAAATAATAAAACCAGCAGCACCGAGCATAAAAGGATTACCAAAATTACATAAAGAAGGTATGCCAATAACACCATTAATAAATTTCACAACGGCACCTACTTATAGAATAGCTAGTCATATTAATAAAATGTTAAAACAATATATAAAATTAGACAACAATAACTTCACGTTAAAAAATAACATAGAATTAGTTAACAAAATAGAATCACAAACCATACCACATAACGCATACTTAGCTTCATTTGACATCACCAACATGTACACGAACATACCAATTAGCGAAACAATAGAAATAACAAAAAACCTACTAATAAAAAACGGACTAAAAACAATAGAAATAACAGAAATAATAGAATTAATAACTGAAATAACAAACCAAAATTATTTTACGCACAACAATGAATATTATAAACAAAGAGAAGGTTTACCAATGGGAAGCCCACTATCAGGTACATTAGCCGAAATATACTTGAATGACTTCGAAAACAGATATATAATAAACAATAATAACAAATACCGAAAAAACATCATTTATTGGTACAGATATGTAGACGATATAATAACACTATTCAAAGGAACAAAAAGACAATTAGACAACTTACACCAATACATAAACAGTAGAAAACCAAACATCAAATTTACATTAGAAATAGAAACAAATGACAATTCCGAACACAAATTTAAAATATATAGAAAACCTACACAAACTGACCAAACCATACACAACAGTTCACACCATCCATACCAACATAAAATATCAGCATATAATCATATAATCAACAGACTTAACACCATGCCCATGAACAAAATTAATTATGATGAAGAACTAGAAAACATAAAACACATAGCTACAAAAAACGTTTTTTCCACAACGCTAATAGACACAATTAACAATAAACACATAGCAAAAAAACAACAGAAACTTATGACCACTTTAAATAGCAATGAAATCAATAATAACAAAAAATACATCAGTATAGAATACAATAAAACAACCCACAAATTAATACAAAAAACCTTTAAAAACTTCGGTTACACAGCTGCATATAAAAACAACAACAAATTAGAAACAAAGCTCAAAGTTAAAACAAACCAGCAAGAAACGGATACAGGCGTATATAAAATAACTTGTAATGACTGCCCAAAATATTACATTGGACAAACGGGTAGATCATTCCAAATAAGATTTAAAGAACACATAAAAGACATAACCAACAAAGACACAAAATCAAATTATGCATTACACATAAAAAACGAAAAACACAATTACACCGACTTCAACACAAATTTAACCATCATGCACAAATGTAATAAAGGACCAATTTTAGACCGACTAGAAGAACTTGAAATCTACACCCACAAAAATAATATAAATATACTCAATGAAAAATTAAACACAAAAACCAACAAAATTTACGACTTAATAATTAATAACAATAGCAATAAAACAATAACTAACTCATAGATAATAGAATATAACAACATAGTTTAAGAAAAATGTAACTAGTATAAAGTGAACTGACGATGATTAAATATCGAAATCGATCTTCACCAAATAAAATCTACAAAAATCGCCACTATAAGGAAGTTTATACAAAAATAAACTTTGTGTTTCTTAATTTATCAAACCTTCACAGGAGAATCGCAATTTATTTTCCCCAGTCCTCCTTGACTTGTACGAATATTTCCATTGTTACTTGCCTACAACTGTAAAATGTATTATCGGGTTTGAACTGTTATCAATTAAATATCCAGTCATCTTCACAAGGTATCCATTTTCCAATCGTTTGAGTATCAAAATTATGAGAATTACACCAGTAGAATTACACTGCTACTGGATTTAAATAACTTTTGGATAGATGTACTAATGATATGGTAACAAAGACAATGAAAAATATGTTCGTTCGATGTGACTCCGATAGCATTATAATTATTATAAGAGACTACTGGACGTTGAGCCTCTACTACAACCTTAAAGATCTTCTACGTGCTACGTTCACTTATAACCTATTTTAATAAACCTGACTATATCTTTCCGCTGTGTAGATATCAATTTATTTGGTCATATGTATTATCAGCCCTCAAGATGATGGGCAATATGCATATAGCTGCGCAATGACACAGCACATGTCCCACATAATCCAATTCCGAATCGCGAAACTGACAACTGTCGGATGTTATTAGCCTCATTTTCTTAACATGGTATCTTAAGACTGTATGATCTATGTGACGAAGTTAGTAAACACTACACCAATATCCAATACCCATTCAGCACTCCGAACACCCATTCAGCACTCCGACACCTATTTGTAGTGTTTTAGTGGCTCCAGAGAAACACTCCGGTAAAATTAATGGCTTTGTATCTCTTTGTATACCACGACGCTTGTGTGTGTACCTAAGTGACTGCAAAAATTTGAGAGTTGGTGAAATATATCACACGTGAGTCACACTTCATTAAGATATTCGTTTGTATAGGAATACGTAGAGTTGTTTTGTCATAAATTCGGGAACACTTCAATCATCTCAGGCTCAGCATTGTCAAATTGGTTCAAAATTATAAATGTAAAATAGTAGCCAATCCAAAATTTTCATTATTTTGTTTATTTTAAATTCTATTCACGTCCAGGTGCAACTTTTCCATTTCGAACTATTCAAAATTTTTGTTATTGGAAGAAAATGATTCCAAAAGACGTTTATTTATCTAGTTTAACAGCAAAACGGACATGCGAACAAATAGATAATCCCGACCCCATCGATGACAAAGAATTTGATATCGAAACAATACCTAATCTGAACGAATCATGCGACGAATTGCTTAAACGAAAGAAACCATTCGCTGATCAAATCATTTTGGTAAGGTTTTCGACAGGCGGTTGTATTATTATAATCACTTATTTGTAATTTTTTGTTGTTGTTGTAGGTCTTATTAAAATTATTCAACGGATTTTTTAAATTTGTCAAAAACGAAATTGATCAAAATATATTTTTTGATATATTGAACATATTCACCGAAACATTTACCATCATAATTGTTGCAATCATTTGTATATATTTGACAATTTTTGTTACTGTAAATAAAATACGATCGCGCAAATAAATCATTTACAATGGTAATTGGGTTTTATTTATTTACTTTCACTGTAAACATGCGATGTAATGGCGCCAAAATGTCTGTCTGTGCAAAATGTATTTTAAGTGGATGCCATTTGTCCGATATGTACACCCAGCGGAATTCGCTTGGGGGCCGATGGATGAGGTTTCATTTGAAATGAAAGTGAACAATACCTATAAACGTTAATTGATGGGTCGTAGTTTTGAAATATTGAACTTGTTTTAACCGATATCGGGTGTAAGGCGGATTTTCATAATTTTGTATATAAGTCAACTGTCAGTATATTATTTAAAGTAGTATTATTTCAGTATTTCAATTATCAATAAAACTAAATATATATATTGGCAAAACAATGATTGCAAAACTTTTCATCGTCCTAGGGGTGAGTTTATTGTTGATATAAGTCGATCTTAATTATAAAATAATAATTATTAATTGTAATTTAGGTAATCGGAATAATTATATCCCATCACCAATCGAACGGACATGCCATCAGTATAGATAACGTCAAAGAGAAAGGTGTCGAAGCCATAACAGCAGTAAAAGTAGCTTCGGACAAAATTGGAGCTGCTGCTACAGTACCATTGGAATTGTTGAAAAAGAAAGCGATACATGCGGTTAAAGTGCCAATAACGTTGGCTAAAAAAAAATTGGCCGCTGGTTTAGCATTGAAAAAAGCCAAGATAATTGCTCCCGTTATATTATTCAAAGCTGCTAAAAAGGCAATCGAAGCCAAAATAGCTAAAAAAAAATTAAAATTGTCAGCTTTAAAAGAAACGTTAGCCAAACATGTAGCACTAGCCAAGCTCTTAAAATTGGCAAAAATACCAATTTTGCTATGGAAACTAAAATTACCAATTGTTGCTATCAAAAAGGCCATTAAAGCCCATCAAAAAAAGAAAGTTATTGCATGGGAGGCATTAGAGCATGCGGCCAAGCTTGCAGCTACGAAAAAACTAGGCGTTAAAGATGCATTAACAAATAAACTTCCCTCATTACCAATTCCAGTAATACAAAAGGAAACTGATTTAGGCTTGAGTGCTTTACTTTCGGGAGCTATACCATTCATCGGATCGTCAGTTAACATCAATAACCAGCATAAAATTCCGGAAGTTCTTTATCAGTAAATTTATATATTAATCGTATATTTATATTTAATTTAATATGATTTTATTTTACAGATTTATTCCAGATCACGCTTCACATTTTAAGCACGTGAAAACTATTCCAAGCAAAACTATTACCGTTAAAAATGAAGCAACCGAAGTATATGAAGCACCAGATTCATCTGCACCACCAAATTCATTTGGCACCTATCCTGGAGCATTAAAACCTCTTCCAGTATTGCATGATTCGGAACCATCTGATTATAAACCTCCGAATGACGCATACACTCTGCCAAGATTATAAGAAGAGTATTTAATAATAATTTATTTTAAAGATAATTAAATTTTATTGTTTTGATAATAATAGAAATTATTTTTCGTTTATATCTCTCCATTTTTGCTCTAACTTTTGACTTAACATAACCCGGAAGAAAGAAGTACAACGGTTTTAGATACCCTCATTCAAAAAGTGTTTCATGCAACGTATTAGGATTTTAAAACTATCAAACATTGAACGTCAAATAACTTTTTTCGTGTATCTCTAATTTTAGGAGCATATGACGTCTACTAGACTGGTACCACTTCTACTAGACTGATACTCTGTTAAGGGCTACATCTGTTATCTCTGCCCATGATTTACCACGTTGTTTCGCTTCACCTGGTATTGTTTTTTCCATTTAATCGCTGATCCTCCTATATACTTTCACTTGCCCTTGCGAATTCCAGCCCAATGACAACCTCGTTATATCACTTGCTTGGTGATTACCGGAGCCATATCCACTTTCGTTTCTTTATTTCGGTTTCTATACATAACTGATTTATTTTTCTATGCAGTTCAATGTTAATTATGGTGTTAGGCCAGAATCATTTCAGTACTCGTCGAAGGCACTTATTAACACCGTTAGTTTAACTCGTTTGTGAAACAGTAGTACTGATTTCACACACTACTAGTTGAAGATCTTGGTCTTGCGTGATAGTGCAGAAGAATTCCAGAGTTTTTGTGTAACACGTTGCATGTATGCATGGTATGTCTCGCTTTATTTATTCGTTTGTTTAAATCTTCATCTGTCCTACCTGTTTTCGCTATTGTACAGCCAAGGTATATGAATTCTAAAAATTTTCATCGTTGATGTGAATCCGGTTGATTATATTTCTGTTTTTTAACATGAGACTAACTTGGTTAGCTAGTTCTGATAGCTGTTGTATTTTCTGCTGCATGTCTGAGTAGGTTGTGTGTGAGCAGACATATGGCATCTGCAACTTCCAGGTCATTAAGTTTACCAGTTTATCTCCAGTGAACGCCACATAAAGATGTGACATTCAATTTCTGAATTACACTATCCAATACGATCAGGAACAGCAATGGCGAGAGGACGCGTCCTTGCCTTATTTCTCGAGAGTATGTTTTACTTTATTTTTCTTTATATTAAACTTGGTTTCCACCATCCCGATACAGTTCGTGTATGAGTTCAATAAATTTCTTTTGGGTCCCATTTCACAAAGTGTCTGCCATTTTTCGTTAAATGTGCGTTAAAAGGCCTACATTTGTAGATTAAGTTAACCGTTCATTTAATTATTTCCATGTATCATCACCAATCCACTGATACCAATTGTATTCTTGGTTGCCGAGTACTTCTGTAGCACTCTTAATATCACCTTCTTCCCATTTTTGGTTTAAACGATTATATTCTTTGACAATATTCTTTGCCTATATTCTTACATATGTGAATGGACGAATGTAGATTTTTTGCTAATATTATAAAGCAGAACAACGTTGAACGTGAATATGACATTTATTCTTTACGGTTTGTTCGCATAGACCAGCGGCTTAAAATAGCTGCAAAAAACGAAGTATAAATCTGTTACACCATACGATCTCCATCGTGGCATGCGTTATGTAACATGAACCACCGTCGTATTGGAACCTCATATCGTCGTTAAAATAAAAATAAAATTTATAATTTGTTCTTCAACGCTATAATCTTATCACAACCATCAGCAACGTGAAGGTCTGCACAAATAATAAAAGGAAAATTGAGGTTTTTCCAGGTTATTTTGAAAATTTATTAAAACCTTACCCGTTTAAAAACTCAGACCATAAAAATACAATAACATCGAAAACTATCTCGGTATATGCATATAATGACTTAACGACTCGAAAGGGATCGGAATTGGCCTTATCCATCGAGAAAGTGTTACAAGAGCGGCCAACTATAATGGTATACGTTTCCTAACTATCAATACAAATACTAGCCATCAGTAAGATATTCTCAAATTCTTCGGGGGCTATAAAGAAAAAACGATTTCGGATTTTCCAAAAATGGAATTTCAAAATTCGTCTGCTATTTAGTGGATTAATTTTATTTTGTGTTATCGAATTTGTGTTTACAAAACCACAGTTTAAGAAGCAAGATTTTATTAATAGATTTTATTCAACAAAATAAAATTTAGCAATTTCAAGTGAATCACAAAACACATTCTTGCTAACTATGTACGGCGGCGTAATGGTCTTGTGGAAGAAGCTTTTCTGTCAACTGAATCTTAAATGGAAACAAATGCAAATCCTTGTGCAAAATTGTGGTCAAACTTGTTCTTTGAAGACCAAGCTCCTGAGCACGGCGTCGAATTGAGGTTGATGGATTGTTTTAACACTTTCTTGAGCAGCAGTAATGTTTTCAGCCGATCTTTCAGTACGTTGTGGTTCACCTAAAGACCCTCTTTCTTCGAAATCATTCACTACACGATAAATATAGTGCGTTTTGTTGGCACGTTGTTTCCCCCAAAAATTTCACGTAACTTTCTCATCGTCACAGTAATCGATGATTGATTTTAATAAAATGTTTTAACGATTAAGGCACGTCGGTTTATCGAATATTTTTCCATAATAAATTTGCCACGTGTCTACTTCACGAATGAATATGTACTGTCAAGACCAACGTTTACCAAAATGGCGGCAAAACAAGGTAGTATACCTTCGCGGCAGACACCCTGTACTTATATTTGACAAATTCGATCAGACAATATCATAATAAAAAAAAATCGTGGCGGATTGGTTTTTTCGATATCGCAAAAAATCCGATTTCCGATATCCATTTTTTTGTATTAATATTATTTGAGAGACGTTCCACTGAACTGGTTCATTTTGATAAAAAATAATCTGATACCAGTTCAGTTTCGATTAATCAAAACCGAGTTCTCCAATCAAAACGAACATTCTATCCAGAAATTCTCGACCTAACCAAAATGTTTTCCAAAGTTACAAAACCAAGTATCGGTGGAATGGTACATAAAACATTCTGTGACATACCGTTTAAAGGTAACTGGATCATCAATTGCTTACAAAACTCGTCGTTTGATACCCGACATAATATAGCTGTTTCCAATGCGGAGTTTGGAATGATGACACTATTGATATATGATAGTCTAACAATAGTTCATAGTCCAGTTTGCATATATATATATATAGTTAAAAATAAGAGTGGAGATAGCAGATCTCCACAATTGAGATTTTTCATATCAACTATCGTTAAAGTCTGTTACAACAATCTAAGCCCTCGAACCTTAATTTTATGTAATTTTATGTATGTATACTCAAAACTAACATCCATTCTATGTTTCAGTAAGTATTACCCATATCTGTAAGCAATGTGGGTTGGAAAATACTTGTCTCGTAAATTGAATGATATATGGGCCTATAGAATACCACAACAGTAACCAGAGCTTGTCGTACAAGCGACTTAATTTGGACAAGACGACTTAAAAACCTGAGGTAAAAGTTTGATAAATGAGAAACGTAACGAAATTGTATGTCAGTAACACTATTTGCGATCTCATAACTATTCTGATGAAGCGAATTTTGTTTGGAAAGTATTTAAAGCCTTGGTGGTCGATACATAGCAGAAAAATCTCGGTAACTAAGCTAAATAATGATTAGTTAGATGAGGAGTTTCGTCTTGCTGTTGAGCAACGAAATCTATCCTGAGAAACGTAAAGAAACGTAATGAATAACCAATTCGTTTTCCGATATCGTAAATGTTATCCAAGGACAACGAGTTCACTAACTTCGTTACGATCTGCATATTAGTGTTTTACATAGCTCCACACCAATCTATAATGGTTGGAAGATTGTTCAGTTCATTTGGTTCACCCAGTCCCTGGTGGGAATCGAAATTGGTACATACAAATGTTTATTACTGCATAAAATGAAGCGGTTGCTCGTCGCTCTAGTTAACGCGGTTGATTGTCAAAAAACAATGAAGATTATTTATTAAAACAAAAAAATTTTATTAACTTGACCACATAATAAAATTTAGGTTATCAATCTGATAATTTTAGACGAAAGACACATAAAATAATTCGTCATTACACTCCATTTCAATTGAAAAGTGACCTTGAAAATATTAAGACGCGCATATTATATATGAATAATAAATTTACCCATTATATATACTCGAGTGTGTTGGTTTTCATGTACCCTATGGGATGGCATATTGTGTACCCTATTGGATGGCTAATATTTTTTCAAATCTATGACGTCCGAATTGTTGTTATTCATATGGGTTCTGATTAATTATATAACATTGTTTATGTTTGACGATTAGTGTTGACCGGAAAGCAAGAAATTTGAACTGGTCTTTAGATTACCGAGTCCACACACACACACACAAAATGAGTTAAAAATTATAAATTTTCACTGTAAACAAATATATCGTCTCACAGCTCATTGATTTATCGCAGAAATATTAATGAATTTTGATAAGAATATTCCTAATAACTTATTTATAAAGGGTGTCCCATTAAGGATAAAAGTTCGGTTCAACTTTTTATGATACGATCAACATTGTAGGATACGAAGGTGGAGAGAAAAGTCTGGCAAAATTGTAACAGAGGGCGCCACAATCGCAAATCCCAGATGTCACTTATCAATATCATCTGTCACTAGAGTAAATTATAATTTTGAGACAGATCTTTTTTTTAGTTCAGTTTTAACAGCCATTGAATACAGACAACCCTTACAATATACTATATTGCAAGACTGCAGAGTGAAAGTGCTCGAGATAGCTGAGATAGTGCACGGACATTTGAATTTGAAATAGCTATTCGCTATTTAAAAACGTACACAAGTGACAACTTCAGAGGCAGGTTTATCGATATTTTAGCGAAATAAAAATGAGTTTTTAGTAGTTTCATAACTGTGGATGAAACGTGGATTTGCACCGAAGACCAAAGAACAGTGGAAACTGTGTATTTCTGCTGGCGATTCTGCGTGGAAATAAACTAAGGTGTTTATGGGCCAAGAAGGTCATGACCTCAGTTTTTTGCTATTCACGCGACGTAATCCACATCGATTATCTTCAAAAGAGAAGAACAGTCAAAGGGGAATATTAATGCAACTTATTGGACCGTTTCAACGAAGTTTTGAAAGAAAACGACCACATTATGCGAAAATAAAGTACTCTTCCATCAAGAAAATGCACGTGTGTAGTTGCTATGGCCGAAATCCATGAATTAAGCTTCAAATTGCTTCCATATCCGCCATATTATCCAGATTTAAGCCCCTGCAACTATTTCCTGTTTCCGAACTTGAAGAGTTCAATACCTATGTTGAAGGGTTGGATAAATCGTATTATTCGAAAGGGATCGAAAAATTTAAAAACGTTGGATTAAGTGTATCGAGTTAAAAGGCGACTACGTTGAAAAATAAATCCTTGTTTCATTTTTACCATATAGACTTCTCACTCCGTCCTCTTACCTCATTTGTTCAATGAAACTGTCTAATTAAACCGCCAACTTAAAATCAACAATTTCTGTGACCCAAATGGGTTCTTACAATTATGATTAGGTGTCCTTGCCTTCAGATGCACAATCCTATTTATTAAAATAACCAACAATTTGGTAGTATGGGTTTTGTCAGAAGTGGTCTTGTGGTTTTATATGCATACGTGTAATTTCTTATTTGGAGAGCAACTATTCCAATCTACCAACCGCTAGTAATTCGGTGCGTATCTTTGCAAAATTTACTATGGCTTATTTATCAAAGACACGCAACGAACTACTAGCGGTTCACTAGCAAGTACTAGCGGTTGGTCGATTGTAAAGCAACTGTTGTTTTCCAATCGACCAACCGCTAATACCCGCTAGAAGTTCGTTGCATGTCTTTGCTATAGTCGATTGGAACGCTAAAAATTGATAAATATGAGTAAAACATAACCTATATGTGTAAAACATAACCTATATTTATTGTGTATTCATAAAAATTGTCAAAAATCTTTATCAAATTTTTTTGTTAGTTAAAACGGTTGCTAATAAGGCAGTAAAATTATTTTTATTTTAATTACAAATAAAAAAAAATATTTTTGAACGAAAAATCGAAGCGGTTCTACACTACGTAGTGGTGTAATTATGCGTAACTGCTTCTAGCTACTCGTGAAAATAGCAAGAGCAGTTGCAAGTCGATAATTGCAAAGTTGCGTGCAAAGACACGCAACAAACTACACGCGGTTCACTAGCGGGTACTAGCAACAAATAGTTGCTTTCCAATCGACCAACCGCTAGTAGTTCGGTTCTTGTCTTTGCTAAATTAACTACACTTAACTGCTCTTGCTATTTTTCACGAGTAGTAAGAAGCAGTTGCGGATAATTTCACCACTACGCGCAGCTAAGTGTAGAACCGGTTCGCTTTTTAGTTTTAAAACATTTTTGTTATTTGTATTTAAAATAAAATTAATTTTGTTTCTTTTCTAGTGATAGTTTTGACTTACAGAAATGTTTTGATAAAGAGTTTTGACCGACTTTATACACACACAATATAATATAGGTTTTGTTTTACTCATATCTGGCATTATTAGCGTTTCAATCGACCTTAGTATTTGCCTTCCCATGCACATTAAATTAAGCAAAGACAAGAACCGAGCTACTAGCGGGTACTAGCAATTGGCCGATTGGAAAGCGACTATTTCAGCGATATTTCCCGCTGACCTAACCGGATGAACACGAGTTGGGGTCTTCACTTTGTTTAACACTTTTGAATTTATTAATAACATTCACGATTACATGACGATTTGTTATCCGAATACAACCAAAATCAGGACAAACTTTCAAATGACTTAATCAACTTCTGTGGCAAAATTTGAACATATGCGTTAATTGAATGATAGGTGTTCATTAACCGATAAGAAATACTGAAGAGGAATGAAAACCGGTGGTCCTAATGGGACACTCTATTAGTCTCCATATCGAACATAAAAATAAAAGAAACGTTTTTGTATGATCTCTCTATCGGTACTACATAGACACTTAACAGATAATACTTTAAGTGCAACCGTTTATTGTTTTGTATTGCATTCCACTTCTTAATAATAACACACAACAATACCAAAAATTTTGAGCTATATAAGGATTTGATTTGTCTTTCAATTTATTAGTTGTGTAGTGTTAATGCCGTGCGACATTTATAATTGAAAGTGTACATCTCTATACAAGTTTAATCAAAAATGAACAAATTCTTGGTATGTAAATACAAACTTCCCGATTTACTTAAACCATTAATGATGTTTGTTTTTGGTTTTAATATTATAGATTGGGATTATTCTCGCCATATTGGTATTGGCTTTCGCTGACGCCAGTCCACCATATGTGCCGGTAGGACATGGAAGTGCCTATGTTCCAGTTGGACATGGGCATAGTAGTATTGAATACAATTCTGGACATGGTGGTCACAGTGCCGGTTTCACTCGTGGTCATGGTGGTGGATACGGTGGTGGACACGGTGGTGCTGGATTACACAGTCATGATGGTGGCCTTCGTGGTGTTCTTAGTAGTCATCATGGTCGGACATATAGTCATTAAATATCAATTATTTGAAAAATTCACCCACTTGATAAAATTAAATTGGGAATTGAAAAATAGAAGATGTACTCGTTTGCATTATACATATGTCAAAACAAATTTTGCTTCGTAAACTAAAATTGTGCTTCATTACTTTTGCTAACATAAGATTATATATAATTCAAATAGTCGGATAACCTTCCGCTTGCCTGTTATCATATTTATTGGTTTATTAGAAATAAAAGAGACAAATATTATTGTGTTGACCATTTAATAGTTGAAGGTCGTTCTTCATCTAATCTTCAGTAACTTCTGTTGTGTAGCTTGCTTATTAGTAGAGCAAAGTAATTGTGCGATAACCTGTTAAGAATGGATCGTTTCCTCTCAGGTTTCGATGATATTCGGCTCTGCACAACATTAACATAAAATTAGGAAAAGGTTAATTAAATACCCAGTAGAGATTTTAATTTGACAAACTATGTGCGAATATAATACTTAATCGCTTTCCAATTGACAAACCGCTACTACTTGCTAGTGAACCGCTAATAGTTTGGTTTTTATCTGTTCTAAATAAACATTATTTGGTTACCAATCGGCCAACCACTAGTACCTGCTAGTAACTATGGTCGATTGGAACGCTAGAAATTGATAAATATAAGTAAAACAAACCTATATGTGTAAAACATAACCTATATTTTATTGTGTATGCATAAAAAATTGTCAAAAATCTTTATCAAAACTTTTTGTTAGTCAAAACTGTTACTAAGGAAATAAAATTATTTTTATTTTAATTACAAATAAAAAAAAATATTTTTGGACGAAAATCGAAATGGTTCTACGCTTAGCCACGTATTGGTGAAATTATGCGTAACTGCTTCTAACTACTCGTGAAAAATAGCAAGAGCAGTTGCGAGTAAATAAATAAGCAAAGACACACAACGAACTACTAGCGGTTCACTAGCGGATACTATCGGTTGGTCGATTGGAAAGCAAGTATTAGTAAATTTAGCAAGGACAAGAACCGAAATACAGGCGGGTACTAGTGGTTTGTCGATTAGAAAGTAATTTATATGGCAATTGACTTAAAAAAACATGGTTTAAGTTACAATATCAAAGAACCAGATGTTGTCTAGATACCTTTTTAAAAAAAATTGTACCCAAAACCGTGGTAAGCTAATCCCAATCGTCTGGATAAGCAACCATTACACAATAAATGAGTATATCTCTCTCTAGCAGTTTAAGGTATGCATACATTTATTTTTGGCAGTGATTTCCCCTGTTTATCGAAGGGACTAAAAATGATTTTCACACGTAAAAAATCTAGTCCTATATCATTAATCTCGAACGGTAGAGTCAGCATAAAAATGTACATAACTATAAGTGAGATAAACTGTATCCAACTGTCAAAATATTGAGCATTTTCAAAAAATTAACAAATAGGACCCAGGTACTTAGTCTCAAAAATTCATTTATAAAATAAATATAGGTTAACCTATGTGGACGAACAGCTAAACGCATTTGTAGTCAGAAGAAGCGCGAATGATGGAATGCTAATGCCTTAAAAGTACAACTCAGCAATGAGCGCAATTCACGTGATTTCCTTAAAGGAATCATCGGATTGCACCATACCTTAAGATCTCGATCAACTACCACTCGGGAGCAGGATGGAAACCTCTGTGTTAACGTCGATGTGATACTCGATACATATGGCTTGAACATTTTTCTGACCTACTTGTATCACAAGCTGTATTTGAAAATCCTCAAATACAGACTGCATCAGAAAAATCGTTGACCAGGAGTTGATTGCATTAATTAAGAGCTCTTGATATTCGGCGGGCTAACTTTGTGGAACTGTCTTTTCGACTTTGTTCGATTAGTATGGCGAAATTAAGTTATGCCTGAAGAATGGCTAATGGTCACGTAAGCCCAATATTCACGAATCGTAATGGCTTGAAATGCGAGAATTATCGCGAGATAGCTCTCCTTTGCACAGTATACAAGTTACTTTTATTCATTAACTTTGGAAGAATTATTCCTCTGGTGGGGGAAATTATCGGTTACTATAGCAAGGAGGATTCCGTCTTAATAGGTCTGTCACAGTTTTTTTCACTACGGACGATTCTTTCTAAGTACTACGAAACATCTCGCGATGTATACCAGGTATTCTTAGATTTCAAGCAAGCCTATGACTCGATCAATCGCGAGAGACTATAGTAGCGATTGAATATTTAGGAAACCAAACAAATGCGTACATATATGTGTATAATGGCAGTAGCGCAGTCACAATGCTGTGTTAAAGTTGAGAACAGGCTATCGAGAACTTCTGCAATAAGTAAGATACAAGCTGATTCACTGATTTTTTGTGGTTCAGGTTTTGAAGTATACTTCCCGGCATATGATTTAGCATATCTACGGCATATCTAGCAGTTTAGGTTCATACTGTACGTTGTTTCAGGTAGAGTTGATAGCAATCAAGTATAGTGCGATTAAAATGCAGTCGAATCCATATTAACGATCCCAAACGTATAACTATTTATTTAAACATATACTTATTTACAGTCTATGATATGTATTGAACGTTTCAGTTACCATTGATGAGAGGGGTTATATCCCAGAATCGATCACTTGTTTCAACGACATCTGAAACAACATATAACTCAAGTACCGTCTAAATTACTGTATAATGAGAACTTAATCTTTATAATCCGATCAATTTGGAGTTCAATTAAACGAACATACCTGTGAACACTCTATAATATTTAATACTTTGGATTCAATCCGAAGAGTTGTATCCGCAGATGCTGAAGTAAAATTTCGAGGGTCTATTAAAATTTTGTCACAACAATCTTATGACTTAAGGCAATCCAATCAGTAGTTCTAGTCAGCATATATGACAGTCAAGCAAATATTGGTTCGTGAGGTATATATTTTTCAATAACCAGTGGCTTACAATCACAGATGTACCAGTACACCTTTAGTTATTCAAATGACACATTAATTTGTTTATTTAATTTTTATTTACGTTATCACTGTTTCAATATAAATTTATAATATCTCTCTCATGCTTGTCGATTAAAATTCCAACTTCCAACAGCATCATAACCAGCATTATACCGTGGAAATCCTATTTGCCATTGCGCTTGAGCATTTCTCCCTCCATTATAATTATTATTGTTTGGATAAAGATTGTCAAATGGATAACCAGAATAACTACCTGATGACGAATAATATGGATTCCAATTTGTATTGTAATCGATATGATGTCCTGGACGGCCATGTGTTCCGCACACAACATACATCATAATAAATGTTAAGACAATCAATTTCATAATTAATTTAATTTCAACTACTCTGATAAAACGAAACTACTACACGGCTTATATAAATTGTTCGTATTTATATCTTCCGTTAAAACAACCTTAGAAGCGACTTAACGAACAGATTAGTTGGTTTTTAATCTCAAGTTTTGTGATTCAATGAAATTTCTAAATACAAACAATGACACGACTACATGACGTTACAAATGAAACAAAAAATACGAGTAAGCTATGTAAATGCTGTTTTGAGGCAGATCTTTGAGAGGTTCAGTCTTCGCTGTTACACCGATTGACGTAGACTACCTGTAAGTTACACAGCTTCCATGGCAGTGTATATATAGGACCAGCATTATTTTTGCATTCTAGCAATAAGTCATATATGCTTTGACTAATTTCTAGAAGGTATCAGGCTCTGCTCTAACTGATATGGCCCGATCACCATGCCATTTAGTTGTTATATTAATTGGCTTAGGTTGGTTTCAGTTTAGCTGTTCACACACTTCAATTGCTATCTAATGACTTCTATCGAAACTGTGAGTGTGTGGAAGAAAAATGTAGTCCTACTTTACTAAGTACTTCCACTTGGATAGTTACTCGATGGAATACTTCTCGGATCAATAAAACAGTAGCGTGCAATTGGTTTTTATAACAGTAGCGGTTGGTTTTTATAATAGTTGCTTTCCAATTGACCAACCACTAGTGAACCGTTAGTGGTTCGGTTCTGATCCTTGCTAAATTTTACTATGGTTTATTTAGCAAATATAAGAATCGAACTACTAGCGGGTGGTCGATTGGAAGGCAACTAATGGTATATAAGGAAGAAAAGCATCAGTATAATTATAATGAACTGATAATATTCTTATTGAACATGAGGAACAACTGTAACTTTACCTGGCACAATAGACACATTAAATTTAAGTGCTTGCGGATTTATAAAAATAATTGTATACTAATTTAGATCATATAAGAGTTTGCTGAAGTCCAAACTCTAACAAGAAGTAATCAATTTACAACACATCGCCCATCACCATAATGTGACACGTATAGTGCTGATTAATCCTGTGCGTTATATTGTAAAGATGTCACGACTTGTGTTTCCAATCGAACAATAGTATATGGAAAATTAGCCCGTTTCCTTATGTTATAACAGAGCCCAATATGAGTTGGATGCAAAACCGGTTTTTCTTCATTCTATTGCGATCAATGATGTTGATGAACACTTCAACGTTAGAGTGTAGAACCCATGCTTCCATTCCATCTACCATATCAGATCTGTAGGGTGAGAACAATGTACTGTAGGAAAGACAGTAACCAACAAACAATTAAGATGTCTTTCAACATCACTTCGAAAGACATGTTTTCACCATATTCCGAAAAACGAAAAATATCTGCTTCGGTTGTTGGTTTTCATCCTGTTTTTAGAACGCAACACAACCAACATATTCCAGTTCGTTTTCAACATCCCTAGTTCTGGTTTACGTGGAATATCTGAACAGACCGTTGGTCTATACCGCACGATGGTCCATGATGTGTTCATTCCCGCCACCAGTCATAATCAGATGATGATATACTCTGCTTTAATTGATCTAGCTTACCCCCACTCGCCCGTCACTCAAGCTCGATTGGCCCATTGTTACCTCCCCTTCCACACGTACACTCTCAGTTCCGAAATCTGTTTGATTTTTTAATGAAGCCCCAAGATATATCTAGTATCGTCAAGGTCGTTAGTTGATCCTCAAATATGAATCGTGATCGAAAGTAGTGTAGTCCATAGGAAGAGTATGAAAAACAGAACTACAAGAATTTCTTAACAGTTTGTTTCCTCCCCTAACAGTTTCTTTTCCTCAGCAGATAAAGATCGTCAAAAGTTGTAGTTGATATCTCTCTTAAGAGAAATAATGTCACTCCTTTAGCGGACTTAGTTCCCACAAAAATGACGGTGCACCCAAACGAAGAAATTTATCAACCACTGAGTATCTTTTGATATCTCTGTGACTATATCGGTATCCAGTGAAGTTTAACTTCATTCAGACGATTCAAGGTAATTGTCGTCTCTAATACAAGTGAATCAGTATTGGATCCAATCCTTTGCAAACTGATCGATGAATCAGTATTGGAGCCAATCCTTTGCATAGAGTGCAACTCTCCAAATTGCAGCAATTTCTGCGTGAAACACAGTTACTTAGGACTAAGAGTAATATTTCAAGATAATTTCCCCTCAAGATTTAAAATATATATCGCGGCGCCAGCCAGATTACAGCATACTGACCCATCAAGTAAAGATCATTATATCGTCACCGGAGAGAAAGGATGGACTGTTGTAGTCCCATTTGTCTTTTTGGTAATAATTACAAGAAATAATTTCACGAAAACTTCAAGAGCTCCAGTGGGTGTAATGTGCATAGCTCCCACGACACCCAAACAAACAAGTCTTTATGTAAAGCTGCAGTTGAGAAATAAGTGCGACAATCGAAATTATGGATCTGATAACCGAAACGTATCGCCAATACACGCGTATTGGTTTCAGCTTCATGATGTATCAAATTTCTGTTTACATTTCCAGTAAATGTTATTGTGTAGCCTTAAGCACTGTGCCATTTCATAAAAGGGAATATTATTTTATCGCCAAAATTTTAATTACCAAGAAATTTCTACATTTAATTCTACAAAATAATGTTTAATGTTTAAAAATTCTTTAGAAAAAATCTTACTAAATTGATAAATGTGTCAGTATTTCTAAGCAGATAACAATTTGGTCAACATACTCGTATGTGCTTAGAAATTGTGCCTTCGATTTAAACATTGTTTTGTAGTTGTATGCCTCTAACGATCTATTTCATAATATCAACCAAATAAAAATATCAAAGTGTATGGTCAATGTCGAACATAAGATGAACACTACATAGATAAGGATGATAATCTGGGTTGTACTGGATTGCCAAATGTACTTACACACGAGCGTTAATTTTTATACGTTGATAAAACCAAGCAAAATTTCATATAAATAGCTAAGTGTGTTTCGAATCAACTAACAGTGTTAGAAGTGAACTTAATCCATACAATCAAAATGGCAAAACTATATGTTAGTGAATTTACATTAAAATTATATTTAATCGAATAAATAATTTTATTTCAATTTATTTCGTAGATTTCAGTGATTCTTGCAATCTTATTTGTGGCTGTTGTTAGTGCAGCAGTACATGTTCCACAACCTTATGGCCATGGCCAAGGAGTAGGCTATGGAGTGGGAGGTCAAATTGGATTTGGAGGTGGTCATCTTGGAGGTGGAGGTGGTCATCTTGGAGGTGGTGGTGGTGGACGTGGGGTTGGACTTGGAGTTGGAGGTGGAGTAGGTGGACTTAACCATGGTGGTTCACCTTATCCATATGGTGGACAAGGTAATTATGGTGGGCATCAACAGGGTGGTCATCATGGAGGAGGTCATCATGGTGGTCATCATGGTGGTCATCATGGTGGTCATCATGGTGGTCATTGGTAGTGTGCATTCTTTAGGTAGTAATTTTAGTCTATTAGAATTCCCAAGTTGCTTGCATACTCGAAAATATCATTTTTTGTACAGAACTTTTGTAAATAAATTTAATTATTTTTGGATTTCTTGTGTATCAATCTACAATTAAATTAATTTTACTACAACTCTCCAATGAAGTGTGATAAATGAGAAAATGGGTTGGGGAGTAGTCTCCTCTTTCAACATGTAACAAAATATCGACATTACTGGTTGTCGAGATATTTAATGTTGATATATGAGAAAATCCCAAAAGTTCGGCATAATCGAAGTCTAGCTTTTTGAGCTCATGGTATGGCAAACAAAGTGATTGCAAAATAATGAAAACTGGCCGCATAAGTTAATCGCTTAAAGTGCTTGAACTATCGCGATATAGCTCATTGCATACTGATACATGATGTATAACGAGCAGTGCTTTGTTGAGCGAGCGGATAACAGGGATTATTAACGATATAACTAGCCACTTCGTAATAGAAAAAAACACTCCTGGGCGTGATTAAGTCGTTGACGGGACGTCGTTGAACTGTATTTGAAACCTGACAATCCTAGATTTGTTAATATATCTCGTTTACAGAATAACATGATACTTTATCCAGATTTCTTTTATTCCGACAAGTTCGAGCTTAAACATGATGAGAAAGAAGAAAAGAAAGGTTTATAGTTATTCTTACAGTAACTATACATCAATTTCTATCTGGACTCAAGATGTCGAAATCGTCAGCTCCATCGCTACGAAAGGGTTACCGCCCTTAAGAACCATTTTAATGTATTGGTGCACATTGTAGGTGGTCGGTGGTCAACCAAAGGAATGTTTTACACACAATCGCTTTTTATGTCAATCGATTATTTATTTCATTATATCCGAACATATGATTATTCAGGGAACAATGCCCCGTGAGAATGCCCAGCAACATCCTCAAAGTAGACTTCGATCATCGTTCAAGGCGGACTGGGCTCATTGCTGATTTATTGATCCAAAGAAGATTTTGGATAATCAACAAGAGATGAGGTTATCTCTTCTCTACAGGTAAAGATCACCAAATTGATAGCTGATATCAATTTTAAGAGATAATGATGTAACTCCACAGACGGGCTCAGGTCTCACAAAATTTGGAAGCTGCACCCAAACGGGCCAATTTATCAGCCAATACATTTTCTTTGATATCCATGTAACTGGGTATCTAGTGAAGTTGAACTTCATTTAGACTGCGCTTAGTCGATTTAAGGCAATAATCGTCTCGAAAACAAATTTCGATAAAAAGTATTGGAAACAATCGCCTTTAGAAATGATGCTGCCTGGCTGTCAGAAACGATGTAGATACGACGATCCCTGCAATTCATCTCCTTTGCAAAGAGTGCTGCTTTCAAAATTCGAGAAATTTTCCCCTAAAAGAGTGAAGCGCAACTACCAAGGGGGATAGATAATTCGACCTCAGGATTTTATATGTACTCGGCACCAGCTAGATTACAGCATACTAATCAATCAGTAAAGATCATCATATCGTCACAGGCGTATACTTCGTCGTTATAGTGTCCGAGGACATATGGGCAGTTCCGGCCCACCTCCCTCCATATTAGACAGTGCCGAAAAGAACCAATAGATTGTCTTTGCCTTGAACGCGAACGGCTGTTTGATCCAAAGACCCACAGTCATCTCAAGAGCTGCAGTTTAGGTGTGCTGGGCAAAGTCCTACAATACCCGCAAACAAACAAATATTTTAGAGACGATTTAGAAGTCTTCCTAAAATCCCGCTCATTTTCTAGTCCACCAAATAAGTGTGGCATAGCCAGTACACGCGTCTAGACTCCAGACCCCATGATTTACCGAATTACTGTTTGCATTTCCAGTAAATGTTACATGTTTTGTTGCATTTCTTTTCAATATGTTTTTGCCAAGTAATCTTTCGATCTAACCAGATCCCCAGATACGTGACATCCGAAAAGAGCAAGATTATATGAGCCCCAATTTTTAGAAGATTAAAGTTTTTCAAAGTCCTGCGTCTAATGAAAAGCATCTCAGATTTCCTAGGGTTGACTGATAGACCCTGATCACTAAACCAGGCTACATCTATGTAACATCCATATATTTACCCTGGCAGCAAAATCCGTTGTCGTTTAGTTGGAGTAGGAGTGAGTTGAGCACAATACACCACAAGAGCGGAGATAGAACTCCACCCTGAGGATATACCTTTCGGACAATCACCGAAGTCGTATCACTACCCAACTCTGCAGTAATTCTACTTGACCTAACCATGACACTAAACCGCCGAATCATTCCACTGAAGGATGCGTTGACAAACGCGCCTTCGGTCATTAAAAATGAAGTTCACTAGCCAACGCAACCTACAGCATTAAATATGTACGAAAATTAGTGAAAGTGATTATGATACCTAAGACGAGTATTATAACCAACCAAATGGCGCAGTGGTTAAAGCTGCGAAAATTGGAGCGGGTTTTCACCATCTGATTACGATTGGTAGTGCGAATGAACACATCTATGACTCTCTGTTGGAGTGTAGAAATCATGGGCCAACCCACCTTTCATGTTAGTCCGGCAGGCTGACATGGATGGAACTTTGCAATATGCAGATGGTTCTACGTAAATCGGATCTATAGCCGTACGTCCTCGATTTGGATATGTAATGGCGTAAAGTAGGACGTAAATGAGCGAACGGCGAAAGAGTTGAAAGAGCCTTGAGCCCCAAAACAAATTACAAAGATAGAAACAGCCAGACAGACGATTATGATAGAAATCAAATTAGGAAATATCTTATATAGTGAAAGCAAGCTATTTGTTAGACTACTTTTACCACGAATGAAATAGATAGATTATTCCAAAATTGATCAGATGACAAACTTGAAGGATATGAGTGATGACAAATATTCTTTCGAAACAATATGGTATATGGCGCAAAACGAGCCGTTGATTAACTAATAGTTCGCATGTTTACACACGCGGAGTGGGAACTCAATCGCGTGGGGATGCAAATCCCTGATATCCAAAATGAAATGAAAAACTGTAGTGAACGGGTTAATTTTCGCCAACAATCCCGATTATTGTAACGGTATGGTCAACAATCGCATGTGAAAACCGTTAAAAATAATATGACACGATCAACTAATTTTTACTTGAAATTAATTTAGCGTAATCATACGCAACGCATTCATCGTCAAATTAAAAAACATGTATATTCTACATTACAAACCGATTCAACCGATAATCGTTGACTCGAACCATTTCACCACTCTTACTATAAAAAAAATCTAATTCACAATCAAATTATGTTTTTATTCCTATAAGAATAATTTCTACTGCAGTACCAATATGTCAAAAAAAATTTGACATTTACTCCATCGATATAAAAAAAAATATCAATTAAAAATTGAAATATAAATCTTTATTTAGTAATTAAAATTTAAAACACATCATAAAACAATAATTTAATGTATTATAATTATTATAAAAATATTTAGGTGAAATAATTGATTTGTGATTTGATAATAAATAAAAAATGTAATGTAGTGTTTGTTCTTACTATTGAAAAAATTAGCTTTACAAAAAATTTGTTCTATTTTTTCTCTTTATTTTTAAATAGATTTTTATCTATCAATTATGTATGACTAATAAAAATAAATTAAACAAAAGTACGTATAAAATTTTAAAATAGATAATAACCAAATGTTTATAATCTTACTTTACGAACACCTAAAAAATATATTCCTTTTTTGCAATTACAGACAGTCGCGACGAAAAATATTGGAATGGAGCACAAATTAATGATGATGGACCCAGAATCATTAAAAGAAACTATATTCGATGGTCATTTTACATATTTAGAAACGGATAAATGTGAACGAAAAATTGAATTACGAAAACAGTTGGAAAACTCGATACGATTATTGTTAAATATTGTGCCACACAAGGAGAAATTTTACTTCCCTGATACCTATAAAATATTAGAAAGGTATATTGCCTTGGAAATGCACTGATTTTGTACTAATTACAGTTTTTTTCATAAATATTTTGCAGTTCTATCAAAGTAGCAACACCAGAAAACGGTAAAAATCCAGCCTTCGGATTTGAATCGATCTCAATTTATGCAAGTAATTTGTACTTACATCCCTGGCGAAAAGAATATCGTACAATTCGTGTATATTGTGGATACTATCAACATGAAGTGGCTGCGAATTTAGTCGAACCCGAATTACTGTTTCGTTGCATGGGTTATAGTCAGAAAAATAATGAAATTTTACAATTTTCAAATAATATTTGTCCTGAAAATTTACGAAATGTATCACGTGACGCCATTACGGCATACGTCGAATGCCAAATTATCAAGGATATCCATTATGAGCTGACCAATAAGGGTTTACCACTGTCATACGAAAAAATTTATAATTATCGAAAAAATAATATTTTAACGGCGACCGATATATTATTAGCATATGAATCAGGATTACGGGACGATAAAATGCAATATAAGCCGCCCGATTATGCAAATTTAAGTTTCGGGAATAATATGCCTAATTATACACAATCAATGATACCAAGTAGTTCTGTATATTATAACGGTTATCAGCACCCGCCATCACAATATCAACCTAGTTATAATAATAAGTGCGATTATAATATCAGTAATGAAATGATGGACTATCGTAATGTCCCAACAAATGGTTTTCACATGGGAGCATATCCTTTGCCGCTTAAACCACAAACCCAATCAATTCGAAACGATATAAATGCCTACAATGTGTCTGGAACTAGGGCCGCATTACCATATGGATTATCCCATGAACATGAGTTGAGTGCCAAAGACCTACCACCAATGACATCACATTATATGGCAATGCCACAACAACCACCGCCTTTACATCAACAATATTCACAACCATATTATGGTCATATGGGGCAACCTGTGCCCGTAATGGGACATCCCTCGCAAATGTATCGCTACCTTCAAAATCCACAACCGCCCGTTATCTATACAACAAATCAACCAGGAACAAATCTTCTTGAGACACATTTTACAAGTGAATACAATGGTTTGCCGGTACAATTTAATGACATGACACTGCCGAAATCCTATAATTATCCACCAAATAAAAATCATTATAATATTCCCAATTATAATACCCAACATAATTTGTTAAATAATCATCATGATGTAGACTATGACAATTCAACGGCAACCGATAAAACGATAAGTTCTCGAAATTCGGATTTTGACAGTTACGATGAACACCATTCGAATTTAAAATCAATTAAAAAATCGATTAATAAAAAAGATCACGAGGGTGTCGGTTCGGCCGACAAATGGACTCATCTGTATAAAGATTATAAACAAAAAGTAGATTATAAGAATGACGATCGATCACTTGAAGCATTGAGCCTTGATCCAACACCAACGACGAGCGTTTCAAAAAAATCAATATCATCACAATCACGTTCAAATAGTAATAATAAGAATAATGAATACAATAATAATAATAATATCATGATTAGTAGTAATAATAGTAAATTATTAAATGGCGGCACAAAAGTAAAAAAATCAAATACGGCAATGGCTGCGGCACTTCCACAAGAGTGGAACTGCTCGTCATGCACATTTTTGAATCCAAATACGGAGCGTATATGTAAAATATGCGCTCGGTCACGTGATATGAAAGAAAATTTAACAGTTGATGTTAAATAATATAAATTTACTGAACAAAATGGCGACGCTTCATATATTTTGAGGTAATGATTTGAACAAACAAACAATATTATTATAAAATATTTACATAAAACACATTTTTTTTTATATTTATTATCATCTGTTTTAATTATATTATATTCTGTTAAATATTTGTTTATTATAATTATTGTTTTTTGCAAGTTGCATTCAAAATGCTAATATTTATTATAGTTTTATGTTTTTTTCTTGTTAACTTTATAAGATATTTATTTGTTATGAATAGAACAAACAAAACATATTATGTTAAACATAAAATTATCCGCGCTCCTAATAAAAAATTCGAGTTCGCCAGGAGAAAAAAAATTTGTTCTTAAAAATTTGAATATTAAAATTGCTCGTCAAATTCTGAATTTTATAAATAATTAAATTGAATTTCGCATTCATTGTTCAAATTATGTTCCTAACGTCTCCGTCAGGAGTCTTATTATTAAAAGTAGTATTTAAAACATCCTAAAGCACCATGTACTATCAAATTAAATTAATACATTTTCTCTAAACAAAGCTTTTAGAATTAATAATTATTAAAGGAGCAGCTACTTAATTGTACTGGCCAATTCTTGCCTGTACATGTATAGAAATGTTAAGGATAATTTTGTGTCTAAAATTGTAAATATATTTTTTTAAAAAAAATAATATTATTAATTCATAATTAAATCTATTGTAAATAAAAACAAATAAAAATATATATTTTTTTCCTAATATGTAAATGAAAATTATATTCTTACACAATGTGTGCCAGAATGTTGGTACAGTTCGAGAGCTGATAGAATACATAGTATTTATTTATTGTAATCATACTTTTCGAGTTCTTGTTATAAACAAAGATCGGCCACTATATAGCATTAAGGAAATAATGGTATAAATCATAATCGCAAAAAGGCTATACAAATAGTTCAGTGTACGACCAATGTATGTTCTCTATTTTGATTTCATTTAAACGAAGTGAAAACAGTAAATTGCAAATGAACGTAAATAATAAAATCGGTTAAGTCTCCACCATACAATTCATCCACACATCGGTTTTTATTTCATGGTATTTGGCATCACTTATTGTATAGTGTTTGAACTTGTAGGAATAATTTCCAAATTGTGTTATCTCAAAAGCAATATTTATAGATCTCGAAAAGCTTTTTGGCTTACCTAAGTTAGTAACAAAATACTACACCAATGCCCATACAGGACTCCTATAAGAAATATTTTTCGATAATTTTACATATCCTAATTTATTATTAATTAATTAACTAATATTAACACTCATTTTATTGCAATATTACAAATTAATTCAATTGAATTACGTTAATGAGATATAAGAGCACTCTTTTGATATTGAACGACATCCAAAAATTTCATAATGACTCATTTTCGAAATCATGAGGATGTTCATACCCCTTTTAGGATTTAGATGTTTGAGTAAACTATAAGGAATTTAGATAATCTTTTATAATAAATATGGGAGCAATGAACATAATTATATCGAATGAATAATGTTACTCACGGTGAAGCCATAATATATTCCGTATGGCACTAAATTGTTTATGGTTTGAAAAGACCAAATGCTAAAAAATCATATTATATAATATTCCTGTGAAATATATATTTGGTTTGAGGTCTTGTTAGTCTACCAATAGCAGTTTAAACCTTGTTTCAACATAAGTTATGAGTTACGATCATCAAATTAAAGAATAAAATAATGCTAGTAACGCTATTACTCAGTTGACCAATAATAAGTACCATGAAAGACAGTCACATTATTATATTGTATGTGAATTAGGTATATGGCAAACTGGTAGTGTAATATACGATCTTGATCAATAGTAATTTTCGTTCCACAAACCTTTCAACCATCTGAATGTTTTGCATTGTTCTGTACTGCATATTGAAGAGGTTCGAGTTCTATGATACTTGTATATGAATATTATATCATTTTATTAGTGATTATCATTAATTTATTATTTGTATAGGTCTCGTCGCCGGTTGTAGCTTAATGATTAAGAGAGTTTTTCAACACGCCACGGGCTCAAGTTCGTTTCTCGCCGCTGACCAAAAATTAATGTGCACCGGGATGACATAAAAAGCGATTATGTGTAAAAACATTAGTTTGGCTGACCAGTGACCACCTAATGTTTCAATTGAGACGAGGTGAGGGCGGTTTACGGCTAACCCCATATAGAATTTTAAATTTTTATTTAACAAAAAATAAAATAATTGAAACGTTTTCTTTAATATTGACTCGTAATGACAGTACCTTATTGCAAGATAAACAAAGGTTGCTAAACAACTTAGAAAACACCCAGTTAGCCTAACAAACGTAGCAATCAAACATCTTCTCAATTGGTTTTTTAAATAAAATTAAATATTTCAGATTACGAAAGCTAGCAATTTTTGCTATCTTGTTAGTTTAACAAATATTATTAGCTTAATATAGTTTTATTAATTACGAGTAAACTTTGTACTTATTAAACATTGTAACATGAATTGAATTCGTTACGTTTATACTTATACTTTTACTAGCTATAGCCTAAATCGTTTTTGGAATATGTACATTATTGATTAGTTTTCTTTCGTATTATGACTTCTACCAGCATTCAAACTAGTCATCTGGCATTCTGGACCGCGATATATATATATATATATATATATTTATATATATATATATATATATATATATATATATATATATATATATATATATATATATATATATTTTATATATATATATATATATATATATATATATATATATATATATATATATATTATATATATATATATATATATATATATATATATATATATATATATATATATATATATATATATATATATATATATATATATATATATATATATATATATATATATATATATATATATATATATATATATATATATATATATATATATATATATATATATATATATAATAGATGATGTAATAGAAAATGTGATATATTCGACCGAAAATGTAAAGAAAGTTCAATCAATTTCCAATATAGGAATGTGTATATTATATTATTTATATATTAAATTTGCATAAAATGTACATATAAGAAAGTTTATTTCCAGTAACAAAAAGTGCGCCATAACACCAAAGTTTAACTCACACCACCGCCAACAAAATAAAATACGATAGTATCATAATATGTCTATTACGCAGGTTAGGCACATGCTTTCTGTAAAATGTAACGTCAATTTGGTAAATAACCTAAGTTGGAAGAAGCTATAGTCACATTAAAATTAATTATATAGATTATGGGATCTCAAACAAATTCATCCCAACTAGAGAAAACCTTTCAACAATGACCTAGACCAATTAAAAAAAATACAATATCAATTCACAAGCTACACCAGTTTGACCCACGACTAGTAACTCTACAAAAATAAATTAGGAAGGGAGGAGGAGGAGGGTTTATTATGAAAAATTCAATATCGGATCCGAAAACGGATTTTGCTAGCTAAAAAGGCAATACGAAATCGGACTGCTATGTAATAGAAAAAATTTCATTTTGTGTTATGGAATTTGTGTGTTTTGAATACTCCTTTGAATATTGTTAATGAGCAAGATTTCATTACTAAATTTCATCTAAAAAGTTATTAGTTAAGTAAAACGTATCATAAAAATAAAATTTAGCAAGTTTGAATCAACTTCAAAACACATTATTGCTAACTTCATGTTTATATTTAACAAATTCGCCCAGAACAATTTCATAAACTTCGTGGCGGATCGAATTTTTCGATATTGGAAATAATCCGATATTTCAAAATAGCCATTCAGCTCTACTTAACGAATCATTGTGAGATTTATAAAAAGCATAGAATATTCCTGGTATTCATCCCCCTAAGATCTGACAGTGCAAATGAGGTTGATAAGACTGAAAAGGAGATAAAATGTTTTTAGGATGCCTCTCCTGGGGGCATATTATTAAATATATCCGAGTCAAATTTTTGCCGCGGATAAATCCGTGTCATTATGAAACTAAAAAGCAAAATTGAATCGGATTTTTCCGAACGCACAAGACAAAATCCAATTGTTTTCTATCTTCTTTTCGCTTGGTTGTATTTTGACGGTTATCAAACGTTTAAGCAAAAATTTATCAATTTTAAGAATTTATATTTTCGGATTGGATCAAATTTTTCCGTTAACAGAAAAATCAGAGTCGGACTTATTTCATAATAGACCCCCTAAAGAGGCGTTGCACTGTAATTTTAGCGATTGTAGATTAAGTGGCCGATCAAACAAGGAAACTCCAGATGATGACTAATGAGGTTTGTGACTAAAGCTTATCGTTGAGCAAATGAATTTAATCTGAAGAATTTGAAACATAAAATACTATATCAGTAGTTTTGGTTGCATAATTATTTATAATGAAATTTTCTGGTTGCAAGCTTTACTTCGATCTTGATGTATATGATGTACATGATGTATATAAATAAATATATATATATATATATATATATATATATATATATATATATATATATATATATATATATATATATATATATATACATATATATATATATATATATATATATATATATATATATATATATATATATATATATATATATATATATATATATAAAGGTAGTTTTCTCTGAAAATTATGAGAGATACAATGAGGATATATATTACTCGTCTTAAATAGTGGTACAATCTATCATTTGTAAGTAATATAAAATGCGAAATCGTTCTCGAAAATCTGAGATATTTGCGATTTGGAAATTTGAAGATCAATCGAATTATTAAAAACTTTATTGGACCAAACTTTCCCAATATGTACAATATCGAGTATGAGATTTCGCCAACAATTATCAATAAGAAATGGTGTCAAACACAATACAACTATATAGGATGTAAGGTATTTTGCTTCTATCCATCATAATTTTCATGGAAATAAACTTAAAAAGCAATTGAAAACTCCTATTAAAAGAAATATTTTATTTTTTGTTTAATTATATACGAAATAAGAACATTTGAAAATTGACTGGAGTTAATTTTAATTTATTACTGTATTTCTTTTTTATATGACAATCAATTATATTATTTAAATATTGCATAAATCAAATTCAGTCGAACTATAAAAATGAAACCAACTAGACTATTGTATAAATAAACATTACTTTATAGTAAAATATATTTTTCTAATAATTAATTAACATATGTAAAGAAATAAATTTGTTAATATATATATATATATATATATATATATATATATATATATATATATATATATATATATATATATATATATATATATATATATATATATATATATATATATATATATATATATATAGTGCTGGGAAAAAAAATTGGGCAAACAAATTTATTGCAAATTGGAGTCTTATTTTGCTAAAATTACAAAACTTTTGAAAGCAATTTGTTTATTGTTTCATTTTAAATACATGTATGACGTAATTTTTTGAAAAAAAAAATTAACCTGCAATTTAGGGTTAAAACCCCGAAAAATGCCAAAATATTCAAAATACGTTGAAGGGTGTTAAAGTAATGTAATAAATTAAACACTCTTTTATTATTTTTTTGTTTGTGTTTTATTGATTTATAAAAGTTCAATCTTTAATATTAATATTTTGTGGGACCGCCTTTTGCTTTTATTACAGCGATACACCTCCGTTTCATTGAATTTGATAAATTTTTCAAAGTCGCAGGAGATATGGTTTCCCAAATCATCATCAACAAACTTTTTAAAGCTTCAATCGATTCTGGGCGCTTCCTTGCTACTTCTAGCTTCATTATAGACCAAATATTTTCAATTGGATTTAAGTCTGGACTATACGGGGGCCAGCTCAACACATCGATACCTTTTTCTTCGAAGTACTTTTTCACCTTTAAATGAAGAGATAAGAAAAAAAACAAGTTTTTAACAAAATATTTCTGTTTATCAGAAAGCCAATTTGTCCATCTACAATTCAAAATTAATAACTCACAATTTTGGCGGTATGGCACGGAGCGTTGTCCTGTTGAAAAATAAATTTGCAAGTCTCGCCAAAAAGCTTTAACACAGAAGGCTCAAATTCGTTCTGAAGGTCAATTTTTTTTTCAAAAAATAACGTCATACATGTATTTAAAATGAAACAATAAACAAATTGCTTTTAAAAGTTTTGTAATTTTAGCAAAAAAAGACTCCAATTTGCAATAAATTTGTTTGCCCAATTTTTTTCCCAGCACTGTATATATATATATATATATATATATATATATATATACATACATATATATATATATATATATATATATATATATATATATATATATATATATATATATATATATATATATATATATATATATATATATATATATATATATATATATATATATATATATAAGATATATCAATTATATAAATCGTATCTACTCAGAGTATCCTAACTTGAATTGCTGGCTTGCAATTTTGAAAATATTTTAATAAAATTTCTCAATCTTCAACTAATCAATAATTTATAAACAGTTCGATTATGAAATTATTTTACAATTGGCAAAACACGATTTTTTGCTTGAAGTAAATCGGAGGAACCATTCAAATGAGCTATATGGTTTTTTTCAGTCGACATCAAATAGTATTAATCAAAAGATCGTATCACATACTGATAAGTCCTATCAGATAAACTTTTCCCGCAAATATTGATTTGTGATTTAAATTATTTGTTGATAACACCAATTAGTATATTTAGCAATATAATAATAATTTAAAATTAATTTGATTTTAGCTATAATATTCCTTTTATGGATAGAATAAGATTTTTAATTTTAACTTTTATCTGACAACACCAATTATTCATAGTTGATCATGGGTCTACCTTTCGATAACAAATTATAAATGATTTGAGTTTTTATTATATCTAGTCAGTATTACCAAAGAGAATAAATATAAAGAGGAACATCTTATATGAACCGCGGTTGCATATAAACTAAAAATATTTCTGAGTTATTGGATGATGGCAAACGAAATAGGATAAACATATATATTTTATTTCGTTTTCTCTTTCGAACGGCAACAAACAAAAATTTAAATATTTCAAAACTTCGTTTACTTATAATTCGATTGTAAAATGGAATAGATATATTTTCATATAATAATCTATTCCATTTTACAATTGAATTCATATTATAATGAAATAGTAAGCGAAAGTTTTGAACTAGTCAAATATTTTTTTTTGTTGTCGTTCGAAAGAGAAAACGAAATAAAAAATATATGTTTATCCTATTTCGTTTGCCATCACCAAATAACTCAGAAATATTTGAACATTTTTAGTTTATATGCAACCGCGATTCATAAAAGATATACCTCTCTATATTTATTATCTTTGGTATTATTATAAACTATGATTAGGTGAACCAAACAAAAAAATTATGTTTCATTTAGAATCATCATCGAGAACACAGACCTTGAAATCTCTAATTTATTGTAAACACCAAAATAGGACCGTCAACGATATTTGTGGGAAAAGTCATTTAAATTGAGTATTTTTAATAGTTAATCATTAAATTATGTATGTGATACAACCTTACGACTTAATAGCTACAAAAATACTTAAGCCAATCATAATTATCTCATACGAGTATAAACGACCAATAGAGAAACTTTATCAAGATATTTTATGTTCTTGTGCCAGCAATCCGGTAAACGTAATTCGGTACTAACCTTTCTGGCATCTATATATATATATATATATATATATATATATATATATATATATATATATATATATATATATATATATATATAAATAAATTTATATAGATTGTTTTGAATTAAATGTCTGGCAGTTCATACAAAGAAATTCCACTGTCAAATTAAGTGTATAGTGCTTAACTCAAAACTTTGATCCAATGCTTCCATAAATTAGTGTCCATCAAAACTCGGTTACGTTTATGAATAAAAGTCAATCACATATTCAACTGACTTCCAAATACTTTTAAACTAAGAACGGTTAACAATTATATCCAGCTAAAAATATTTAGATTTCGAATTATAGAAGTGTATAAGGTCCCAACCTTTCTTATATAATTCTGAATGATTAAAAATATTAACAGGTTAGCATAAGGATGAACTCTTGAGAAAATAAAATTGATTTTGAATGAAACCGAATATGAAATAAGAATGAAGATTTGATGGAGTCGACGATCTTTAATAAATTTAATCAATATCGCATTTATCACCACCGTCAAATTAAATTCGATTTATGAATATCCCAAATTATCTTTTTTTTCTAGAAAGATACACTCAATTTTAATCTTACAAAATCGCATTTTCTAGTGTTCCTAAGAATTGGTATTAATCAGAAAATTATTATTGACTTTTATTCGGAAATTATGATTTTTAAAAAACTGGAGGAACATGCTGTGAAGTTTTAAGTCAAATTTTATTTGCTTAATTGAAAGACATTTACTTCGAAGCACTCTAATTATAAATACAGGCTGTTCCAGTGTCTGTAGTTCAAGCGATTAGGACATGCAGTCGGATTAATATAATATCACGAAAGAACGCTCTACTACGCATATATCCAGGAACTGTCCTGGTACTTATTTAATTTGCATTTGAAATTATCGAGTAATATACTCTACTTTGTGTTAGATAAATGTCATGAACATTTCAGCACAGTAAAACTATTGAAAAATATTTTAATTCAAAACAAGCAAAAATTTTAAAAAATTAACTTATCAATTTTTCTCACTTAATATTTTTAATCTTCGTTTTGGTTCTACTTAAAAATATTGGCACTTCAATGATTCAAATTCACGTCTTGCAAGTTATAAGAAATTAATAAAAATCAAATGACAACATTATTATAAAAATTATGAATGAACATTTTAAATCCCATCTTATTATAGGATCAGCAAAGTTAAAATTCTGTAAGCATTCTTTTAATGTAAGACTCATCTCTACTTTCTTAATAACTAATTAGAACCCGATACCTGTCCAATTGCCGTAGCTTTAATCATTGCACCATATTTCGATCGGTAGAAATTGATTTTTCCATCATTTGTGAGTAGTGGCTAACCTGAGTAAACAAAACTGACGATAAGTATAGAAAGAATGTTATACTTTTTGTTTCACAATAGATGGGAAAAATTCTGGAATGTAGTTCACCAATTACTCTTCAGACTTTATTTTTACTCACTCTGTCATAAGGTATCACATTGTGGTAATAGTCAGATTTGTTCTTACTAGACATAACATTTGTTCTACCTCATTTGTTTGATGAACATTTCTTGAAGTTTATGATATGGAAGAAAAACTTCTGGTACAAATATAAGCGTTTATGCACACTTTTGAGTGTTTTATGATTTCTAACTGGATATCTTTTAATGTACGCTCTGCAACATGTTCATAGAATTGTAATCTCCATACGAAAAAATGAATACCACAATGAGTATGAATACCAAAAAATATAAAGCGAATTTGTTTTGAACAAAATAAATTGAATGAAATTTTTTTCTGTTCTAAAAAGACTATTTTTACTAAAGACATAAACTACTGATAATTTTGTAATTATTACTAACGTTATAATAGTGCATCATATTCGAATATTTTAAATGCAAATTAAAATAGGTAACATTTCATTTGCGCACATATGCCAAGTCCAACTATTTTCATCAAACTACACACTTAAAGATCTATTCGCTTGGATTACAGTACAAGCTTCTAAATAGTATTTAGGATGCTTTGATTACACCTATTATATATATATATATATATATATATATATATATATATATATATATATATATATATATATATATATATATATATATATATACATATATATATATATATATATACACATATATATATATATATATATATATATATATATATATATATATATATATATATATATATATATATATATATATATATATATATATATATATATATATATATATGAAATTGTAATGGCCATTCCAAAAATCACACCACGTCCAGTTTGGATGAAACTAACATTTATAATCAAAAATATTGAACATATTTTGAAACTCGATAAAAATACATAGTAATTATGTTTACATTTTTTTATTAAATTCGCTAACGAACATAAATTACAATTTAGTTATATAAATATTATACGATTAATTACTTCAATTTGTTATTAATTATTATGATTTGTTGGATAAAAATATTTGGTGCTGCCACTTGAAGAATTTCACCGACTTATTTCTTTAATGATATAGACATTATAACTTTATTAATTAAAAGTTATGAAATTATTTTAAATTTTTTTTAATGTACAAACAAATTGGAGAAATACAAGCTTTTCAATTAAAAGTTGAAATGTGAACACCACGATTTATAAAAATCATCCTTAAAAGACAATTTTGTGTAGCAACATTTTCTAAAATTAGTGTGTTGTTCCATTCGTGTTCTACCTTCCCAGGATACTATTTTATTTATTCGCGAACTAATGGCTGTAAATTTCTAAAGTCCGCATACCCTTCCCTGGCCAATTTTTGACAACATAAAAACACAACCTGCACAATATGGTCATCAGTTAAATAATTAAAGAAGGTAAAAAATATTCCAGAACTCAATCCCACTATTTAATGCGCACTGTGCAACCCATGGTTTATAACATACACTTACACATGCTCATCGGAACTTTACGAACTTATGCCTGGTTTATCAAGACCCAAGCGCAACTTAAGAAAACCTTTACACAGATATAACCAGGAAATTGAATTCGCCAGGACCAATAGGTTCCAGAACTCGTTTTTTGTTCGGAGTGCGCAAATGTGGAATGAGCTGAATAGTGGAGCGTTTCCCTTGGTGTATAGTTTACAGAGATTTAAACTTAATATCAAAAGTATGAAACTTGAAGACTAAACCCCTTATTCCTAACATAGTATGTTTCAGTTTACCTAACATAACAGTTATAACATAGTATGTTGAACATCTTAATACTCCTATAATGAATCTCCTCACTTCGCTCGTCATCACCACGTGTTTTGTCACACAACTCATATTTTGGTATTATGATTCTTGCTTTTTTTCGTTCATTATTTACTATATTTTGGGAATTTAATATTACTTTTTATGTATATGCTTACCACAAATTCAAACACTTCACACCCTATTTTGAGATTGAAGTTCATTCGTTATAAGAATTTGTGTTAAGATGTGATTTGAAATGAGCCCGAACAACTTATATAATACATCGTCATTTCGTGATTATATAGCGAGTATTAACACGCTCACCGTAACAATATCATAACACAAAAAAAATAGTTCAGTGACGTTGCGTCGCCCGATGACACGAAAGTGAAATTCATAATATGGGTATAAGTTTCATTCCCAGCCCAACTCATATTTAGATGTAACAATTTAGGTTTCTAAATATATTTTCTTACGAACTTCCATCGTTAACTTTTCAAAAAAAAAAACATTTTTACCATTTTTCCATTTTTGCGGACTACACGCTTAAGTCAACGTTTAAGCGCGTTTTCGAGTTCGCTTCAAAGTACCCATTCGTTATTTAGTCTCGAAATTTTATACTATATTCTTTAATGGAAGGATGCAATAAAATTTGAAGCGTTACTTACCAAAACAATTGAACTTTATTTTATTGTGTCCAAAGATACAACATTTATTAAAGGGTTAATGACAACAACACTGTTGCTAGTAATCCTTTTATAACAAACAATTCCAATTATTTAATCATTTTTATGTTAAATACAATAACACATTTTATGTTTGTAAAGACAATCTTCTAGGTAGTTTAAGATATAACAATTAAAAAACATTAAACGCGGGTCTAATATTTTTAAAAATATTTAATTTAAATTTTGAAAATTTCTTCCAATCGAACAGGGACCAGTGCAAAAGTTGTGAGATTTCGCCTGGAATGGTTGTATATAATATATACATAAATTGTATATCATATAGATAATAACAAAAAGAATTATATTATATTTTATTTTTTGGTTGTTAAATTAAAATTAAAAAGAAAAACAATTAAAATAATAAAAATTTTATTTATAGCAAAAAACAAAAAATTGTACGGTTAAATTATGTTGTGTTTGTTATTTAATTTAAGATGACCCATATTAGAATCTGGAAAAAACCAATATATACATCTAGTCCATGATTAGGTATACCAAGCAAAGGCCTTCATTAATAATCGATTTATAAACTCATGTTATCGTGATGTGGTATCCAACTCTGGGGTTGCACTAAACAATCAAATAACAATTATTTAATAATACAACGCAGCCAAAATAATTTTCTACATGCAATAACAAATGGTTATCGCAACATAACCAACGAGTAATTACACAATAACCTTAATGTTAAATGGATTGATTAAGTAGTCCAGGAATTTGCTATCAAACATAAAAGAAGGTTACTGAAACCTCGTATCAACAGTGAAGCCATACAACTATTTGACATAACACAAGAACTGAGACGTAAACACATACTCGCAATAAGTGCGTTACTACTGACCGCGTCTAAGTGGGCGATAGCAGTCACCCAGCAAAAAACAAAATAAAAGTGCGTTACTATAATTATAGTAATGCGATATAAGATTGTTTGCAAATAAAAATAATTAAAAACCCAAATTTTGTGCTGATTGAGAGAATGGAAGTTACTGTCTGAACTCTGGTTTTATACTTTGGGTATTGGTTGCCAGCTATATCGCCTGCTATATCGCCTGACAAAAAAAAACAGAATACACACCCAAATTCAGACCACGAAGGAGAAAAAAATATTATTTAAACTATTAAAAATTATTGGCGATATATAAAAATAAAAAAAATGAAAAAAAGAAATTTGTGCAAAAAAAAAATTAAACGGAACGGAACGCTACAAGTAAAGTTATTTTTTTTTTTTTAATAGAAAAAATGTGGTCAGAAGGACCGTACTATTAATAATTTATTTTTTTTTTTTTTTTTTTTTTTAAGATGACCGCTTACCACCGCAGGTTCCCCCTCACTCCGTCTGCACCTCGATTGAGTGTCAAGGTTGCAGGTTCTGCTTTGTCCCCGAACAATAACCACCACCTGTTTGTTTTCTTGTTATATCCGCTTTTACGCACTACACTTTTATTCTTCAAAAACCCCAAACAGAACAGAATTTTATTAATTCTGCACACCATGCGCTTGCTCGACGTATTCACTTTTAACAAATAAACACTAACTGTTTTTTATTTTTATAATTTTATTAATTTTAATTTAATTTTTCATTTATTTTTACACTTCATACAATAATAGTTTTATAATACAATAATAGTTTTTTTTTTTTTTTTTTTTTTTAACTTGTGATTTTTATCGAATATTGTATCACAAAGATATACAAAAATAATTTTTTTTTTTATCTATTTTTCTATTTTTATTAGAGGTGCACTTGCCACCCAAAAAAACTCAGATCGACTGACCAACTTTGCTTACCCGTTCTCTTTCGTTTTCAATTTTATTTCATTTTTTTTTTAAAACAAACCCCCGTTATCCCATTAGAGAGAGAAGAAAAAAAACACACCCACACATACTTTAAAATATATTGGTTTTTTCCCCCCCGTGCGAATACAGAGTAGTATTCGTAACAAACGTGGGGACGACCCATACCCGAGACAGAATCACAACAAGCCGGGCCTAGAATATAATCGCACGAAAAACGAAAGGAAAACTATTCGAACAAAAGGGTATTAACTACGGATATCCTTTACATGATAGACACCTAAATGTTTCCCACTTAAATCTTGAACGGAATAAGCCACTTGACCCACTTTACTAGAAATAACTGCGGGTTTAAATTTACCGGCTAATTTAGCGGAAAATTTATTGGTTGCATCGCTCAAAGCAAAAGATCGTATGAAAACGGGCTGTCCGATTCGAAAAGTGCGCTTATTACTACGTAAGTTGTAATGTTGAACCCCCTTTTCGTGTGCGACACGTAAATGATGGATAATACGATCTTTGAGAAGGTTTACTCGATCTGGCTTAGCCTACATCTGGACTTCACTGGGATCATGTTCATCGAGTAATCTTCGCAATGAGTAATCCGAACCATGCAACGACATATGTTGACCGAACACGACATAATGAGGGGAATAATATAAAGTATCATGAATGGCATTACGTAGAGCAGCCGCAATTTCTTGCAAATTCTTATCCCACTGACTATGGTCGTGATCGCCCAAATATGATCGAATGCTCGCAATTAGAGTTCTATTAACACGCTCGGAAGCGTTGCTCTGAGGCGAATATACCGGTGTGCGAATATGGGTTACTCCGTATTTAAACAATAAATCTTTAAATAGGTTCGACGTGAATTGCTTCCCATTATCTGATGTAATCACTTCGGGAACCGAGAACAATAAAAATGTTTCCTCTAAAAATCGACACAACAATGAAGCGGATGCTTCCCGTAAGAGTTTTACAACAACAAATTTCGAATAATGATCCAAGATGATGACGATGCAAGTATTTCCGAATTTCGAACGGGGATATGGACCCAAAAAATCTACATATAATTTTTGGAACGGGCGCGTTGACGTGACCTGAGCTCCCATGGCTGGTTGTGTGGAGTAATTAACAGCTTTGTTTAGTTTACATTTAGTGCAGCTAGCAACGTATTATTTAACTTGTTTTGGCATCTGAGGCCAGTAATATTGACGCTGCAGACGCTCGAGAGTTTTGCTGCCGCCTAAATGTGCTGAAGTGGGAGGAACGTGAGCCTGCTCAATAAGCAATTGGGTCAAAGAATTCGGAATGACTAACTTCCAATTCGAAATATCGGTATCCGCATATTTAAAAATGAATGACGAAGATATCAACAATTTATCACCTTGAATTTTGAAATTGTGTGAACTATCTTTCAAATTACGAATTTTTTTGATCTGGTCGACATATTCCGGATCTTGAAATGCAATCGAATTCTGATCAACATGTAAGATTGGAATCGCAGTAGGTATTAGCGCACCCACAGATGGGTACCTTTTCGGATTCGTCCTCATCAAGCCTGAATCTTCAAATTGGGTACCAGGAACTGACGTGCTCTTACTCCCAGAATCATCCTCACAAGGAGAGGATTCATCTTGAAAAACTCGAGACAATGCATCAGGTACAACATTAACGGAACCTTTTCGGTATCCAATTTGAAAATCCAGAGCTTGGAGTTTAAAACTCCACCTGGCCAAACGTCCGGAGAGGTCTTTCTGATTCATTAACCAGCGTAAACTGGAATGATCAGTATAAATAACGAACGGATAGCCTTCAACGTAAGGTCGGAATTTCCACACGCTGAAGACGGCAGCATAGCATTCCAGCTCGGTCACCGAGTAGTTTCGCTGCGCCGCGTTGAGCTTATGGGAATAAAACTCAATGGGCCGCTCCACCCCCTCGGCGTCTACCTGAAATAAGACACTGCCGACCCCAACAGCACTGGCATCACACTGGATAAAAAATAGTTGTGAATAATCCGGATGCGTCAATACAGGAGCCGTTGACAAGCCAGTTTTGAGAGCGTTAAAAGACGAATCCGCAGCTGATGTCCAATGTATTTTGGTATTTTTGCCGGTAAGATCGGTGAGAGGAGAAGCTAAGGAGGTGAAGTTCGGAATAAAGCGACGATACCATCCGCACATCCCCAGAAAACGTCTAATCTGTTTCGTCGTTTTCGGATTTGGGTACTCCAGAATAGCTTTACATTTGTCTGGGTTTGTACGGAGGCAACCATCACCCACGATATAACCTAAATAGTCTACTTCTCTCAATACGAACTTACTTTTGGCCAAATTAATTGTTAAACCAGCATCCGCCAGATATCCAGCAACTTTAGTTAACAAATCGAAGTGTTCGACCAGAGTGGAGGATGTGACCAGAAGGTCATCGAGGTACACAAAGACCTTATCGTGCAGTTGGTATGGGATCACGCGGTGCATTAAGCGACAGAGCGTTTGTGGCGCGTTGCATAAGCCAAAAGGCATCACCTTGAACTGATACAAAGGCCGTCCAGGAACCATAAACGCTGTTTTATCGCGGGATGCTGGGTCGAGTGGGATCTGCCAAAAGGCATCCTTTAAATCAATCGCCGAAATGAATCGGGTGTGTCCCAAACGACCCAACAATCCGTTGATGATGGGCAGCGGATACGCATCCTTGACGGTTGCCTTGTTCAGTTCTCTAGCATCTAAACACAAACGAACTTTGCCATTGGCCTTACGCACCAACGTGACCGGTGAACACCAGGAACTTTGTGATTCCTCGATGACCCCCAAAGACAACATCCTATCCAACTCGACATACATGAGTTTTTGGACAGCTGGGGATACGGAATAAAAACGTTGCTTGACTGGCTTAGTGGAACCGACATCGATCATATGAGTGACGAGGGATGTGCGGCCCAAACCTAACTTATCGCTACTCGGGAAATAATCGCGAAGGAGTTCTAATTTACGCCGATCTTCAGAAGTTAAAATATGAAATTTGGGGGCGTTGGTAGTTTCACCTAACTCGTCCGAATAATTTAACGCAGAGATTTTCGGGGAAATTCCAAAACGATTCCAAAAATCAATACCTAAATATAGGGGTTGTTCTAACGAAGGAACGACGTGAAAATTCATTGAATGTGAAATGCCGTGAAACTCGACATTAGCTCTTACGTAACCAAATACTCGTTGAACCTGACCACTTGCGGTAGTTATTGTGGATGGAAAATTATGAAATTCCACGAATGGATTTAACATGAGTTTCTCCGATCCACACCCGAGAACACTGACACTCGCCCCGCTGTTGAGAAGACCCTTAAAAGGAATCTTATTTATTAAGACCTGGGCGTAAGGCCGAGTGTCACTGCCCTCAGAGAATAGAACGGAGGAAATCACGTCATTTCTCATTTCAGCGCGGTGGTTCCAATATTTTTGTGAACGAGGTAATCGAGATAGTTTAGAAAGTGAGGGAGTTTTAAAAGAAGAATTTGGAATAATGGGAGAGGAATAAGGATTAGGAAGGGAATCACTACTAGCATATAAGTTTACTTCTTCGTCAGAATCGAATGGTAGCGGAGTACCGGGTCCGTATTGCTCGCTGCATCTTCTTGAATCGGTTTGAGTGGATTTGTCCGAGACGTTGTCAGTCTGGGTGGCTGGTGCGGTGATTCCCGTGGCCCAGTCCTCCAAGAACCACTGTTGAGGTTTTCCGACGAATTTGATTGAATACTTTGATTTCCGGTGCACCTTCGACATCTAGGGGTTATGGTACCCTTTAATCCGCATTTATAACAAAATAATCCGACTGGAGCCAATTGACAATCCATGAATGTGTGACCCATTTCCGAACAGTTAAAACACACGACATTTTTACCATAATTGACTGCTGCTTGTAAACTAATCCAGAACTGCCTGCTGGAAGTTGTCCACCCGGACGTCTCACTGCTACCGACGAAGTCCTGCTCGCCGTTTGTATGGCAGATACTGAGTTATCAGATAAAACATCAGTGGGGGCATACTCCTCATACGACTCGTAAAATCCAACATCATCATACGGACGACCTGACAACTCATTGATCGCGCGTCGTTGATGGATCGCAGGATCCGCCGGAGCTTTAATCCGCCGGAAAGACTCCTCCCAAGCAGAACAGCTCTTGATAAGTTCGTTGATACTGGTAAATTGCCGATCGGTGAGATGATATTGCAACGCCGGCTTCATATTATTCATCAAGATCTGTATTAGTTCCTCGTCCGAATAAGGTGAGCGACATTGTAAAGTAAGCGTCCATACGTGATTGTATAAGTCCAAGAAACTTTCCGATGACACATACCAACTTTTATTTATTTAAATTGTGTAGAGTAATTTAATTAAAATTTTAAATATCGTAGGTAAAATCAAAGGACAGCAAGAACACTGGCTCAGCTGCTTTCGTGGCGATTCAAAATAACTCCTGGGGGGTCTGTTATGAAATAGTTCGATATCGGATTTTTTTCGATTCGAGAAATCCAATTTGCCGCGAATTTTTTATATATATATATATCGAAAGGTCATAAATCTTTCAAAAATATTTTGATAGTTTTCTGCCTAAGATATGAAGCTTAAAAATTTAAATATGTAGACGTAAATATAAATCGATTAACAATTATTGGTGTTGAAATCAAATCACTCATTTTGATTTGTAAGAGTATATGTATATACTATTGTAGTGTATCATTTTTTTCTATTATTTTAAATTGTTAGAAGTTGTAGAAAGATCAATGGTCCACTCTTATACTACAAAACAGACAGTGTATCATTGACTCAAATTTTAAAGTTCATACTTAAGTTAAGCTCAAAATTCTAAGTAAAACTGTTCTCATTTTTGTTAAGTGAATGATTGAAAAGGGAGAACACACCAGACGTCTTAAGAAGGTCATATACATAAAATTCGTCTTCAACATTAAATAGTACCGCTAAATATTCTCAGATGAAAAATAATACAGAGAAGCATTATAAGTTTATTGTCAAGTAATTAAATTTATTCTTAGACTGGTAAAAATATATTTTGAATTGACGGTTGAAATAATCGCTTCCAATTGTTTACTGTTTTTTTACTTTTATCGGATTTCCAAACGAATTGATTGAAAATTTTAAACTAACACACACATATTTAACGATATGTCAAACTTGAGCTATCGAGAACTTTTGTATTTTAATCTTATGTTGGAATATATCTTCCGTGAAACACCTTAAAAAATTGTATTCCGACAATCCAATCAACTTATTACATATGCAATAATAGCTGTGTGATTGTTGCCACTGAACGAATTAAAAACCAAATATGGGATCTCTGGTTTTAGAGACCGAAACCAAAGATTATTTTACATAAAGATGACTCAACCAAAGCAAAAATTTACAATATGAACGATTTTGTTTTGTTTTGTTTTGCTATAGAACAGGGGAACCCATCACTATGTAGCGGAACCCAGAATAATAATTTTTGTATTTTAAAATGTTACTCTGATTGAACTATCTTTATAGTATATAATAATCTTTGCCGAAACACAATTGATTTCAGTAGTGGTAACCTCATCTTTGAAGGAGTGATTTCAATCACGAGATCAGGAAATTAGCGCTAATTCTTTATAACATACGAGAAATCAAAGCAGAGTGAGTCATTCATATTCTGCGTGCTGATTCGGAGGAAATGATGAAGCGGTTTTTTAATAGAGAGCTGACTTGTGGCAGTAACAAATGGAGTCAGTTTGTTGAGACACGGTACGGGCCAACAATCTCCTGTAAAATCCGTATATTATTTATATTACTATTACACATATGTACATGAACGGTTAAATTAATCCGTTATGCTTTTCTCCGAATACTGTCACTTAAATTCATTTATTTAAGTGACAGTATTCGGCAGTAATCACAGTAATATTCCAGAGTTGATCATTTCTAATTTTTCCAAATTTATTTGACCGTTTCACATTCAGCATTCAAGGTTCTTTGCAATCAGTTTTCGCGGTTCGGTTATTTACGTCCTACTGTACGTCATTACATAGCAACTAACCATATCGAGGACGTACGGTTATAGGTCCGATTTACGTAAAACCATCTAAACATTGCATAGATCCATGTCAGCCTTTAGTGTCATTGGGCCTATTTAGACAAGTATTTTTAACAACACATTTCAACAACACTTGAATCAACTTGAAGTTTAGATTTGTATTCTACACCCGATGTCAATTATATATGTATTGGTAAATTCGTTTTATTTCGTATTGATACTTTGACTCGTTCAATAATATTTTTGAAGTATAGATAGGTGTTTACAGTTCAAAATAAAAATTTTAATGAAAAAAATAGCCACACATACAAACACAATCATTTGTTTTTAATATAAACAACACGAGAATACAGAAAATTTACTGTCGAAAAGTGCATCGGAAAATCCCCACCACAAATTTTAGTTTATAGGTAAAGAGAAAAGAAACGAGGAAAAAAGTTGATGCAAAAATACATGTCTAAATAGGCCCATTGATGGTTCATTTACACCACCGATCGTAATCATATCATGAAAAATCCCTTTTGCATCCTCTGCCCTTATCAGGATTCGAGAACCCGGTGCCTCCCGCTCCCATTGCCACAGCTTTAGCCACTGCGCCATTTGGTCGGTCACGGTTTATGGCTTATAACGATATAAACGAGAATACCCTACGCACTGTCACCATCGAATCATCGACAAACAGCTTAAAACAAAACCAAATCCAGTTATACATGACTATATATTTTAATTAGTTTTTAAACACAATCTTATACTTTATTAATTATAAAATAAAAAGCAAAATATAAACTGCAAGTAAAAATAAATTTAGGTTTGAAAACTGAGTAAATCGTGTACTAAGCACATAGCTTTTCTTGAAACTCTAGCGGCGCTAACGGGCATGTAGTTGTACTAAAATTTATTTAATAGAAACTGCAAATTATTTTAGAAAGCTAATTTTTACATAATTTTTAATGTTTAAATTTTAAACAAGATGAAATGTAAATAAAACCAATTAATATATAATTAAGCAATCCATATCAAATTAAAGCATTTTATTTTGATAAAAGTAATTTGTTCGAGTGCAAATATATATAATCAACACATGCTGAATTTAAATTAATTCAAACATGAATCAACAAAATCGTTATCAGAACTCATAAAAGTTCTAAACTTTTTGTTTACCATATTTTTCAATTTGATAATTTATAGGTTTTACAAAGATCTCTTAGAGATAGGTTTTCCAAACCCATAAAATTCCATACTCGGTGTGTTATAATCTTTAACTGTGTGCTCATCTCAATCACAATTTTACATCTTATTCTATGACATATGGAAGATAAGGTTTAAGATAATACCCACTTAAAAACCCCGCCCACAAATAATGAAAAATTTTCTGATACAATATTAAGGGACATGTCGGAATATTTGTTAGAGCAAATTATAGCATCATTTATAGTAACTATTCGATGTGTGTACTTATATCAATTTTGACACGTCACCCTGTTCTAATTGATATGTAATTTACTTGATCACAACAAACAACCAATAATATAAAATGTATAATAATAATCAGTTGGACGAAGTTTAGATCAAAATAAAAAAAAGTATATATACATAACAAATATTGTTTATTATGTTATCAGTGCTCGAAAACGCGAAGTGAAGTCAAGTTACGTGTCTAAAAATAAAATAAATACATAAAAATAGTTGAAATGAGTGTAAGTGATGAGATAAAAATAACTTCGTTAGATGTTAAGGATATTCGATGGCCAACGTCCTTAAAATCGGATGGATCCGATGCTATGGTAACAACCGATTTTATTCTATATTTTCATGCATTATGATGTAATATGGATTTTCTTTCGAAGCATGTCGATCCTGATTATTCGTGCGCTTATGTTACGATTACAACTTCGAACGGCACCTATGGGAATGGATTGACATTTACCTGTGGTCGAGGTACAGAAGTCATCGTCGCCAGTGTTCAATCTATGAGTTATTTAGTTGTTGGGCAACAATTGTCCAATGTTTTAAATAATTTTGGCACGTTCTGGCGCTCACTTACGAGTGAATCCCAACTAAGATGGGTATGTATAGTGCCATGGTATTTTATAGGTACGTTTAATTCAAATATTCGCTTGTTACGCTTAGATTGGGCCGGAGAAGGGTGTAACCCATTTAGCTGTAGCCGCCATCATTAATGCCCTTTGGGACCTATGGGGCAAAATAGAAAAGAAACCGGTTTGGCGACTACTAACCGACATGTCACCCGAGGTAAGTTCCTTTAAATTTTTAATACATTTCCCAATAAAACTCCCCGATTCTATTTTCATTTTGAAAAATAAAATTTTATTAGTAAATAAAAATTCATTTATATCAGGTTTTTTATAATATATATATTTTTTTTTTTTAAATTTAATTTAATTAATTTATTACAAAATAAAAATTAAATATTTAAACAAACAAAAAAAAACATTATAAGCAAAAAAATAAAATTGTGTGTGTTACGATAATGATAAATCAAATTTTAATTGTTAAGATTGTTATCATCATCATCTAAATCGTCATCGTCGTCGATCGGTGATGCATTCTGCAATTCGCAATTTGTGATCGATAGCTTTTTCGTATTTGATGGTCGCAAGCAAATCGGGCCGGACAATGATTTTGGAAAGCGATTGAGATACCGTTCGATTCGAACGAATTTTATCGAAACAAGCCTATTATCGAACCACCAACCATTTATCTCATCGTGAACAATGCCGGCATCATATGGGGTTGCACATCGGACGTACACACAACATGTGTTCGTATCGAGTTGTATATCGTAAATTTGACAATTGTTGCCGACTTTTTCGAGTATCGAATCTTGTATGATTGTTTTCAAATTTTTATCGTTCGCCTCGTACTTATCGAACATTTGACGAATTTTAAGACATGGTGTTGGTGGGTCTTTAATCTTATTTGTTTTATCGAACGCCGGACTTTGCCATTTTTTTATCATCGAACGATTATTATTGTTGTTATTGCTAATTGGTGTAATTGTATCGATCCATTTAATAACTTTACACTCCTCCCCGTTGATCATATGGATATCGAATTGCAATCGACTCTCGTTCTGTTCCAATAATTTTATAGCTTCGTTCCAAACCTTTTCCATGTCTCGACGCTTCTCAAACGGTATCAATTTATCTCGCAAATGGTTGATGACAATAATTTTACTATTCTCTTCGATTTGGGCTGCTGTTAATTCCGATACATTCATAATTATATCATTCATTAAATTATTTAATTTATCTTTACGTGATTGTCGTGCCGTTATAAAAAATCGTATTATAAATTGTATTAGATAAACTATTATAAAAAGTATTGTTATACTACCAATGATTATAAAAAATTTATGCAACTTTATCTTTAATATACAAATTAAAGGTAGTTTTGGTTTTATTATATTAAAATAGTTTGATTTAATATTATAATTTAAATGCCATTGTGGATTCATTACAATTAAGTGTTCGATATTTTTTAAATCGTTCAATATTGTACTTATGTTTAGTTTTGAATTTTTGTCGATTAATAATTTTATAATATCATTTTTTGTTAAAAAATCATTACTGATCGAATTTGTATTGCATAGTTTGCTGATCGAGCGCGATTCCAGTTCGGGAACAATAATTTTGAGTAGATCCAGCGATGATTGTAGCTGCAATTCTGTTTGAATGCAATTATCGCTTGTATCAATATTACTGCATAGTTGATAGTGTGTTGTTTTATCGTTTAGATTGTTCACAATATCGGGACTTATGATTAAATAGATAAAAACAACAACGGTTAAAAATATGATTAGTCCCGAGACCAATAAACATGGTACAAGTGGTTGCTTAATGCCATAATTATTGTCTAATTTCTTTAATATATTGCGAAATGACCAACGATACGAGGTCGGCGGAGTTATAGTATTACGTGGTTTTTGTTGATATTTTGGGGTCACCTGATGAACAATATCGTTGTTGGTACTATATAGCAGCCGATTATTTCTTATATATGGCAATGATGTACTATTATTATTACTATAAGGTGTCGATATTGCAGATTGGATATTGTTATTCTTAATCTCAGACTTTACTGTTTCCCCGCGCAATTTTAATAATCTCGTTGTAAAATCGTTTAAATACGGTAAGTTTTCACTATTATTCTTGTTATTGTTGCCATTTGATAAATTGGATGGGATATAACGATTTTGCAATGGGCTTAATGTTGGTGGTGATATTCGTGTACTCGTACTGTTATTCATGTAGTCGTCATCATCCTCATCCGTTTCACTGTGGATCGTATCCGATACATAGATATTCGGTTTTGATGGTGACACATAATTAGTACTATTCCGTGTTTTAATCGAAAGCCCAGGCGATGTTGGTGGTGGCATCATTCCACGACTTGGTGTCGCCGTTGATATGGTGGCCCTGTAACGATCCCTCTTTAAATCGTTATCGGATTCTTCGCCTGAAGAATATCGCGCCACATTTGTTGTTTCGCGTCTTAATTTTGATTTTTCATTTTCCATGTGATTACGCAGCTTCTTAATCAAAATCTTTCGGGTATTACTTGTCACTGGAACATTCGGAAACCCATATTGCAACAACCTTCGTCTCAACTCATCATCACTTAGTTTGTCTAAATTGTCCATATTTTTATTTATATTTCGAATTGTACTCATTGTAAACACATTAGTTAAAATCTCTATTTAATAATTATTTTAAAATTTGTTAATAAAATCGAATTTTTTTTGTACAAAATAAAAATAAAACACACACATAACCTCACTTTTGTCTTCTTAAATATTTTTTTTATATCAACTTATGAGAGGAAAGATTCAATCGTCTTCGAATTTTTTTTCTATTTTTAACACCAAAAATTTTTTATAACAAAATTACTTATATAGTTTTTATTTTGTTTTGAATTTAAATATATTTTAATTATTTTTGTATGGTGCGTGACCCTGACAAGAAACACAAATTTACATTTTTTGGTAAAAAAAACTTAAATAAAAATTAAATTTTCGTTTCAATATTTTCTACGCGATTGTGTGTTGTTGTTTGTCTTATTTCATTCGGCGGACTTGTCGTCGATTTTTTTTGTTAATATGACATAGCTTTGTGTTTGCGTTTTAATTTTTATTTCGTGGTGAATATGAAGTAATCGAAACGTAGAGTGGTCGAATATAAAACTATGTAGTATTTTGACACTAGATGGCGGGTCAAATTCAAATTGTTTTCGAATTATATACTGTACGCATTTCAGCATTGACAAAACAAAACCAAGTATGGAACAATTTGGTTTCATGAACAGTCGTTAATTTTGTGGACTAGTAAAATATATGGATACCTTGTTGCAGATATCATTTATCTTCAAGCAAACAAACCAAATTTCCTGATAAAATCTCATTCTCTTGCATCTAACAATTATTGTATTATGAAATGTTCAGATGGTTTTACGTGATTAGGACCCATAGCCGTATAGTTCTCGATTTGGCTATCTAATAAGCAAACCACGAAAGAGTTGGGAGAGCCTTCAGCTTTTGGAACTCAAGGGTCTACCAATTCTTTCGCGGTTCGCTTATTTACGTCCTACTTTACGCTTTGAGATAGCCAAATCGAGGACGTTAAGATAGGAATAGACAGACAGCCAGGCAGAGAATATTCAATTTCACATTAATTTTTTTGTCTATTGTCTGTCGAAGATACTGATAAAGGTCCGACGGTCATAGAGCTCTTGGGCTAGTTTCGATTCTTAAAAGTAAAATTAATACATTGAAATTAATTAATTTTTTGGTTGTCTACTATACTGTTTTGGGACTAACACTCCCAACTTTCTCACAGTTTCTTTTAACGTCCTACATTACGCCGTTGCCAGCTAAATGAAGGACGTTTGGCTATAGCTCCGATTGACGTAAATCATCAGCACATATTACGATGCTAATTCACATCACCAATCGTAATCGAAAGATGAAAATTTCGATTAGCACCCAACTCCTATCGAGATTCGAAGTTGATATCTCACGCCACAAACACTGCACCTTAGTTAGTTAGGGGCCATTCTTCATACTGTCATAATAAGGACATCATGTTGTTGAGGAAGCCTTACCCATCTATTCTTTGATTCGGACGCTAGAAAATCTCATCGGTAATCCCGAACTCTCCTTCTTCAGTAAGGTCATCCATAATATAGACTGGGTTACATACACACTAACATCGATGACTTTTCGATAATCGATAATTATGATCAAACCCTTCTTCCATGCCACTATTTTAGATTGGCATAGACAATTGCAAGTATAGCTAGTCTATACGTAAATGCCAACCTTAAACCCAAAAATGTTTTGGGTGGTTCAGCTCCTTGTTGGTTTGTAAGAAATCAACAATAAAATAATCACTTTTCTTTAGAGTTGACGAACCAAGTTACTATAAGTAAACTTTAGGAATCGTATCTCGCCGAAATTTATCACTGTCACAGGGCGTTCAGTTCATAAGTAATAGTAGGAACTTATTAAATTATAAATTCTAAAATCTTGAACGAAGCGCATGATAGTCTTATTAGTAATTTCTAACAGTCATTGCTTCGTATTTCCATTCTGAAAACCATAAATAAAGACTTGGTTATGCTCTGTTAAACTGTAATAAGCGTGTGAACTAATTTTCTGAACTTAGTTTTTTAAGCACCCTGTAGCTCAGAGGATATCAAAAATTGGCTGGCCTTTAGAGTACTATGACTCTAAATAGAGTACTATGCGCAGGACTATCTTTCATTTTATTTGTTTGGTTTTATTTGTTCAATCTATTTTATGGTCGAATCACTCCCATCTTTCGCAAATCTCTTTTCACATCCTCATTCTTTACTCTGATGTCAAATACGATCGGTCGTACGATCATCTTCACATTGTTAGTTCCATAGCAACTTATATTGTATGATGGAAGAAGATGTGACCTACATATAATTGATCAAATAATGAAATATTTATTTTGCCATCCACCCCTATACTTTCTCATTTTAAAGATTTCCATCATTATTGTTAAATGGTAAACTTTAGATGCACGGTTTCAATAATTCCAGAAATTTGAAATTTAGAAAGAAAAAATTTATTCGGGCTCGAACCACAAAATTCGTGTATTTCATTTACTTTCAAAGATGACTCTGGAAAGGTCCCACACACGTTCCATGCCACATTTGGAACAAAGTGAGGAATCTATTATAATAGACAATGGAAATAACTGTACTGCTCTGGCAAACTACAAGAGCTTAAACCAAAGCAAAGGTGGCGATTGGCTTACTGTTCTTTGCTTGGTAATGAACGAACACTATTAAATGTTAAGGGAACTCTTGAGTTGGACTTGATCAGTTCCAATCAGGGACCCAATTAATTTTTAGCCCAAGAATCGGTGAGCTCATTACTTTAATAACTTTTTATACTGGCACCACAATGACCGTTATGCTCATATTGCAACATCGTTCGTATTGCAACATGTTGCACAATCACCGGCCAAATGGCAAAGTAGTTCAAGCTGCGGCAGCTGGAGCGAAAAGTACCGGGTTCGAATATTGGTAGGATGCAAAAGGGATTTTCACTATCTGAATATGATCGGTGGTGTGAATGAAAACATCTATAATCCCCTACGAGTTCAGAACTCATGGAATGACCCATCTTTCATATCAGTACTATATGCTGACATAGCAACGTACGAGTAAATCTATAGATGTATAGGTGTTATAGCACGTCCTCGATTTGGTTGTAATGACGTAAATAAACGAACCGCAAAAAAGTTGGGAGTGCCTCGATCCCTAAAAGAGATTGCAAAGATAGAAACAAACAACGAATCGTTTATTACTGGTTCCACCATTAAAATAAAACCTCAAAGCACATTTTGGTCATTTGAATATTGTCCTTTTGGTTTATTTTATATTATTGAGAATGATCAAACTTTTAGCTTCCCATTTTAATGCTTTTCATTACATTATTTACATTTTAGTTTCTCCTATCAACAATCGATTTTCGTTACATCACGGATATGGTGACTCCCGAACAAGCATTGCAACTTCTTAAAGATAAAGAAGCAACTAAACAAGAACGTATTAAATTTTTGATCGAAAACGGATATCCAGCTTATACAACACAGGTTGGTTGGCTCGGGTATTCCGATGAAAAAATACGATCACTTTGTCAGGAATACTTGAAGAAAGGTTTCACAGCATTTAAAATAAAAGTTGGACAAAATATCGACCAAGATATAAAACGCTGCAAGTTGGTACGCGAAGAAATCGGATGGGACAATAAACTAATGGTGGATGCTAATCAAGTGTGGGATGTAAAGGAAGCTGTTGCATGGATGGAAAAATTAGTTGATTTTAAACCACTATGGATTGAAGAACCAACCTCACCCGACGATGTTCTAGGCCATCAGTTTATTGCAAAAGCATTGAAAAAATATAATATTGGCGTTGCGACCGGCGAAATGTGTGCCAACCGCGTTATGTTCAAACAATTTATTGACGCCGAAGCGCTCGAATTTTGTCAAATCGATTCGGCCCGTATCGGTGGTGTAAACGAAATTCTTTCCGTTTATCTAATGGCACAAATGCGCGGTGTTAAAGTATGCCCCCATGCTGGCGGTGTTGGTTTATGCGAAATGGTGCAACACCTTCAAATGTGGGATTATACATCGTTGTCTGGTACAATGGAGGAACGTGTCATCGAATTTGTCGACCAACAACATGAACAATTTATACATCCAACAGTTGTTGAAAATGCTAGATATATGGCACCAACAGCTCCCGGCTATAATACCGAACTGAAACCCGATGCGATTAGTATGTATGAATATCCAAATGGTACCGAATGGCAACGTATGTTCAAAGAAAAGATTTTTAAGCATTAAAATAAAAAATGTGTGCACGTGATGCAAACCATGTGGGTTTATTTTTTCTTTCTTGCATGCAAATTTATTAAATAACTTAAGATAAAACTGGTTTTGATTTGAATATATATGAACTATGAATAAAATATTATGAAATAATGATAACGTACACAACTATTTTATTATTAATTAAATAAACATCTTTATAACATATTCGTAAACAATCTTTAATTTTGACGGATGATTATGTTACGTTAAAAATTCCAATTATGCCTTAGAGAAGTTTTTAGACTGCTGGAAATGGTAAGTTAGATCATTGTTTATTTTTCTTATACACAAGCATTTGAGGTCAATAATAATTGATAAAAGTTCCATTATGACACATCAATCTACCAGGTGGATTCATTCATTATTTCGCTTATTTAGATAGATATCCAAGGTACTCCAAAATTTATTTGTTATCAATCGGTTTCGATCAAACCAGATCTTTATACTTTTGTAAACAAGCAAAAGATATTTGATACGCCTTGAAGTCATCGTGGCGAACAGCAACCTTTTACCAGAAAGGGTTATGCTTTAAGAGATCGGCGAACCATTTGCTAGAGGTGAGCATACAGAACTTGTCCGATCTGTTCATTGATTCCATACATGGTATTAGGAGTTTGTATAGTAATTTTCTGATATCTTCGTCGAATGTCCTCGGTATGTACATCCTAACATTAATGTCAAACATTTAGTTGATGTGTTTCAACATGGGAAAAGCAATTATCAGGATTAATTCGAACACCCGGATTAATTGCAAAATTTTAAGATATTAACTGCAAAATGGAATACTCAGTCGTATAGCGAAACAAACTAACCATTGACTGGTTTGGACAGAACCCTTAGTAGTCCTTGATAATTTGCTGTACCATAGAAGTAATTTTAGTAATTTTTCCGCAAAGGTTGGACTGAATAAGGCTAACATTTAACACAATGAGGCATAAGTTCGTTTCACCAAACCAATCGAATTAGGTCATAAAGACCTAAAGTTCTCCCTCCATAGCTTGTAGAAAACATGTACAACCTTCTGTTGCAGTGCGAACTCATCTTTTATCTCAATACTCTCAGACTGGCATGAAGCAATGCAATATGCAGATGGTTTACATAAATCGGGCCTATACACTTACGTAATCGACAAGAAGATGCGCTATTCCCGATACTTTTTATCAAATCAATGGACAACGAGTATATTAGAACTTGGATGGATCATAATGGGAACCACAAGTTACCACAAAGAGATGAATACGTTGACAATGGTTACCACAAAAAGACAATCGGACAACAATTAAATGTATTCATAGAGAATGATGCCACACCAGAAGAAAGAGCTCACACTGAAGAAGAAGCATATGAGGAAAAGCAATTCACAAAACAGCTCCGCTACCAGATGGGAAATATTTGGTACATTTACCTTTGAAATCAGCACCTTCTGTGCTAGAACAATCTAGAAAGAAAGCTGTAACACGTTAACTGCATATCGAGAGAAGAGTTATCAAAGATACACCGTTCGCCAAACTATACCACGACTTTATGCAAGACTATATAAAACAAGATCATATGCAGCTACTAAATGAAAAGAATTTTACTCCAACATACTACATACCACATCATGGAGTGATTTACCAAGAAAGTACTACCACAAAACTTAGGGTAGTATTTGATGCAGCAAAACGTCATCAAGAGTATCCTTGAATGATATAACGATCAATATATCATTCAACGGACAAATTGAAAGAAACCTCAACTAAATTTAATTGTCGGAGACGTCGTTCTTATGAAAGAAGATAACGTGTCACCATCTCGTTGGAAAATGGGTAGAGTTGGATCTTGTGACCGTCCCTTGAAAACGTTACTATTTAAAATAAAAGGATAGCAATCTTCGCCAATTATAACATCAATACGCTAGCTGTATGTGTCGATCTGCTAGCTGTAAATGCTGTAGTTGCGACCATTGACTGGTGCCAAAATTAATTTCTGGAATATTATCGGTTAATTTCTTAAACATTATTGCCTCAAATTTTATACTATCGGAGCCTTGAAATCTTGAGTATAAAGTTAGCTTTCCTTTCCTCCCATTCCAAACATTTTAACGTTAACCTGATTTTGTCTACATAATGCTAATTTGGTGCTTCCGTGGAGATGAACGATGCTTGAGGAGACTCTCGGTCGATTAAACCTCAGAAAATGATGAGTTTACCTTCGCTTGTTCCCAATGCGATAAGAGCTGTAACCAATTCCGACATATTTTATGCAGCATATAACCACCATATTTTATGCAGCATAACTTCTGATTTTACGCTGAAGTTTAGTTTGTGAAATCCTCCGCATTCATTAATCCTATGTCCATTTCTACAGATAACTGCGGTTGTTTAAAGGCAACATTTGATGATGGTGTTATCGTTGGCCATGGAGTACTATTACCTTCCAATGATTTAAATCTTCCTTCCAAATCTTAAAAATTCCTTTTTTGATTGGAATTCTCTTGGGTTTTCTAAGGATATTTTAAGGAGTCGTCGTGTCTCGTCCATTTTTTTAGTCAAGCTAGAAATTATTATTGAATTCCTTGATTCAATACTTACCCCATACAGACATTCGGTTGCTATATCATGGAGTCTCCTGAGGGCTGCAGAAGATTCTACGTTTATATTTGTTTGCCCAAACAAAGTGTTTCAATATGCTGTAATTTGCAGTCTTCGGATTATATATCTAGTGTTTAAATAAATCTCAAACAACCTGGTAGTTCTCCCCTGGTAGTAACACCCTCCACCTGACCCGTTGGGTAGTTGATTTTATGGGTGTCTGTGATCTGTGTGTTCTAATGGATTAGCTTGCTGAATGTGTCACGGAAACCGGTCCACTTTTGATAATCGCAAATATTGGAATCACTGTTCGTGGCAGTCGAATGTCTGTGATTTCATTAGTTGGTTTATATTTTTCACATTTTTCCATCTTGGTTGTTATTTCCACAATGGCAGTTTGATACTGTGTAAAAATATTTTCAAAATGTTGTTCCGTGAAATACTTTATTTCTTGGTCTTCATCGTCGGTATAGCAAGTATGCAGATCTCTTCTTGGAGTGCAGCTATTTGATCCATTAGCTTCTGCATGGCCACCAGTGATATTTTCATTGCTGGTTTTGTCCCGGTCTGTACCAGGTTTCTGATTTCGTTGAGTTTTCTATTAGTTGTTGTAGTGTCGGTGTCGCCTTACCAGTTGTTGTTGTTCAGGATTTGTTAGATTTGGATTCGACCCAATGTTTCTGTGATTGAAATGGAACATTTATGAACCTCCTGTTTTCTCTTCGGTTTTGTTACTGTCGAAGATGATGACGCTTGTTATGGCACAGTGTGTGCTTCAAAATGACTGCAAATTGCGGCGTCGGTGTACTTGGCGGAAATCATTGAGTTTCGCTCGCATGTCGGACATAAATTCGTTGTACGATTCCACCACTCGTTTGCATATTTGAAAGTAAGGGTGTTTCATCAATCACACCTTATCTTATCGTTGAAATTTTATATAAGCATCTTTTAGTTGTTTGATTCTGTTGGTGACATAAGTTTTTGTCTTTTTCTCTGGACTATTCTTTTTATAATTACTATATTATACATTTTCTCAATCTCAAGCTGCAATCTCTTCCTGACTGAATGCAAGCGTTTCCATTTTGATTGTTTTATTATTTTTGCTTTCATCAGCTGTTGTTGTTCTGACTTAGTTTAAATTAACTATGTAATGTCTATGTAGGTTGAAGCGCGCTGCAGATTCTCCATATAGATTCTCCATAATAGTGAAACAGATCAAAAGTACAACTTATTCCAATAATACAAGCAAGCGCTGGAATATGCAGATGATATGTATGTGATTGGATTAAGTAACAAGGGAGTGAGAAAAGTATTTCATTTACTAGGACAGTATTCAGTTACCGATTGTTCTCAAAATCAATTAGTCGATAACCACTTTTGAGTTCTATGCATCCTCTACGTTCACTTCTGATACCACCTTGACCAAAAAGTTCACGGAATTTATTCAGAAATACAAGTTTAATTACCTAAATCTATACTGCCCCCTTTAAAGTAATCCCATCGACTACAACACACTTATGCCAGCACTTGATCCAATCCTCGAAACATTTTTTATATTCGGTTTTCGGTATGTCCATCAGTGCTTTCTGTGATTTTTCCAATATTTCTCCTCGGCTGCTGAAACGCGTTTCCCGTAATGGTTTTTAACACAATTGAACAGGAAGAAGTATCAAGGATCAAAATCAGGTGAATTATATGGCTGTTGGGTGGTATTTGTTGCATTTTTCGCCAAAAACTTACGAATGATGATGCCACTGTGTGACGGTGCGTTATCATGGTGCGGAAAAAATGCACGAATTCTTGTGTCTTTCGGCAAATTGCTGCACGAAAACGTCTCATATCGCCCAAATAATACTTTTTGTTTACGGTCTGGCCTTCTGGCAAAAATTCATGAAGCACTACACCGTTGTAATCCATAAAAACTATGAGCATTGCCTTCTTTTTTGACTGAAAGCGACGTGGTTCTTTTAGTCTCGGCTCGTTCGGTGAACGCCATTCACTTGCCTGATATCTGGATTGCGTGTCGTACTCATAAGCCCACGTCTCGTCTCCTATATTGATACTTTTGATGAATGTGGGATTGAATTCAACCTCACAAGTCATGTCTTTTGCGACATCAACACGGTCTCTTTTTTTGCATCAACTTTTCTGCTACACGACGGAAAAACAAACCATTAACTAAAATGTCTTGGACGGATCCATAGGCAATATTCAAGTCCTCCGTTATCTCCTTTATCAATGTTTTCGCCGGATTTCGATGTCAATAGTCTGCCACTGCGTTCATCAACTTCGATTGACTCACGGCCACTTTTAAATCGCTCGTGGCACTGGTAAACGACAGTTTTCTTTAAAGAATCGTTGCCGAAACACTTTTTGAACTCCTCCAAGTTCGCGCACCATTAAATCCGTTTTTTACGCAAAATTTAATGCAAGTTCGTTATTGCAAAATTAAATCCATTTTTAAAATTGTAAATAATCGCCAACACACACAGAGATAGATGTACTCTTGATGTTTAGAGGAAATATCAACAACAGATGTTCCAACTTAACAAATAAAACCGAACTCCAATCGGAGCGCCACATGGAGGTTAATCCGGGAACTTTTTGATCAAGTACTATTTCTGTTGATAAACTAAAATTCTACAGAGTTGATCAGATCCATTGTCATGTGATGGGGTAGTTGGTACAAGAAAGAGGTTCTAACATTATACGTGCGATATATTTCTCAAAATTCATCTTTCACCGAGTTTTTTTTTTGGAATCACGAGATCAGGAATAAACCGACTCAGCATGTTCTGTGCATTGCTGGCACGCAGAAAAAGTCGCTGACTACACGGCGCAGAGAATAAATGGTTTTTAAATAAACTTGCTGGCAGTTTACGACAGCATGTAAGGCTACAGCTCGGCTAGGCTAGCCATAGCCTGTAAAAACTGTCTACAGCTACAATTCGGCCGATCGAAAGAAACGTTCACATAAAATATGAACATCTGGTCATCTTAACATAAATATACGGTTAACGATGTTGTGTACAGTTTTAAAATGACACATTATATATGTTAGTGCATTGTTATGTTATAATGATTTATAACATAAAAAAACGCAATTGTTATATAAAATAAAAACTGTTAACTATGACGCCATCGATACTATTGCATTTCGTATAAAATCTACACATGTTCAATTCCAATGAATAATATTTTTGTAAGCGTCGACATTTATTATGTAACAAATAATAGTAAAACAAAGGAATTGGCGCCCACGATGGGGCGGCAATGATTAATAGACACTAGTTGTATACGCAACGATCGACCTTAAAAATTAACCTTAGTCAAACAATTAAACCGCGTTATCTACGAACAAAACCGACATCACCTTAAAATGTACCAATTTTATCCACATTTGTCAATTTTTTTTATCAACATACATTTTTTATATTTTGTTTTTTTTTTGATCATTTTGATTCGTACAGAAGTTAAAAAAAGTTAGTATAAACAATAATTTCAATCTATCATCATGTAAAGCGTTTAATATCTTAAAATTATTTTTTAAATAAATATTACATTCAATTGATATAAATAAATAAATAAATAAACAAAATGATCGATACACTTATTAAATGGATATTATTTTTGGGATTTATAGTGAAGCTAATGAATTGTGCATCATTTGTGACAAGTAAGATCGAGTGTGATCTCTTTTTATGATTTACATAAGTTAATTAAATAGTACACTAAAATAGTAATTCGATGTGTTAGATCTCGTCTGGTATGCGACAATTTTAATTGATATTGAGCCGATCTGTTTAATTTAGATGATCATATGTGTATGTATGAGATCAAGTTTAATTGTGCGCGCGGTGATGACCTTTTTGTTAACTTAATAATTCAATTGACTTCTGTTTTCGTCAACAACAAAAACAAAAAAAAAACATTTTTCATTATGATCGCACGCATATAATATAGTATTGATCACCTTACGTATATATAAGTTTGTGATCATTTCGTCATATCACTTCTTTGAACACCTACAGTGTATTACACATTTTTGTGACTAACTTTTTTTAAGAATATAAGAAATCGACCGTTTTAAGATGTTAACTGATCGTTTTACATTAAACTCCAATTATGTAATTAGTGTGTATACTGATCCACCCAATCAGCGCTTTATAGTATACTGCTTATCAAGTTGTATTATGTACAGTAAGTTGATGACTTTCCAAGGTTATGCATATACATATGTGTAAATGATAATTACCATAATGATCAGGTAGAAGAGAATATGTTTTCGATCTGGAATACAAATTATTTTGTAAATTTGAATAAAATGCGATCGCAAAATATTTTTGATCGAAATCGAACGTGCATATATAATACGCAAGTGCGGAAATAACGAACATTTTGTAGGTGTGCGATTGTTATTGCTTATAAATAATTATTGTTAACACAAGACTTTTAATTTCGATCAACTTTCAAATTTTCTATTTCAATTGCAAGGTTGTTCGCAATTTATCATTGATATGTTTTATAATCGACTCCCTTGACATTGTGTATTAATGTTGTGATTTTTTTATTTACGTTTGTCCCCAGATTTAGAATCGCCTAGTAATAATGAGATAATCTGCAATGAAGAATCTGAAAAGTATATCGAAGAAAATGGAAAGGTTTCAAGTTTTATTTTAGATCTACATCCGGGTTCGACACACAAAACATGTCAGCGACAATTTAAAGCATCTACTTCACATGGCTTTTTTATTAAACTTGTAAAGTTTAATAAGAACACGAATATAATGAGACTTACAAATCGATCTCACTCGTGTCCTTTAAATATTGTAAGCGCTTTAACCTTGCCTCATACAAAAGTTTATATTAATAGTTTTTTTTGTTCTTGTAGTTTTCGAGTAATGAACCATTGTCACCACCGTGGCGCTTAGATCCATGTAAATTAGAGGAGAGCAATAGCCAAGCAGTTGAATTGGTCCGTCTAATGCCACAACGAATACACATCGTTTGGAAGCATGATGGAAATATACCCAGCTATAAATTATTTTTGACTGTTTATGGACGTGGCCAACCATGTAACGAATTAAACAAACACGCCTGTCTAAAATTGGAACAAATAACTCTAATATGTATATCGGTCGATCTAATGTGCGACGGTTATAATAACTGTCCAATCGGCCAAGAGTATAATAGTGATGAGAATATTGAAATTTGTAATCAAAATCGAAATGGACATTTTCTATCAAATTTCAAAAAGCATTATAACATTTTTGAACATTTTTCAACTGAAGTGTTCAAAAATGTGTTTAATCCCGAAAAAAGTATCGAAAAAACCGACAGTGTTACATTAGCAAATCCAGAAACTCGCGGTGTTACTAACTATAGTAAAGATTCCGTTGAGATACATTTCAAAAGGAAAACAAATTTTAATAAAGGTTTATCGAGATATGGACCATGGGGTTATCTAATTCTGGGCATGCTACTTTGCGGCACACTTTTATTATTTTGTGGCCTTTGGGAATGTTGCTGTCGTCGCAATAAACCGATCAATACGAGAATACCGTCTGAAACTGTAAATAATATTATGACAAACATTCCACATGATACACAATCAGTTGAATCGGTGCCACCAAATTACGATGAGTTAGACCCACCGCCACCATATTCAATCCTTTTTCCAACACTGTATCGTTCCAATCTAAAAACCGAATCAACTAATTTGGATAGCAATAATACGGATACAATTCCATAAAAGACTGTGTGGTAATTTCGAATAAAAATTACCAACTTCGTGAAATGTGCTATAAAATAGTCATGTAAATTTTAAATATTTTTACCTAATTTTTTATTTAAGCCAAATAATATATAAACTCTAATGTGATACAATTATAAATACATACATCATAGTTTTTAGGAATTTTTTATAATAATAATTTTCGTAAGTATTGTGTTATACCATATCTGCCATAATGAACTATGGTTTAACAATTTACTGAAATTTATCATCCATGAAATTTACGTTACCATAAACATTAGCCAGGTAGATATGGTTGTGGCGACAGTAAGAACAGCATAATCAAAGAATATAATCAAATCGATATAAATGATAATCGATGTTAAAACTTTTGAAGGTCGAATAAGTAATTTTTAAATATTAAGATGCATTCATTTATTTATAATAAAACTATAATTTTTAATTTAATCCTGATTTTAATTTCATATGAGCTTCATTAGTTTTGGATCACTTTTTGGATTTTACTGTTGTGTATATCCTCCGTATGCTAAGTCCAATGTTTGGATACCAGCTGAAAAATAAAACACTTCAAAATAGGTGTTCCTTGCAGTGATACCCTCGTCTCTACTTGATATGGTATAGTATTTACAACGCAGGGCTCATCGAAGCTGCTTTATTGATGTTTTCTACAACATATAATTAAGTTTGTCCATAGTTGATACATTTGTCCAGTGAAGCAGCAATTGATTAATTTTAGCACATGCTTTGTATATTACTGCACTTGATTGTCACTTAATCCTCCAACAAATGTACTAATCAATAATTCAATGACTGAACTGATAGTTTATTAGTTCTTTAAGTACGTTTGTTCCTTATCATTAATGTTACTGTTTCTAATTGCAACATACGGTAATTATCTTTCTGGTGGTATCGTTCGCCAAATACAACTTAACGAACTAATTAACTCTTCGTCGCTGATCTATCCAATTTCTTCTTCAGTTACATCAAAGGGTATTTTAATCGGCTACGTATATTATAACTTTAAGCACAGTAGATATAAAGGTAACATTAACGAGCGAATTATTAACTCATTTTTCCATTTGATTTAACTATACAACAATCCCAGATATTAAAGTGACCCATAAATAGTTACTATTACAATAAGCCAATTAAAGGGCAGAAAATTTAGTGTCCACAAATTGCTCAGAATCATCCAGTATCATTTATTATCACCAATATAATCGGATATGATATCAATTCTACTTCTTATGTTCGTTTCGTCACAACCATTGCGCCTTATAAAGATCTTATGTGCTAAATCCCTCTTCAGTTAAACCTGTGTTAGTTTTTTATCTTTCCAATCTCTTTTGGCGCTCAAGGCACTCCTCCCAACTCTTTCGCGGTTCGCTTATTTACGTTCTATCTTAACGCCATTACAATCAAATGGAGGACGTACGGCTACAGGTCCGATTTACGTAGAACCATCTGCACAGGTCAATATGCCAGTCTATAGTACTAATGACATGGAAGATGGGTTGGCCCATTAGTTCTGTACTCCAAAAGAGGATCATAGATGTGTTCATTCACACCACCGATCGTAATCAGATGATGAAAAATCCCTTTTGCATCCCGCCCCTATCGGGATTCGAACCCGATACCTTCCAACTGCCGCCATTTGGTCGATTTAATAATATCTTTTGTACAGTATTTGCATCACACTATTCGGGGTTTCAAGTTTTCCCGTTTAGATGTCACTGGAGAAAAAATAGCCATCCATTGGCATGTGCTCGCTGATTCCACTATCATGTCTCAAAAGCAGCATCCATCTGTTGTACGATGATATATTAAAAGAACATGCCCTATCGGTTAAAATTCTTTGAGTTGACTAGATCCAACTAGAACTAAAAGGGTAAATCCTCCAGAGTGTTACCGCTCCTCTAAAGTGTTCCTCTTACTGACTTTACACAACGACTCCTATCCAATGAAAGCATCCTTCGCGGGGAAGGCCATCATCATTCTCATTCTCCTCGACTGCCTAGTATGCCTTTCGTGACCACAAGTTATTCTGTTTGTAGTTGTCAGTTGTTTAATTGTATTTAAACAGTCCTATTTCATACTTAATGGTATGGAATACAATATGCACATTTTAGCACTTGTGATATTTGGGCTTTCAATAACACAGAGTTCTATGGTATGCATTTCCCGTTGAAATCTGGTTGCACAAGTGCCCAGTGAGATTTACGGAGCAGTTCCATTCTCCGAAATTCTTATCCCCACTTCCACCTTTGTTCAAACGGTCTTTCTAGGCTCCAATATGCTCGATCCAGTATTAGTACACAGAAGCTTATTTGTCCAGCTTAAAATCAGACGGTATGATTATAGACTGGTCTCCTGAGACTCCCATTGAATTTTTAGGTGGACATATTTGCTGGTTTAAGGCTATGTTTAGCCTGCAACCTCAAGCTTTCTTTTAGATAAGCAGGTTCAAAGAAGTCAGTCTTGTAGCGCCTCTATTGCAGTTGGATAAGTTCTCATAAGACTCGTAATACCGAGGCAGGCTATGCGTTGAACTTTATTTAATAAAGTCGTCGGTACCTTTTCCTCAGTTTTATGCCACCGTACTACCTAAGCGTATATAATTATGGTACTAATGATGATTAACAATGATCAATAAATTATTATATGTGGTAACTTCGGGGTCGCCCGCAGTCCTTTGTGGCCATATTTTGGTTATGCCTAGATATTTGACTTCCTCGGAAAAAATTACAACTATCCCATTTTAAGAGGAAGGATCACGTGTTAGATTCTTTCTTCTCGTTACGAGGGATTAACATTTAGTCCTTCATGAATTTACCATTCTCATATTGGTCTGCGTGAATCTTGCATCGGTTATATAACTGTGTCACATTTCCCTGTCATTATTACAGTCAGATCATCAGCGTAACCTAAGGCATTATAGCCTGGGCTATTCAGTAGAATCAGTAGTTCCTCGACAATCAAAGACTCACCTTTAATGTATATAAGAAGGCGATTTCCTTATCGAGTTGGTAACCCTACTAGTAGGAGCTGTCACTGTAAGAGGTCAATCCTAAGTACACTTAACAGCATTTGCGTTTAGTCTGCTGCCCATCAAAAACTACAGATCTTCAAAGATTTAAAAATTCATAATATTAAAATATTAGTGGATAGGAACCAAGGTTTATTAAGCTAGACCCGCCGCATTAACTTATTATATTACGAGCTTTCTGTAGTTAAGTTGTAGATTCCTCAATATATTTCCCAAATATCGCAGTATTATCTGATATGCAAATAGTGCAGTAGACTACTGCAAATAGTGCAGTAGTAAAATTGTTTAAGCGAGGTATGTCTCTTCAGTAAAGTAGATAGTGTCGGATCCAAGACACAACCTTGTGGGAAGCCCACTGCGATAATCTTCGTATTTAACTCGAAAGTATTTCAAAATAATATAGAATTGTTTTCTCAAGTTCCTTCGAAGTTTGAAAAGAATCCCACCTGCGCTACATCTAACAAGATTCCAGAACATATATTTTCTTTTGATATGTTGTGGAATCTTGTTAGATGGGAATACATTAACCTATATAACCAGTAACTCTATGTTTGAATGATCTCTTTCAATCAAAACAGATGGTTCAATAGTTTGAATAATAGTTTCTCAAATAATTTCGATGTCGCTGAAGAACTGAAATTGGTCGATATGATTTTCTTGTTCGGTGGCTTACCATTTTCTGAATCATTATTACCTCTGATACTTTTCACTGCCAGCGTACATGTTTTACTACTGCATTGATAATCTTTTTATCATTTTCGTTCTTGCCAAAGAGTATGTTCTTGTAGGATACCATAGTTATAGCAATCTCTACAGAATTTCTACCAAAGAGTTAAAGAGGAACTAATAAGTCAGGAGCTACAGTAAAATTGAACCTTCTAAATTTTCATGTTATATTTTTACTTACCGAAGATCTTTTAATAAATTGTCGTTTTTATTCTTCTGTAACCAGAATTCCTATCAGTCACATTGCTCATCGATTTCTCCATTTTCAAATAAGGTTCACGTATTTGGTTTTTGGATCAAATAAGACGACACTAGTCGATGCGTTCGAGATCTGTCAATAGATATTGTTAAGGTAGAAACGAGAGTTTAGCCTTACAAGAGTTTGCTTCTGTTGTTTTTATGTTGATATTTTTCAGTTTTGGTCACTTGTTTGATCGGCAGAGCACAATTAGTATATAAACACATTATTCATTTTATTTACTTGTTTTATTACAAAAATTGTTTCTTAAAATCGTAGAAAACAAACATAAAATATTACTTAAATAACGAGAACACACAAAACTATTGCAAAAACTATCAAAATATACAAAAAACATATATATTAAATACAAATTATTAAAACAAAATATTCTTAAAATTAACAATCTACATGATTGGCTCATTTTGTACTTTACACACAATAATTGAATGGGCACAAGGACGGGTACAGGAAATTATTAACAAATAACTAAATTAAAACACTTATTACGAATGGCAATTTATAATTCTAACATTTAAAAAAAGGCACTTTAAAAGCATTTCATTTACCAAACCTACACCGACTTAGTTCCAATAATTCAAATCACTGATATCTTTATAGTTTCGAACACGTGTCGAGTAGTGGAATACATTAAGAAAATAAATGTACTTAAATTTTGTCCACGGCAAGTAACTCGAGGATCGAATAATGGCGATGTAGTCCGAAATATAGTATACGTATAGTTATGGGATTATAGGCCTCACTATAAATATCTACTAAAATGTAGAAAAACAATTGTTGACTCGGTGAACATATCCTTATTTATAGCGAGGTATTTCAATCGAGCGCATAAGATGTATAAGGCCTAACCGTTTAATGATAGATTCAACGTTTCTATTTAGTAAATACAAACATACAACTTTTGGTGTTATAAATCATATTATATAAGTTAAATTCGGATTTTGATTATAACAGAGAATTGAGTTTCATTATTGTGAAATAATATGGTAAAATAAATAATAAATTTTTAATCTATCAACCAATACTGGGTTCGAAAAACCTACAGGTTACCGTAATTTTAAATTTTGTTCTCCGATTAAATAGTAAACCGACTAGCTAGCATATTTATTGAAATTCCAGTATTGGCAAGAGATTTTTGTACACACTAAACTAAACTTACCAAAGCTTGTACAATTGTATTGATGTTTGAAAGACCCAACCAATTATTGGTTACTTTTATTATAAACTGGAATTGAGGTTTATAAAACTGACTAAAAAAACGCTATCGGTACTAAAATTACAGCGATACGCCATGAACGCGGAACCGATATAGACATGTATATTTGGGATTACCATGATTTGATTCAACCCTTAGTTCGACAATTTGATACGGAATTTTTTCAACAGGTTGATTCTTCACTGGAAAATATTGTAGTGCTGTTTCATTGTCGAGATATTCATATGTTCCGAACAAATGTGGATCTTCGTCGGATTCATTTAAAAGACCCTACCGTTATAAAAAAAAAAATGAATTATTTTAATAATACAATACAGTGGTATTCAAATTACTTACCCAGACTGTAAATTTATGCGGGGCTGAATCAATTTTACCATTTGGTGTTAATGATTTGGGTATGTGTTCCACTGTGAAACCGGTCACATAGATAAAGCTGTTCAATTTAAGTACGAGAAACCCCGGAAACCCTTGAAATGCCCAGCATTGTCCAGGTTGGACTGATGGCGATATCGCTGTTCTAGGTGTATTGGTTGGATACCATAGCGGTATACCAAATATTGATATTTGTGCCGATTTAGTTTGATAGCTTTCAGTGCACCGAGTCGAAATTATTTGACCACCAGCTGATTCTAAGGCATAATCGACTAATCCTGTTTTATCCGCATCATAAACAGCCAGCATTTCTTTCACAATTAATCGTATATCATGACTATTTATGTCAATATTACCGTTCCGTATAACACCCTCATCATTAATTATTTCGTTAAGTTTAATCTTTATATTTTCATCCATCAAATTGATTAATTTGATTAGTTCTTCTTTTAAACTCGTCTCCATTCCGAGTCGGACATCGCCCAGCATTTTCTCCATTTCAATTTTTGTTACGAATGTATTCTCGTCTTGCAACCGTTTGGCATCATTTAAATCGCCGATTATTTGTAATAATTCTGCCTTCAATAAAACCATTTTATCATTCGCATCGCCATCGATTCGTAGAAGTCTCTCGTTGATCTCAGTTATAAACAGATTAAGATTATTTTTATTTATCTCATTCTTATTGATAAACTCCTCCGTTAATATATTCACATGTTTATTCATATCTACGATAAACGCATCGTATGTTTTTAATTTTGCTTGACTAGAACCGGCATACGTATTGAATTCATTAATTTTAGCATTAAGATGATCTGTTTTTAATGCAATCTCGTTTTGAATTAAATCACGTATTTTTGGTAGCTTATTATTATTATAATCATCATTGATTATGTTCAATATGAAATTAACGAAATTAACATTTTGCGATGATGCCGCAATTTTTTCATCAATCTGTTTCGTTATAATTAAATTTAATGAGGATAAAATTTCATTATAATCAATATCATTATTAGTATGCACGTTACTAGGCGATGACGACCATGACAATGAAATTGGCAAATTTATGGAATTATATTTATTTTTTACATTAAACAGCAAATCGTCGAACGATAGAATACTCAACGGTAATAAAGATGATGAAACTGTAGAAATTTTAGAAAATATTTCTTCGTCTGGCGATGATAATAGCCAGGCTGCAAAATAAATAAACAATAAAAATAAATTATTTAACGATGTTTTTATAAAAACTACATATTTAACATTTATAAAACCTTACCGAATTTTTTAGCTTAATATTCCGCACAGTTTATGTCATACATATAAAAAAAAATTAAAAATAATAAAAAAACATTATGCATGCACGAGTATCATCTAAAAAATTCTTAAAAGGTTTTATTTTTAATAAAAATAATTACTAAACAAATCATACAAATATTTTTTACAATTTCCCCTTTTATACTTACTTTATATCGACTTTACAGTTTTATAGTAAATGTGTCTCGACTAATCGTTATGTTAAAAAATGAGTGCTGCGTTTCTTTTTACGCTTCAAAACTACATTTTAAATTATTTTAACTTATTACGATTCCAAAAGAAACTCAGCACATATTATATCAATTTAGGGAGATTAATAAATTTATTTGGATATCAAAAAATGTTAGTGGCGCACAAATGCAATGACTATTCAGTGGAAGTCCGTAAGTCGGTCACAATCCCATATATTTATACAATTAAATACATGATATGATAAAATTTTATACTTTTGTCTGAAATTTAGTGAATGAAGATGAGTTGTAACAATAATTATAAATGAGACATAAATAATAAATTAAACGTAACATGTAGCAGTAAAAAATCCAACCCAAAACCGCGTCTCCGCTAAACATCGATATTACAGATTTAAAAGCTATATAAAATAAATTTCCCCTTCGAATTTTATAATAATTAAAAACACGAATTTAAAGTGTTTTTGTACTTTTTTTTAATACAAAACAATTTTTGCATTTTATTAAACATATAATATTTTAAAATATATATAAATTTTTGGTTAATTACTTCCACCAAATATATGGTTAGTTTTCGTTTTAAAAGTAATAATTGAATCGCACAACAAATGGTCATGGAGACATGACTAAATCGTATCGACTAGAAATTATAAAAAAATTTACAATAAAAGTGCTATCGTCGATAAATGCAGTTTTGTTCATGTATGATTAACATTTATAATGTGTGCATACTTAAATATGTAAATAGACAAATATATAATACTATATAAAATTAGTACGTTTTAGTTAAAATATTTAAGAATATAAAAAAATGTATGTTTTTAATTTTCCCATAAATCTAAATAGGCATACGCATATTTTAAAAATAACATTTTTATATTAAAATATATATCGTTGATCTTAATCTTTAGATCATTGACTGTTATTATGTCATCGACAAAATAGATATACAACCCTGGAAAGGTAATAAAGAAACAGGGATATGTTTTGGTTTTTATGAATATATTTTATATAAACATCACAAATATTTTAGTTAAAAACCATCCAATTTAAAATTATAATTTTCAAAAAGGAAAGCATTTGATAAGTAAACGAAACATGACTTACCTGCAAGTAACAGGAGTGGTAACAGAATCAATAGAAACAGGATGAAACCTTTTTTATTTCGTCGCGAATATAATTGGAGCGCCCATGTGTCGACCGTCAATACGGATGAGATAAGTAAATAAATTCGTTGGAAGAAATTCACAATACTTGATCTGAATCGACTGAAAAATCCACTTTTCTCATCAAAATTTCGGGAATACTTGTATGTTGCGTAACGATAAGCATGCGAATCAATACCTTCCGCATTTGTAACCCAGTTTGTTATTGTTGAGACTGTTGTGATAATACTTAAGAATATTCGCTTGAATATAGATTCCCGATTTTCCATCGCGCTTGTATATTTTGTACCGTTCGATTTATATTTTAGATCAGTTTGATAGTCGATCTCATCTTGGGAATCATATGCATAATTCTTTTTGTAATTTATTTGATTTTGATTATACGTATCTGTCACAAAACGTTTAGTTTTAACGGTTTCGTATCGCGAACGAATATAAGATTCATTTTCTGGTTTGCTGTAGACCATTAAATTTATACGATCGTCATGATTATCGAGACTCGGCCTTGACATATTCGGCATATTGATGACACCCGGTGCGATTTCCCGACGATGCGGTGATACCTCTGAATATGTGTAGTCCGTTTTTGGATATTTACTTAAATAAAGTATATTGTAATATTAATAAAAATTAAGTGGCGATAAAGTAGTGTATTAGATGCCAAACTTACTTCCAATATTCTCCTGCAGCTTTGTAAATTTTATAAGCAATATGATCATTTTCATTGGACGAGCTTAAATCTATCGACGATCTACTAGCTGATGCGATCGTCTTTTCCAGCAAATCATTAATGGAATTTTGATTCATCTCATCTGACTTAGTACCGTATACTGTACGATTTCGCAACCAAGTGTATCTGGACGAATCTGGTGTACTGGTAGCCAGTGCTTTTTTTGTAATATTTACACTCGAATGGAATGAGCTCGGTGATTGCACATTTTCAAATGATCGTATCCCCAATGGATTACCAATTCCATCCTGCACAGTGTTTGTTGTAATAGTTCTTGTTTCAACGGTTTTGGTACTTGTGGTTCGTAATGTTGAACCTGCGGATTGTGCATTCTCAATTTCCTCTTGGATTGTACTAAAATAAAATATTAGTAGATATTTATCATAAGATGAAGGGCATTTAAGATAGATTTATATACATAAAAATAGCAACCAAATAACACACATTTGGATTATTTTAGGTTTCTATTTATAGCCAAAAAGTGCTTACTTTATTTTGGTTGACCCTTTTAGAGTTTTCTCTATTTGATTTTCGTTTTCTTTATCATTTTTGGTTTGTATTGATGGTGTATTTGAACGTGCACGCAATTTACGTTTTTCGTTTCCCGCGTCCATGACTCACTTTTTGTGCCCCCCAAATATTGTAAACCAATAACAACGCAAACTTCGACTCAAATGTGTTATAGTTTTATTATAATTCTCTTTAAATTTACATTAACATCCTTGAAATAGAAAAAAAGATTTACATAAAACTTATATATTATTTAATCGATAAGTAAACATAAACTAAGATATTTATTATTGCATAATCTGTTTATGTATTAGAACATAATTATTTTTCTATAATTAATAATGCCAAAAATGGAGTTAGGTTAGAATCGTCGAGTTATAATTTTACTTTATCAACACTTTATAACCACAATCTATTGATAACTATTTATTATGATTACCATAAATATAATATTAGTTTATCTTTTCATGTTTTTTTTCTATATTTATTGTTTTATTATTTTTTAAAAACCTCTTTTTTCAACACTAAACAAAACTTTGTTCTCTCACTGCTTGTTGTTGACACACGATTACACTATAAAAATACAGTTTTATGTGTGGTTGAGTTTGTTATTTTTGAAAGGTGACGTCATTTCTCAACTGAAATTTTATTTTTTTGGTTGCATACCATTTATCTAATTATACATATATCACGGCATGGATGGGGAAATAATTACTTGCAGTTATATGTCACAAATGTTGTCTATACAGATTTTCAGTGTTTTGTAAATAAAACTGAATCAAATACAACAGTGAAAGTTCAAATGTTAATATTTTTAATACATATTCTATTTTGTAGTGAAACTTCTTTTTGAATTTATCTAGATAGTTTTTTAAATTAACTATTTAAATAATACAAACAATTTTTTTTTCCGGTTTTTACAGGCAATTGTTGGCTCGTATCGTGTCAACAATCTAACTCCAATGGTTTCGATCACGAGTCAGATCTTCATACTGTTGCAAGCAGTTAAAATATGCCGGATCGCTCTCTACGCCGTGGACCCATCATCGCCGACAGCGACCTCTTCGCCTACCAGAAGGCGGGACTCCCTTCATATATCGCTGTATCATTCGTTTCGGATCAGCACACAGAACGTGACCGAGCCAGCGTACTCGCTTTCCTTTAATTTCATGCACGATATCAGGAATTTGCATTGAATTCCTGATCTCGTGATTGAATAACTCTCTCGAATGTTAGCAGCCACCTTTCGTACTCATCCTCAAGGTCCAACTCTCACATCCATACATGACAACGGGTCTGATCAACACTCTGTACAGTTTCAGCTTATCCGTATTTGCAAGATATTTTGATTTCAGAAGTGGACGTAGACTATATACGACTTGATTGTCAGCAGCAAGCCGAACTTTGATATACTCTAATCTCATTATTCCTTCAAAAGTTGATTTTTAGACCAACGGAAGCTGAAAACAGTTCCAGTGGATCAAGCATCTATTTCATTCCGTTGCCATTTAATCAAATCACACAAATATCATCTGCATATGCAAAAAGTTGGTTGGATTGTCGGAATAAGATATTGTCTTGAGGTGTTTCACTTTTACGAAGAATGTATTCCAACATGAGATGTATTCTAACCAGAAGTAATTGCAAAAATTCTCGATAGCCTGTTCTCAACTTTGATACAGCATTGTGACTGCGTTACTGTCATTTTACACAGCTGTACGTATTTGTTTGGTATTCCTAAATATTCAAGCGAATCCTCGATTAATCGAGTCATAGGCTTGCTTGAAATCTAGGAATACCTGGTGTACATCGCGAGATGTTTCATAGTACTTGGAAAGAATCGTCCGTAGCGAGAAAACTTGATCAGTGATTGACCGATTTGGACGGAATCTTCAGTAATTTGTATGCTGTGCTAATTAGAGCTATACAGCGATAATTCTTGCATTTCAAGCGATAATCCTTTTTGAATATTGGGCATAACGCGGTTACTTTCCATTCTTCAGGCATAGCTTCATTCACCATACCAAACGAACAAGGTCGAAAAGAAAGCTCCACAAAGTCAGCCCTCCGAATATCAAGAGCTCTGAATTAATGAAATGAACTCCTGGTGAACGATTTTTGTTTAATATTTGCATGGCCATTGTGAAATCCTCATAGGATGGATCCTCAATGAACATCTCTGCGGTTTGTATTTAAGGGTATTCAAATACAGCTTGTGATACATGTGGAACATCAAGTAGGTCAGAAAAATGTACCGCATCACGTTAGCACAGAGGTTTCCATCCTGGTCCCGAATGCCAGTTGACCGAGATCTTAAGGTATGATGCAATTCGGTGATTCCTCTAAAGAAACCATGCGAATTGTGCTCATTGGTGAGTTGTCGTACTCTTAAGACCTTAGCCTTTCACCATTCGCGCTTCTTCTGTCAGCAAGACGACACTCCTCATCAAACCAATCATTTTTGGGCTTAGTTTTCACTATACCGAGAATGTGGGCAGCATCGATAACCGAAGTTTTCAATTCTTCCCAGACTCTGTTCACTTCATCAGATTGGTAATGAGATCGTAAAATGCTATTGCTGACAAGATCTTGATATTTTCGTTGCGTTTCCTCATTTATCAGACCTTCACAGGAGAATCGCGTTTTATATTCTCCTGTCCTCCCGGACTTTTACGTAAATTTCCATCGTATCTTTGCAGTGACCAGATAATGTTCACTGCCTACGAATTTTGTTGACGACCGATAAGATCTCACGTCTTTCGTGAGATCAGCCCGATTTTTTGAAATCAACACATAGTCAATTTGGCTTCGGGATGTTTTACGTGGATGTCTCCATTTTTCCAAATGGATGTTTTTAGGAGAAAAGAATGGACATACTTGCCACTTTGAGATTATGAGCGATCGCAAAGTACATCATTCTTTCCCCATTAACTTATAACATAATACAAAAAATGATTCTAAAAATGTTAAGGGTAGAAAAATAAAAAAATCCAAAACATAATAATGTGTGGCCGTAGAAAGATGGTCTCAGATATTGGTTCTGTTTCACATAGAATACCGAAAAACAATTCTCTATGAACATTGAGTTGTTCTTTTCAATCGTGTAGTGCGATAGAGTTCGAGAATCCAATACAACTAGCTATTGTGGAGGATAAGTATTAGCAAACATTTGAACTTCTACAAATCATCTTGAAACTCTGAGAATAATTTCCGTATCCTCTTCTATTTAAAATCACTGAAATAGTCCAAGTGTTAGATGCTAATGGAAGTAAAGAGATTTTTCAGTGAAATTATTTTTATTTATTATTCTAATAATAAGCCAGACTGAATCTTGTGCAACATGATCATCGCTCATCAACTAGAACATAATTATTTTTTAGTATAATGCAAATAAATCCCGCTGATGTTGAATCGGACCTCTAATTGAAAGTAACAAAATATATAAGCACTTCGAACACCAAAAACGGAGGGTGTAATAAAATATATACATAGGTATCATCTGAGAGCCCCAAGCAACGTAAAGTATTTATCTACGTTTACGATACAGTAGCATATGTTTTTTTATAATAATTCGTAACTCAAACAGAGATAAACCCAGAACAGCTATTGATATCTTACGAAATATAGTAAAATATAGTTTGATTTAAAAATAGATGGGTATATATTAAAAATAGGGCAATAGTTAACTGAGTTATTTTTCTTTACACGTCTTTCTCTATCCCATGGTTTTAAAGTTTTTATTCAGTAAAAAATACTGAAAGAAAGAATAACGAAAAAGGTTAAGTTCGTTAGAGTGAAAGAGATAGAAACAGTGATAACCTACAATTTAGTTTAGTCTGAATTTATGGAAATTGAATTTATGGAATTGAATTTACGGTAATTAAACGTTTCTATTAAATAATACTGATTTGTATTATTGTAAATAAGTTATTTGAAAAATTACTATCCTATGAGTGCATCACAATTTTAGCAACCACTGTAAATGTCAAAACACTCAAAAATTAATGGCAGGTTGGTACCCCTGAATTAAAAACAAGAAAAAATAGTAATCAAAATCTTCCCCAAGTCATTACATACCAAAATTAAATTTTATACAGTGTAGACGTAAATATAATTTTATAATTAATAAAATTTTTGTGACGGGAAAATATATTTGCACATATATTTTTATTTGTTTTAGGTCGAAACGATATATTTATTATAAAAAATATAAAATGGCAATGAACAATCGACTTCTATCGATGAAAACATGGAAAACTATTGAACAGGTAAGCAACTATATTTTTATTGTTATGTAAGTACATAGAAAATAAAAGTACAAGAAGTTAGCAACTACGAGTATGAACAATTACCAAATAATAATCTATTGCGATTAATTTTTCTGTGTTTAGGTACGCAAAATACATGGAACAGGGATTTGTGCTGGGGCTGTCAAACAGATACAGGTATATCGATATAATCCAGATAATCCCGGTACTAAACCTCATATGCAGGTAAGATAATGTACAATCATTTGGTGTGTGTTTGTCTCTCAAATGAGTTATTTTATTTTGTAGACATATTCGATAGATTTGAGTACATGTGGCCCTATGGTATTAGATGCATTGATTAAGATTAAAAATGAGATAGATCCAACCTTGACATTTAGACGATCGTGCAGGGAAGGCATTTGTGGATCATGTGCCATGAATATTAGTGGTACAAATACATTGGCGTGCATTAGTAAGATCGATACGAATACAAACAAGCCGTTGAAAATTTATCCATTGCCCCATATGTATGTTGTTAAGGATCTAGTTCCAGATATGACAAACTTCTACAATCAGTACCGCTCCATTCAACCATGGCTCCAAAGAAAGTAATTAAATAGACGTGCTTATCATAATTACTTTATAAGATAATAAAAACATGTCAATTTTTAGATCCGAAACTGAAGATAAAGGTAACGCTCAATATCTTCAACACGTTGATGATCGTGCTAAGTTGGACGGACTCTATGAATGTATTTTATGTGCATGCTGTTCGACCGCTTGTCCTTCTTATTGGTGGAACAGTGATAAATATCTTGGACCAGCCGTTCTTATGCAGGCGTATCGTTGGATTATCGATTCGCGCGATGAATACACAAACGAACGTTTATCGAAATTGAAAGATCCGTTCAGTGTGTACCGTTGCCATACAATCATGAATTGTACACGTACATGTCCAAAGGGTTTAAATCCAGGAAGGGCAATTGCTGAAATAAAGAAACTTTTGTCTGGATTTGTTCAAAAGGATATACCCAAAATGGAAACGGCTGCATTACATAAGTAATTTAATATTTATTTGTCTAAAGTATTTTGTTTTTAGATTACACAAATAGTGTAGTGTGGCCATATATAATACATATACACTTCCAGATATGTCACACAAATGTATGGTTATACAATGTTCGAAATAAAAAATAATAATTAGAAAGCTCTAAATACTTGTTATAAATTTAGATAATCCTCTTTATCTTATCGCTCAAAAGAATCGTATTTCCTTAATATCTATGCCGTGGATAATGAATAGGACCGGTTTGGGGTTGTTGTTGCTGTTGTGCCTGTTGTGGATTCACTGGATTTGAACGAGATTGATAATTTTGCGTTATACTTCCGCTTGGTTTATTTGGTTGCTGTTGCGCCTGACCAATTGGCATAACACCCGAATGCATTGGAATGTGTCGCATTGGTGTTGAGTATACGATACCTTCAGGTAAATGGGGTGGTTGTGGTTGCGATGATCTAACATCTTTGCGCACGTCCTCTTGCTTTAAATCTATATGATATCCACCGCTGCGATCTGACATTTTATCCATTGGAACTTGATTTTGGGGAATCGATTTATGTCCCGATTGATTACCCATAACTTGATGCGAAGATGGTGGCTGCGATGAAGCTTGCTGCGATGGATTTGGTGTATCCAAATTGATATGGAATACATTTGATGGTGGATGATTTTTTTCAATTTTAATTGTGATTTGAGGTTGTGGTGGTGCAACTGGTTGGGGTGGCGGAGGTGGTTGTTGAGGTGGCATTTCGACCAGATAATTCGTACGAATGGGCATAATGTTTCCGTACGAAAATAGAAGGTGGTTTCGAGAATCTGGAGCATTTGATTGTGTATTGGGATAGAACAACGTTCCAGGTGCGTTTGTGTATTGTTGGGTAGGCTTATTCCATAGTACGGCACGGTTAGATTCACCACCACGTCGACCATCTTCATGTTCTAAAAAAGTTTTAAACAAATAATTAATGTAAGCAAGGTAAACTATATTATAATTCTTACTTTGCGGTTGTTGATAAGATTGTTGATTCGTATTTTTGTAATATCCTTGAGGAGGGGAAGGACTTCTGTTTCGTTTCATTTGAGAATTTGATCCTCCCATTGGTGCACCCTTTTGAAGTAGTTGCTGCTGCTGTGGATGTGGTGCACGCGGTGGTAAAAATAATTGGGTCTGCGACACTCCACCACCTTGTGTGGGCATATTGTGAAGAGCAAAGACCTCCCTGTTATAAAAATCATATTATTAAAGTTGAGTGTGCTAGAAGAGAAATATTATCAGACTTACGTTTCTTTTTGAATTTGCTTTTTACGATTATCGTCCTCGTTCAACACTTTCTTGAGTTTCAGAAACAATTGCTTCTTCTCATTTTTTAATTCTTCGAGTTTCGTCCCATAAATCAGAATCTGTTCTCGTGTCTCGCCCAGGGTCATTTCATCTTGTTTTTCGCGCGCTTCACGTTCTTTGCGCAAACGTTCCTCTTCCACTTCAGCTTCTTGTTCTAAATAATAGACATTTTCATTAAAATACATAACAACTGTTGGATTATTTAGGGCAAGCTACCTTCCTTTTTCCTTTGCCGCTCCCTCATAATATGCCGCTTCAGAGCTATCCAAAGTTGTTCTTCCTTTTCGGTGCGTGCCGCCGGTGGAGAGGTAGCGGCTGGCATTTTTAAATACTTTTTAGCACTAATTATAATAAAGTTGTTTTACTATTTTCTCAAATAATTTATATGTAAACAAATAAAATAAACAAATAGTTTAGTTTTATTGTTTAGAAATATTATTTGCGAAAAATTACGATTTACGGATTGTTTGACGTTTAGTTTGACAACTGAAACTGACATGACGTATTCATATAAAAATATAGGTGTCACTAGTAGAAAATAAAAATAATTTGAACATTTTAACCCTTTATCACCAGAGTTTCTATTACTGCGATGTACGGAAAATATTGCAGCTAAATATGTAATTATTTGTTATTTATTATTTTGATAATAATAGAAAGCCGTGTGCTATTCTGATAATTAAAGTAATTACTAACTTGATTTTTTAATGGACTAGGTAGTTAATTATTTGAATATTAATAGTCTTTTCTCATATACAGGTTACCCTCGACTTATGTTGTATGAAGTTTCTCGAAAAAAAAACAGAAGTCAAAACGACGTAAATTAAAAACAATCAGAATTAGACAGAATGTAACACGTTTGAAAAACGGCCATATATAACAATAATATCCTTTATATTACTCTTTTTAAAGTCGACTCATATCAGAGCCATCTAAATACAGAGCCGTAATAATATGACATACATATTTTTAGTAGAGCTTTTTTTAAGAGGAGGTAGATTTTACACTTTTCCATAAGAATCAATGTAAAATCACATATTTTGAAATAATTTTTATGAATAAAAATTATATATTTGACTTCTGTTTTTACAATTTTAAGTACATTAAGTGTTGAAGATAGTTATATCTGAAAAATATATATATCAAAATAATTTAATAAAACATACACTAAAATTCAATAAGAATTTAAAATATTGAATGTCAAATATTGTAATGACAGTCAAATATTTATATGTATATGTGATGTCGATGTAAAAGATAAAGCAAGTGTCAGTAAAATTACATTTAATTAGTACATTTTTTTAATTTAACCGCACAAGTTTACTTTTAATTTTAAAGCAAAATATCCGTAGCTTTATTGAAATATATTTATAACTTAGAAATTATGTATTTGAGACGGTTCTGCTCGTATACGTGTTTTTCACCTTTATGTAAAACTGCTAATAGCTTTTTACATCTATTGCTTGACAATGCCTCTCGGTGACTGGATTATTTCCTTCAATTATGTATTACGATAATATCTGCAACAATTATAAGAGTAGCTTGGTTGTTTGATTTATATATCCGTTAACAAATTGGAACATCAATTGAACAACTTCTGTGGAGCCTGTTGGTTTCGTCAACCCAATAATTTATTTTTATTTTTACTGAAATTTTCACTAGACTTTGTATCCTCACTGGCCATAGCGGTCTCTTTCTAAGATTTCCTTATGTGGTTGATTGGATGATTCATTGCAAAAATTTGCGTAATATATTTGACAGTTCCATTATATTATTCGGATGATGAATTATTTTCTTAGCTACTTTTGAAAAGCGTCTGTCGAAAATAATATGCCTTAAATACAACAATTACCCATTGGTCCATCGGCTGAATAATTAAGGTTGTATTTGGTGTACAAAAACAAACTTTACATTTGGAACAATTTCATGTCCCGGTGAGTTGTCATGTAATCGGAACACTTAATAAGCAACAGCTCACTTTTTATTAACAAACTTTTTATTAATCTTTTACTGCGTGACAAAAATATAATTTGAATCAATCAATATAAAAGACATGCGGTAAACCTATGTTTTTAATTACTCTATTAGAGTGTAATGGAGAAGCAATTAAAAACCATTAGACCGGTAAAACAGATTTATAATCCTAATGCTCTGAAATTTCTTGGAAATCCGAATGGTAAATCAGTATTGGTTTCAATTTGTAATCTTTATTAGCATTTCCAACTAGAAGCAGTGCAAATCCATTTAACGTATTTAACATATGGACTAACTGGAATGAAATAAGAGATTTAGCATTAAAGAAAGTCAGATGCCATCCGAAACAAATATAATACGTACCAGTTCTGCACTCGCCTCGGATTCGGTCGCAAAATTTTACGTACAACAGCACAGAATGTGTCACATTTCCTTTAAGAACGTTATCGTCATTATTTTCGAATAATCATAGGCCAAATAGCTGCATACAATGATAAATTGAGGATGAGCGTCAAACGTACTTCATGGTTTTTTACAATGGAGACTAATAGTTTTTGTTATATGCGGATCCTATGCTTTTGGTAAATACTAAATGGCTTTTTAAATAGTTGTAGTAGTGGTTTAGATTCATTATGATAAAGAGCATAAGGATGATACATCCATATTATAAAGATTATATGTAATGTCAACTCCCGACCCACATTATTTTACATTTATTAATAATGTAATTTAAACGGACATCATATTATAAATATGTGACACTGCACCATTAATTAATCTCATTTATTGAAATGTGCGGAACCATTTATTCTGGGTACAAATTCATCAATTTTATTTATAAATTAATTTAACCAATTTGACTTGTAACAATGTAAACATTTGACTTCATCTGTTTCGATCACGCCGTGGAGCCATCGTCGTCGAAAAAGATATCTTCGCTTGCTGAAACACGATTCTCCCTTTAAAATAAAAGATCGCTGAAGTACTACTATACGCCACGGATCTGTACGCAGAACATGCCCGAGATATCCTATGATTTCTTGCACGAAATCAGCTATTTGTATTTAATTCTTGATCTCGTTATTCTTCTTTGGAATGTTAGAAACCATCTCTCATACTCATCCGTCAAGGTATAATAGCTCTCACTTTCATATGCATGATAATAATATCAAACCTCTGTACAATTTCATCTTATCGGCAATTGCAAGATATTTTGATTTTTAAAGTGGTTTATATTCTCAATATAAAGCCAGAGTACCAGCGGCAAGGTTGACTTTGATATACTTTCCCACACTATTGTCGTGAGTACAATTTGGTCTCTAACACCAGAGATCAGATATTTGGTTTTGGACTCGTTGATTTTGAAACCAACGGAAGCTGAATACTATTCTAGTGGATCAAGTATATGTATATCTTTTAGTACTTCGTTGTTGCTTTATCCAATCACACTTATCATCTGCATATGCTAGAAGTTGATTTAATTCTCGGAATAACATAGACTTGCTTGAAATCACATCGAGCTGTTTCATAGTACTTCGTATTAATTATTTGTAGTGATAAAACGTGAAGAATTAGGACGGAATTCTCCTTTGTAGTAACCGATAATTTTTCCACTAGAGAAGTAATTATTCCCAAGAGAATATAATTCATACCTAAAAATCATCTATTTCACTATGCAATTTTTTTGTTATTAATAAGTGATAATACAACACTGTTGTATTGTCGCTTTGGGAAAAACGTTGTTATGGCAATAGCCTACTATTTATTATTTTTGGCGATTTTTATTAATAAAAATAAATTCATTAGAATCAAAGTAACACACAACAAAAACAAAATTCTTATATAACTATCTGTCAACTTAAATATAATATTTCATGTTGTGAATTTAAGTTTTATCTTTCACACCAATTCATTATATTCTCCACCCAAATATAACTCGTGGTCCTCTTAAGAATCGATAATTTTTTCCAAATGTCACTCATGCGTATCCCAAGCTTAAGAAAATGCAACTCGTGCTGCGCAGTTCCGCATTTTCGTCGCTGGGATATGCATTCGTGACATTTGAAAAAAATTATCGATAATAAGCAGACCACTAGTTATATTACGTCTGATAATGTACTCCTAACTTGTATGCTGTAGAAAGAGAAGAACCATACTGCGAAAATTCTGGCCTTTAACGATCACACCCGTTTTGTGTATTATGCATAATACGGCCATTTTCCATTCTTTTTGCTTCAAGGCTCAAAATATAGTTCGAAAAAGTACCCCTACAGTCTGTATGTAAGGGTATTTATTTAAAGTTATATCACATGTGTAATATTAAGTATATAGGTTTGAAAATATTCACGCCTTCTATCAAGTACTGCTTCGAAGTTAACACAGAGGTTTTCATCCTGGTGTAAATTTAGGAATTGGATCTAAGCCTGCCACCGTTCAGGCTTTTTCAGTCTACACATTCGTTTAACTGTCCTCCTTGCAAGAACTGCTTTAGTTTTCCATGCTCATCAAATCAATCAATTTTGACTTAGTTTTTCTATACCAAGAGTTTGCTGGGCGGCATCGACAACCGAGGTTTTCAATACTTCCCAAACACTGTTCACTTCTTCAGACTGGTAATAAGATCCCAAAATGCTATTGCTGACAAAATCTTATGTTTTCGATTGCGTTTCTTCATTTATCAGACCTTCGCAGGCGAATCTCGTTATACATACACCCGTCCTCCCTGACTTGTACGAAAACTTTTCATTGTAATTATAGTCATTGCCTACAAATTTGTTTGAAGACCATTAAGATCACACGTCATAGATAACCCAAGCTTGTACGCTTTGAAGTTAACACATGCTCAATTTGGCTTCGAAATGTTTTAACGTGGATATGTTAATGTTTTCAAATATATGTTTTTATGAGTAAACAATGTACTAGCCACTTAAAGATCATCAGCGATCGTTAAGTGTGTAAAATTGGTCTGACTTCTACCAGCTCTAAAATTATTGTAACCAATCACCAATCTGACATAGGCTCAGGTATAGAGTCCAGTGGATTATCAATGGGGTGGGCTCAGTTAGTGCATGTTCATACAATTTGCAGGTTGGCTATTCTCATGTGCAAGCATAACTAAGTCTAACAGAGCCTTCTTACCTGTGGGCCTATTTAACTTCAAGATTTTCGGGGTCATCTTTACTGTTTAGAAATGTCTTGCCTTGGAAACATGGTCTCCACATTTAGGCCATCGAATTCTATAGGGTTTTTTTAAAGTCCTGATATTAAAGGGTTTGTGGTTATGTTAACATTATCCTATTTTTTGATTTTGATAACATTTTTACCAACCTCAAAGTTTTTACGGATACGAGTCGGCCACCCAATGATCCATCCAGATTTAGTCGCCTTCTACTTCAAGCTGTGATTTCTGTGGTGGTATTCTATGGATTTATGTTTCATTCGAAATAGTTCATAAAGTTGGAAAATTGACGTCAAAAACTTTAATGTAGTTACTAATGCGATGTACTCCATTAGGGATATTTCGGATTAATGGCCTACTGTTCTCAATAAGTCATTGTTTAAGCAATTGAGTGTGATTAGACGTAGTCTCACCATGCATCGTCGTTATGCATTATTTATCCTGATCGTCTTTAAGCTAATTTCGGTGTCGTGATTTTCGCTTTTCAGACGATGGAGTAAAAAACGAGGAACTGATGATGCATTTAGTAAGGCTACGTCTACAACACAGTCAGCACTAATCACCAGAATGTCGATTTAGGTCGCAAAACGAGATATGATACTTTTGTATGTGTTTTCCTATATTGTGCTGTTATTCTTAATGTTTTGATTTGTGTATGTTATGTGACGTTAAACACAAAAGTGATCGAATCGGGTGAAAACTATGTTCAAAATTTTAATGATTTTTTCTTTCATGGCGCGTGTTCTATTCTTTTTTCAAGTGGATCTCTTGATTGTTTTATTTGTGATTATCAAGTAAAAATGTAAGTACTTTATAATAGAAATTATTTCTATCTCTAATCATTTATGACAACTCTCCACCAATACTATAAAGAAAATATTAAATATGTTGCTTTAATATTATTCGAGTAAAAAATCAAAACAAACTGGCGCACATGCGTCAACACCAATAAATTGTCAGTACTAATGTTTTCTGATTCTCTCATGTCTCAAGTGTAAGATGAAAATCGTCGTTCGGATTTTTTCATTAAGACTATTAGCGAGGTTAATCTTTAATTTAGTTGTAATTTTTTGTGCGTTATCAATGCTTACGACAAAATTGTAACCTAAGAGGTTTCATGTACTGCCGTATTCACCTTAGACTAAAACAAAAAATACTAACAATTACAGTTAGTACGTACAAACAACCAACTATTTTTCGTAAAAAGAAACAAAATAGTTTTGTCTAACACAAGAAATATAAATTATTCCTTAATCAATAACACAAATAAGTCAATAAGACAATTGACTTAGCGTTTAACTTGCGAAGCTCTTACACCTTATCGGGTGGTAGATAAGTTGTTTTTGCCTCTTAAATAAAGTATTATTTCCGTTAGATACGTTGGTTTTATCAGTAGATAAGTTAGTTTGGAAATGATCGCTTAAGTCAATTTACGAAATAAGATAAGTCCCTTAGGATATTCTCTCCCACTTAATTTTAATAATGAGAGATCTAGAGTACTAGCAACTACTTTCAGTAGTCTCTCTGAAATCAATTGCGATTTGACTCATTATTTTTAGACTAAGTGAAGCTGCATACTGTTCTAGTGTACCTCTTTCAATCCGTTACCACATTTTAATCTAAGCACACAGATATCATCTGCATGTGCAAAAAGGATTGTCGGGTATGGATATATTCTAACATGAGACTAACAAGTATTGGGGACAGCGCATCTCTTTGTCGAGCACCAGAACTAATTACAAAAGTTCTCAGTAACCTGTTTTCCACTTCGACATATCATTGTGATTTTGTTACTGTCATTATATTCATGTGAACGTATTTGTTTGGTATTCCTAAATATTAATACCTGATGTACATCGTGGTGTTTCAGATTAATTGAAAAGAATGATGCGTATAGCGAAATAACCTGATAATGATAATTTTGAACGAAATCCTCGTTGGTAGTCACTGATAAAATTCTCCGTCAATGGTGTAATTCTTCACACGATAATGTACGACAGTAACTTGTATGCTGTTGAAAGGAGAGCTATAACGAAATAATTCTTGCATTTTAAGCGAACCCTTTTTGAGTATTCGGTATAATGCGAAGACATTCCATTGTTCATTTTGCCATACCAATCAAATAAGATCCAAAAGAGCTCTGAACTAATGGAATCAACTTTATAGATGAACGATGTTTCTTTAATCTCTGCATGGGCTCATGGGATGGATTTTCAATGAACATCTCTGCGGGTTGTTTTACACGTGGAACATTAATGAGATTAGAAAAATAGTTACGCCTGGTGTCGAGTAACGCATCGATGTCCACACAGATCTTAAGGTATGGTGCAATCCAGTCACTCCACGCGAATTGCGCTGATACTGAGATGTTTTACTCTTAAGACATCCTAGCATGAACCGCTTTATTTTTCCTTACGACTGTCAACCAAGTTTGCTCTTCATTATGGGTTATATTTCTTTGCTCATCAGCAGGAAGTGACTCTTTATCACACCAAGGATTTTTAGGCTTAGTTTTCACTATACCAAGTTGGCTGGGCGGCATCGGTAACGCAAGCTTTCAATACTTTCCAGACAGTGCTCACCTCATCAGACTAGTCATTAGATTGCAAAATGCTTTTTTGGACAAGAGCTTGATATTTTCGTTGCGTTTCTTCATTTATTAGACCCGTCATATACCTTTGATGTTTGGAGAACCCTTTTAACATTCAGATAAGTGTGGTTTCAGTATTTTATATGATTGCTTCCATTTTTTCATTGTAGTTATTTACTAATGAAATAATTTCAGGTTTTTGGTCCGGGTTCAAAATGTCTTTATTAAAGATCATAAATTGTAAGTATTGTCATTTTTTCACGCTATGTCATTGAACATGTCTATATCCCGTGTAGTTTAGCAATCTATGTTGGCCAGTAGATCTCAATCTCTTAATGTAGGTATTTTAAATGTGCAAAGTCTGTACGAAATATGTCACATTTTCTGTTGTTCGCCAGTTGACATACTTTGCTTTTCCGAAACTTTTTTGTCCTCCAATGTCTCAGACTCAGTCAAAGAGAATACATATAAAGAGGAACATCTTATATGAACCGCGGTTGCATATAAACTAATTTTTTTTTAAATATTTCTGAGTAATTTAATGATGGCAAACGAAATAGGATAAACATATATTTTTTATATCGTTTTCTCTTTCGAACGATAACAAACAAAAAATTGACTATTTCAAAACATCGCTTACTATTTCATATTATAATTCAATTGTAAAATGGAATAGATAATTATATGAAAATATATCTATTCTTTTTTACAATTGAATTATAAAATGAAATAGTAATCGAAGTTTTGAAATATTCAAATATTTTTTTTTTGCTGTCTTTTGAAAGAGGAAACGAAATCAAAAATATATGTTTATCCTATTTCGTTTGCCATCACTAAATAATTCAGAAATATTGTTAGTTTATAGATATATTTTTAGTGTAACCGCGGTCCATATAAGATTTCCCTCTTTATATTTATTCTCTTTGACTCAGCTTAGACATTGAAGGATTTAATCTAGTTAGGAAAGATAGGGTGGTATCCCCAGTTGGCTATGGTAAGCTGTGTATATGTTTATATAGGTAAACACGTGTCGTTTAAACCTTCTATTTCTGCTGAGGTGTTATACACATCTTTTATTAAGCTATCTCATCTGCCAGTATGATCAAATATTCATCTAAGGAAACTTCGATATACTACAGGATAGTTTTTTCTCTCGAATGTATTTCAATATTTTGCACAGTCTTAATGTATCAGTACATAATACTGGTGACCCAACTTATTTTTGTCCAACCACTAACGGTATCGCTTCTTCTCTTATTGACCATGTTTTATCGTTGAGTGATAACTCTATTTCTTTTTTCAGTTAATTATCTCTCGGTTTAGGATCCCATCATTGACTATTAGTATTCTCTACTAATTGTTATTCTCGCCCGCAGGCTAATAGGTTTATTTTTTTGGGATTTTTCTAATATAGATGATTCTCATTTAGCACTATTTTGTAGCTCTTAGGATAACATTTTTTCTCTTGATTTCTCTAGTAGTCAAATCCAGCTTTTCAATGGATTTATTAATTCGATTTTCGATAGTTGCGTTCTTCTTAGATCAGTGCGTTCCTCTAAATCTCTTCCATAAATAGTTTTTTCGTAGTTGTTACTCTAATTTTCTTCCAGTTACTTCAGGTGATCCTCAAGGTTCGAAACTTGGTCCTTTATTATTTTCTATGTACATTAATGACAAAGAATCGTCGTTTCACCATTGTTCGTTTCACGTTTTCACTGATGATGTTCCAATTTATAGAAATAGTTAGTTAGATCAGCATTCTATAATGTTTCTCAGGTTAACGAGGATTTAGATAGAATATATAATTGGTCTATTTCCAATGGGCTTGTATTAAATGCTAGTAAATTGCAATCTATTATTATTTACAAAAAATCGTTAGATACGTTTTCGTTTCATTCCGTTTTCAACTACTGTTAGTAAATTGGGGATAGTTTTTAACACAACTCTTACATTGTGTGATCATTTAGTTAAAGTTAGTTGGAAGATATTTGGATTACTTAGTTGTCTCTATAAAGTGGTAGGGTTTACGGTTAGTCAGTTTAAAAAGAGAATGTTTATGTTCTATCTCCCTTCGCATCCCCTCTATCGTGATGTTGTCTTATTTGGTATGTTTTGGATTTGCGCTTTTATTAGGAAGCTACTCAAAACTAAGGAACCAAATTATTTATTCAAAAATTTATTATTAATCAGATCGCATTACGCCAATCTTCTATTACTGCCTGCTCGAAATTCATCTAGATTTCTTGAATTCAATGGTTTAAAATACGATATGATATGACATATAAAATAAGTTCAATCCATCCCTTATCGTGATTCTGGCCGGCTCACGACTTATATAGGGGACTAAGTAAGTGCTAATCCATAAGTATGTGAAAGTCACCATCAGCTTGGTTAATATTTGAATATAGTCATAAGTACTGCCGGCTAGTGCCATCTATAAAAAAGGTTAGAAGTAATCGTAAATGTAGTGTGGTCTTTAATAGAGGCGAAAAAATTAGTATAGGTCACAAAGCATAATGTTGTGAAATAAGAAAAATGTGGCCAAGTGGTAATAAATTTGACTGCCTCAAGAATAAGGCAATACGTTTCACAAAACAAACATAAATTTTAGTTATCTAGAATGTTTGACAAAATTCACTCAACCGTGAATCGTGAATTAACTATCAGTCATTCCACTATAATGAGATTGGTAAGCGGAATTGTGGCTTCAAAATTCACATCTATACACTTACCCTTTTCATCATTTAATTACTGATTGATTTCGTATTCAATTTTCTTATCAATAAACATAACTATACATATAAGTGTAAATACAAAAAATAAAAGAATTAAACAGATAAGAACGTTATAATAACTGTATATACTCATATATTGAAATATAAAAATATCTCAATTTCTTTTATTCCGTTTGAGTTGAAAAAAAAATTCGAGATAAGACATTTTGATTTCGAAAAAAAATATAATCTTCCACAGTCCTCTCGGGAATATCGAATGTTTCGGACCAAAAATATTGTAAATAGTCGTGTGCTCATCCATTATAATATATAGTTCCTGTAATCTAAATGCTACATTTCAAGTGGTCACTTTTTATTAATTAATATATGTTAGACTAAGTTAACGATAAAATGGCGAATATTGATAAAAATAAACACATCAAAGAACAATATTATATCGTATCAACGGAAATGTGTACGCCATCTACCGCGAATACAGTAAATATTGTGAAAACAGTTAAACCAAATGAGAAACCATTACGGTGTAGTGAATGTTTATTAGTTGGTAAGTGTTTTAATTACCACGTGGATTATTCAAAATTTGTTCACCCATTTTATACATGATTATGGATTATGATTGCATAAAATGTGTTTTAAAATGGCGCATCGTTATTTCTTCGTATATATATATACAGTTCTTTTTGTATATATATTTAAATGTGATTGACTGATAATAAATAATGAAATAATAATGAACAAAGTGACCTTATCATATGGTCTAATTATAATATGTATGTGCATTTATATATATATTTTAATAATATAAAGTGGAGATTAATTAATTTAGAGAATCTTTTATACCATACATTAATTAATTTGGTTACACTACTGGTTTATAGTTCCGATGTAACAGCACAATATAATTTAGTTTTATCGCGTTTTAACCTCCTGTGACATGATCTTTTTTATGGTCATTTGGTTAAAAAATCATTATATGTACACATATATGTATATAATTGAATTGATAAGATCGGATTTCTTGTTTACTTAAAACGTATTTTATACGTAGTTTTTATAAATTATTTCTTCTAGAGAACATATTCGGATTATATATGTGTATTGCAAAGATTGAAGGACGACCAAGTCTCAAATATGATGTGCTAGCTATACTATAGGCGTTATCTACACAAAAGTGTTTACATATCACCAAATCACTACCTCCTTATGTACCAAACAATATTTGTTGATGCTATATACAGGGTTATTGTATCTAATATTTGATAAACTTGACTCCAATAAACGAATATTTTTGTTGTATACCAGTTCAAGGATATTTTAAGTAAGGCGATTAGATTCCATCCTTGGAATTTCATCTAAGTAAAAATCTAGTTTGGGAAAGGCTCTAAAATTTTTTTCTCTCATTGAAGTTGATCTTTCTCAATAAAACATAAATTAACATATATTATTACCATACAATGATACCTTGTCAGCTGGAAATCCCAATGAGTTTTGATTCCCAAAACTACATGTTTAGTACGTTTCTTTTTTGGGAAAAACTTTGATTGTTTTGATCGCAGTTTGCTTCTTAATTAGCCTATAGTTTATAAGAAGTGCCATCTTCCAAGGAAGCAATCAAATTTTGTTCTCCTATGAAGATGATAAATCTGGAAATGGAATTGCTATGTTGATTAGGAATGATATCTGGACGAGATTTATATACTAGTAACATAAATTATTTAAAACTATTATCACACATTTTCTAATAACTATGGAGACGGTATCTTATAAAATTAATATTGAAAACAACCAAAAACAATGGAGAGACTATTAGTATAGTGGTGCTCAGGGATGATTTTAGAACATTTACAATAGTACTTTTTTCGTGCATTAGATACTTCTTTTTCGGACTTGAAAGTATTTTTGAAATACTGTCAGGCAGGTTGATTTCGCTCTGCTAGGATTAAATAAAATGGATATCCCACCTGTCAAAAAGAATATGATTTTTACCCATAAATCATTTAATTATTGAATTTAAACCTAATTAGCTTATTTTGTGGGAATGTATCAAAAATTGAATGCCAAGATGATAGCAAGTGTTGCTAAAGTGTACTAATATACATACTTTTGGAAAATTGATTATACTGGAAAAAGTACAATTGTACTAAAAAAACATTACTGTGGTGCCCCTCATTATATATATGCCTCTCGCTCTTATAATGTATTTTCGAAAAATTGATCAATTTAACAGCGTCACTCATAAGTATGTAACGGTGTTCTCAAATTTTGAGCTCGAAGAATTAAACCTCAAAAACGAAAATTAAACAAAAAGATTGGAAGATCATAATTTTAATTAGTATTTATTATTTTTTAACATAAGAACTAAATAATTCCAATCAATGATTTATTTAACCGTCTCCCGAAACAACGTTTTAACACAATATAATTTTATAAAATTCGAGTTTCAAGAAAAAGAAAGAAAATTTTCTCTTTCTCTATTACACACTAAATACTTCTTTTGCTGTCACTTATTTTTAAAAATACCGTCTCGGCGTCTCCATAGTTATTAATCTCAGCGTGTGCAATAAACTAAATCGATTATTGTTAGGTTACAACACATAAATAAGTACAGTATCATTTACGTATATGCACATTTTGGAATACAAATAAGTTTTGTTTACGAATTCGCTGAATAATTCCTGTTTTTTCAAAATTCAAGGTTTTATTGTAAAAAACACGTTACACGCTTATGCTTCAAAAAACTGGCCATTTTTCCCATGTTCAAACAGTATTTGACTTCTGAGTTGTATAAACTGGCCATCATACAAATCGATCCAATTTTTGATTTCTTCATAAGAGCGGAAGTCCTTGCCAACAGGTCATGTACCTTCGATCAAAACTTGTCATGGTCAGAGGGAGCCATGTCTCGAGAATAAGGCGGGTTAGGTAGAACTTCGGCTCAAATAATTAATTGCGCTCGATAATGATCCACTATTATATAGTTTGGTCCTACCAAATACAGAGCATGATCTTAGAGCCTTAATCATTAGCTTTAGTATTCGCTGTGAAAGCGTGCCGACAGTATCCAAATCGCTTAGAGTTAGATAGTGGATGCATTCCGTTTTTACCTTTCATTCAACATCTCTCTTTTTTGGCATCCTAAATCCTTGCTTTCGAATCATGTTCAGGATTGAGGCGCTTTAGAATTGCTCGTTGAGTCACTTTCAATGATCATTCTAAAATGTTCATGGCTTCGACACGAATCTTTTAAGAGATGCTTTAGTTCCTCACTTTTAAAACTTTCGCTTTTTCACCGCAATGCCGGTTTTGGACGTGAAAATCATTGCTTTTGAAGCGTTAAAATCCCTTACGACGTGTTCTTTCACTCATATCGCCCTCACCTTGTGACTTAAACCATACGGTGAGCCTGAGTCGCAGATTTCTTAATATTAAAAAAATAATTTAACACACAATACCAAATGTCAACATTATGACCCACTTTTGCCATCGACGTTTCATTGTCTTACTAAAGTTATAAATAATAATATAAAAAAGATACTCAGATCACTCAGAAAGATACAGCAGTTGTTAATTTCCAGTTAATTGTGTGTAATAATTCTAGTTATGTATTTATGTAAGCTACGCTGATAAGCTAATGTGAGAACGTCATTTCCATACATGACTATATATACAAGGGTAGGCATATAGTTTAATGTCCAATAACATTTAGTCGTGGAGATGACTCCGCAGATCTATCGAGTATGCCATAGTTTTGTGCAGGGTTTGATGATCATTTATACCCAAAGTTGTATCTGCCAAAGGGGAGCTTTAAGAATAGGGGAAGACTGTAATGTTAATGGCCATTAAAGTTTTAGAAAAATTATAGGGAAAAACTCTCTTAAAATAAACTTTACTATATTCTAATCCATTACGTTAGTTTAAGAACATTTAATAATTACTGCAGATCTTTAATAAATCAAATGTGATAGTAAAATGAAACTTTGAAAGAGAGGAAGTTTAGTTCAAGGTAGAGACGTTTCTGACATGATGTATAGGTGGAATATGGAACAATTGGAAACTAAAAACCCTTCATCGCTTATGGTTAGCTCTACGGTGGCATTTGATCAGATTTCAACCGCTAACTTTCGTAACTTAAATTAATGAAAACATCTTCCGCTTATGTTATAGTCTTACGACGGTATATGAATTTTACCTCTTGTGCTGTAACGGTAATGGCTCTAAGGGCTACAATCATTTTGTCTTCATGTCAAACCTAATTGAAAATGGACTTATTTCAAGCGGAGGATATCTAGGCACAAATGTCCTGCACAAATGTCATCGTTGGAATTATCACCAACAATGGGTTACCTGTTATTTCTATGAAACGTCTGACTACACTTTTATCATGGAAATATTTTAACAGGAAATTGTATAAAATAAAAACTTTGTAGCTGGGGTTCGCCGGTATAGATACATATAGATTAAAGAGATTAGTCGCTCTCGTGGCAGAGAAAGTAGCGTGCTTGCTCTGTCAATCGAGGGTCTCGGGTTTGATTCCCGGGGTGGTAACAAAACATCAATCACGATTGGGGTGTTTTTTACCTATATACTGATTGATTGATTGATTGATAGGACTGTAGGACCAAGCGCTAGGCAAGATTCCCGGATAACGCCGGGCCTATTCCTACAGCCGTTTACATAAAACGATAGGTAAGGATTGGAAGGTATGTTAGTTAGGAAAGAGCGACCCGGTTACAGACACCATGACAGTCGGTACTAAACTACTATTATCACAAGACAATCACAATTTTAATCTGCTAGTCTGCAATCGCCACTCAGCATTCTCCAGTCCGCAACGCCTATCCGCTCTTCTGTTTTTTGAATAAAATTAAAACTAAATTAAAATTAAAATTATAAAATAAATTTATTAGTTCGCTCAGGAATCTGTAACTTAATTAATTAGTTTAATTATTTATTTGAACTCCCATCCGCACAACAAACCTAATTAGAACATAAATACAGAACTCTGAAAGAATTTTTTTTTTAACTTATCGCTCAGGTATCTGAAACAATTTAATTAATTTAGTTTGATAGTTTAAGCCATCCATTACGATAATGTTACCATAATACTGTAACATGCTCATCAGAGAGTCAAAATAAACTATAGGGCGACAATCTTCAGCAGAACCATTTTCCTATTACATTATTATTACAATAATATAATTTGTTAGTAAAATCTATATCATTTTCACATTATCATTGGTTATTATTTTTATTTGGATAGGAAGGACATTTCCAATTCCATCATATATATTGGTGTTACCTCAGCAGTTGAAACTGGAGTATTTAGGTTAATTATCCTGGGGTCTTCTCATCATATGCTGCATATAAATTTGCGTCCCTATATTTACAGATCCACCACCATCTAACGCGAGGGGTAATATTTATTTATTTTATGACCCGACAGCATTTCATATACATACATTCGTGTATAGGGTAAATTATTATACAAATAAATAATTGAGTAAGTTAGCTATTACCTGCAACTTAGCTATAACGTATTAAAATTAAATCATTTAATAAATGTCTAAAAATAAATTTACTAGATAGGAATCTGTAACTTAATTATTATTAATTTTATTATTTATTTAAAATCCAGTCCGTACACCTATCAAAGTTAAATTAAAATTCAAAACTCTTAATTAATTAACTTACGGCTCCTGAATCTGTAACCATAAATTAAATTAATATGGTTTGCTAGATTAAGTACCCGTCAACCATTACGCTGATATTGGATTGGAATATGTTTATCAGAAAATCCAAATAATTCTCTTAAAACGTATTACATTCCAAAATTATGCAACATTTTATTAAAAATAAAATAAACTTTCCTTGTAAACCCTCTCCAACTATAATCATATTTACACTTATATAAGTAATTAAAACCAAACCTTTTCCATAAATTATTATTATTATTTTATATTACTATTTAAATTATGCTTTATTATTATTTAAATGCATTGTATTGCAGAAATATAAATTTTTTATATTTCTGCAATACAATGTAATTGTAATGCAATGCCCGTATTATGGTCGTGATCAGGGATGTCACTTTACTACAAATGTAGTAGATCCGCTCCGACCTTCACCGTTCATAAATCAAAAAAGAACAATTGATATTGTCTTCAAAAAGCACCCTTAAATCCAAATACGAAACTTAATAAATTGAAATTACGCATGGATAACCCACAGGCACGTATGCACGACCCACAGGCAATAAAGCAGGCAGGGACGCCACATAATGCAATGGAGCAGAAGCACCCCAAAAAGTGAAGGAAATCGACACCCCTCGAAGCGAACCAAACACGATCCAAACTCAACATTCAACCAAACATACATCTATTAGTAGCAAATAAACTCTAACACGAGAACCCAATCGTAAGCATCCAAAATACAAACTCTTTCAGAGCACCCTCAACAACGGAACACCAACTTTAAAAAAAAATAAAAATAGAAAGTACAGACATATCTCAACTGACTTTCAACAAACCGAAATTCATCCAAACACCCCACATTCCGGCGAATCCTCCAGGCCCCAACAAATCCCACTCGCGTCCAAAATTCCACATGCCAACAGAGGCTCCCAACCGCCACCACAACTAGATTAACCCTCATGCCCGTCTCAATCAAATCCAGCTTCGAAAACGCCCCCCCCCCCCCCCGCGAACCGCAGCAGTATCATGAGTCAAAGAACAAATCACCAGCATACCTACAAAAACCGCTTCTTTCAAACCGCTTCCGACATCCTTCAAAAATCCAACCAAAACATCAAAACCTCCCACCACTCTGCAAAACTGAATGCCTCCAAACCACCACTGCAAAACAGCTACGATACCGCCGACATCCAAATATTTAAATAGTTCCAAATCCTCGCCACTAGATTCAAATACCCGCCCGACCCATCACAATCTTCCAGACTAAAACAACCCTCAACCGCAATCCCAAAATGTAACTCCGATAATGGAAGGTACATACCCGTGTTCTGCACCAAATCTAAACACTCCTGTCCTACAAAATCCCTGAGGATGTGTACACCTTCTTTATTAACTATGTGTCACACACACGCACCCTATCGAATTGGAATACACAAAACAAATTTCCAGAAATTTAAATATTCTACCAACAACTGAAAGAACAATTTTTATGCAAAAAAAAAATTCGTAAAGAATCTAAATCATGCTAAAGCGGGAACCTCAAAAAGTACGAAATTTTTTGCTAATTTTAGAATCGAGACAATGGAATTATTGTTGATAGATTGGATAAAAGGCTCAATCCAAAAAATATAACATTTAGTACGTCGATCATCCAAACCAAAGCTAAGAGTATTTGCGGGCCTCTTGTCAACTAAATAACGAAGAAACAAATACTTTCCAATATAGTCGGAGTTGGTTCCAAAATTTTAAAAATCGGAACGAATTCCTAAATATTAAAACTTCAGGTGAGTCTGCTAGCGCAGACACAGCTGCATCAAACTTCATTCTGCAAACAATTAAAAGCATCGTTGCAGATGGCCATTTAAGCCATCAACTATTAAACGACGAAACAGCTTCTTATTACTTGAAAATAACGCCCTCGCGAACATATTTGACCACAGCAGAAAAACATGCTTCCGGCTTTAAAGCAGCAAAAGACCGTTTGACGCTTCTGCTTGGTGGTAATGTCGTCGGCGACTTCAAGTTAAATCCTTTGCTGATTTACCATTCGGAGAACCCGTGAGCTTTAAAGGGTATCACAAAAACAAGTTTACTTGTTGTTTGAAGAAGTTATAGAAAGGCTTGGGTTACTGCCAGTCTCTCTACACGAAATGACATGTTTTCAACATTAGCAAATCTTGGGATGAAGTCAGCGACACCACCAATTCTGGATCGTGGAAAAAGCCTTGGTCGAATCAGTCCACCAGTTCTATCGAAGATGCAGCTGATGTACAAACTCAAATCATCAACATGGCCAAAAAAACTGGCTTCATAGATGCCGATCCGTCTGACGTAGAAAATTTATTAACCTAGCAGGATAAATGATGAAAGTATTTCATCATCTGATAAGATTACATTACATTAAAGTATTCAAATATACAATGAAAAAACATGCCGGCAACGTAAAAAGTACAATGTATTTAAATTACATTTAGAATTTAAATACATTGTACCCCGCACAGAACCAACATATTCCCTCATTACACATTTGAATACTTTTTCGACTTACGTCGTTTCAAGTAACGTTGAACTTTTCAGGAACGCATCCACGACGTAAGTCAAAGATCGCCTGTATATATGTATATGATAATCTACGACGTAAGTTAAGGATCACCTGTATATATGTATATATAACAACTGCATAAAATATATAAAATAAAAATAAACAAAAAATTCTCTAATAAACATACGAAACGAAAATTCTGTTGTATACATAATATGAATACCTAGGCATTTAAATGAGACAGTCGTGTGTAAATTTGCGTTTTCAACAATCAAATAATGATGTATATACAACACAAACACAATCCAAAAATTTATAAAAATAAAATGTAATTCGCCAATTACATTGAATATATTAACATTTTCCTACACAACGATCGCACAATGGCAGTGATCGTGTTAAAATTTAAATATACAAAATCCCTACTACTGTATGTTTGGAAAGATACATAAACCAAAATATAAAAAAAAAATATAAAAAAACATCTAAAGGAAAGGGGAATAAGAGAATTGTATGAAGAGCGATGTGCTAGGCAAACGAAAGAAGACGAAACATACGATCGCATACGATCGCTTTCAATGGAATACTGTGGTGTGCGTGTGATTTGAAAATTGATGTACATAAGACACAAAGACAAATCGTTATATATTACAAATTACAATATTAAACATATAACGGAGAAACAAGAACTGAATGTAACACAATAATACCAATACTTGTATAAAGCATTGCCTGTGAGATGTCAATGCGTAATAGCGTATGGAGATGTAATAGTATCGTACAAAATATAATTAAATACAACACAACACAATATATAATAATATAATATATAATGTAATCACAATAATAATAAAATATAATATAATAATATAATAGCGATACTCATCTGTAATCCGATTTAAAACCACGCACACACAACAAACGAATTTTATTTTATTTATTTTATTTTATTTAATAACACCGAGAGGAAAAAAACACGTCCACTCGGTGTGAAGATCAACACAACACTCCTTTTTCCTCAACACACGTTTTTTACCTATATACTGAAAACTTATTATTTTTTAAAGTTTTCAATCTATAATACTCTTAGCATTGGTTAAAACTATTAAAAATAATTTTTCAATCATTTTTAGAAGAAGTTCTACCAAACACAATCAACAAATTAATGGCATATTGCAGCATTGTTTCATTAAAACGCAACTTCATTGACAGGCTTTCATTGTTTTGAAGACACTAAACACATCAGCACATACCATATATTGTTTTTTTAAGTTTAACTTGAAACGCTTTTAGAGGTGTCTTGACTGAATTAATGTAGGTGCAATATACTATTCTATGAAATTCCAAAGATTCCTAAATTAAATTGTTAATTTTTAAATTTTGGTTGATTTTATTCTGGTTGCGTATGATAACCATGAGTTCAAAGTTTTCTCATAGTGTATTCCGTATACTTAGCTTCAATCCCATACGAGAAATTTCTATTTATAAAGAAACAATTTATATCTTAAAATAACTGTTTATTATCAATACACTTGTTCAATTTTTTTTATTCAATTGTTATCAATTTTTAGAGGTTTATCAACAAGTTCACTCTGAACTATATATCAGTAGGTGCGTGTAAAAATACACAATGAATTTATTGTTTGGATTCGATAAATACTGTTTTTAAGTGTAATACACCTGATTTGGTAACACAACAAATAGTTTTAAGAAATGTCACTCAACGCACTTTTATTCACTTGTTTACTGTTAACATATTTTTTTTACCGAGTTCTTCTCTAATTTAACTGTTGTATTGCGACACTGTCTTTTCTATAAGAAGTTCAGCACGAACTTTACAGTTATTTTTAAATTTATTACAATAAATAGTATTCAACTATCAGCTTTCTTCAACGATTATCTTTCTACAGTAGCAAAGATTCATTGGTTGAATTTAGAATAACGCAAATTAATACGTTTTTGACGCTATTGTGGGATCAACACGTCACCAAACAAATGTTTCATTTAATACGGGTTTAAATGTATGGCCATTCGAACAGATAATAAGGTTGTAATAAATTCGCATAGTCATTATCAAATTAGCCAGTTTACTGGTAAAAACCCAAATCGTACGTATAGCAATAAATTTTGTTATAATAGATTAGAATTCTTTCCCCTCCTGTTTTCAAACAAAAAACACAGGTTCGATCGGTTTTGAGGTGTCGTCTAAATCTAATGTAATTTATAATTAAACGCTAACTGTTACTTTGGTTTTGTTTAACATGAGGTGCCAACAAGATTATGCAACTTCGCATACAGCGAACGTTTACAATAAAATCTGTTTCCGCCGTTAATTGTATCAAAAACAGATATGTCGATCGTCATCTACGGTTGGCAGATTCAACCACCCGGATTGCTTTTCGCCGAAGCATTTTTAAAGGGGTTGCTCATAATCTTTAAGGTAAACTCATTTTAAATTCTTTCAAAACTCATCGGTTGTTTAATGGACCAACTCCAATGTAATGATCTTTTCAATAATTTGCACAGTCGATTCACTATAATATCCACTTAGCGGAAAACAATTAACAGTTGTTCCTTAAGACTTACATGAGGTCAACAAACAAGTATATTGTGCAAATATTTTCCCTATTTTGTTGAGTAACAATTTTGAATAATATATGACAAATATTTTCATCGTTGACTCAAGCTTAACATGAGCCGGATGACGCACAAAAACGATTGTGTAAGACTCAGTTATGGTCGTTTAAAATCTTTCAGCTATAGATTATTATATGGCATTTAGAGCTCGGACGTTTATGTAAATACATATTTGCTTGTTTGTTTTATATTTTTAAAATCTGTTTTGGGGCCAAAGACACTCCCACCTCTTTCGCGGATGGCTTATTTACGTCATACCTTACGCCATTACAGCCAAATCGAGGACGTACGGCTATTTATTTAGGTAGAAACATGTGCACATTGCATAGCTCCATGCCAACCTATAGTACTGACATGGAAGATGGCGAAAATCCCTTTACATCCCGCCTCTATCGGGATTCGAACGCCGTACCTCCCGCTCCAAGTGCCGCAGCTTTAACCACTTCGCCATTTGGTCGGTAATACATATTTTTTGTAGTTCATTATTTTAAGAGGTAAATTCGACTTCAATTTTTTATTTTGATGCGATTGGCGAGAGTAAAACTCGTGACTGTCACATGGTGAGATTCGCTTTTTCCAACCGTACCGCTCGTGTCAGCCATATATATATATATATATATATATATATATATATATATATATATATATATATATATATATATATATATATATATATATATTTATATATATATATATATATATATATATATATATATATATATATATATATATATATATATATATATATATATATATATATATATATATTCTCTCCATACAAACCGTATTCGGATTATTGACGACTTATTAAGTCACTAGTCTTCACTTCACTTTAACTCTTTATTGTTGAAAACAATGCTTACAGATACAACGATTTGCTTACATCAATACATATCGGATAGATTCTCGATCATTCCATTCTGTTGCAAGAATGTATAGTGGTGCATAAATTTCATTGTACTACGTTTCGGGATATCACGTTTCGGGATAGCGACATTGTGGTATTGTCTACAACTGGTTTCGATTCACTCACTGCAATCACTAATATATACATATATATAGGGTGTTCCAATAACCGGTTCAGATATGACATATCGGTTATTGTGGCTTTGATAACACTAATGTCATTCTTTTTTTGACAGAAACTCATTATATTATTTCTAGCTGACGTAATGAGTTGCTTTAAGAAAAGTGAGAAATGTTGTTAATTTACTTCCATGAAAAAGACAATTGGTTCGAAATCACAAGAATTTGTACACGTGGCCGAAAATGTCCACCAACGCTCGAGAACATCAATTCGTGCATCGGAAATGAACATAAGTCGGCCTTCCATGCAACGAATTTTGCGAAAAGATTATGGTTTGTGGTCCTATAAAGGTCAATTGGTTCAGCAATTAAAGCCCCGTGACCATTCGCTCCGATATCGATTCGCTGTGTAGGCCTGCGACAAACTCAAAACTCTCAACAAAAACACGAAATAAAACTTTTCGATTGCCACACTGTGTCGCAAGGTGGTAGCGATTAAACAAATTTTGAACTGCTTACAGCATATCAGGTATCCACAATCGATAAATGCAATATGTGTGAAAAGTCAGATGACAATCATACAATTGGAATCAGCTTCAATATTGTCAAAGATGGCGTTGGAATGTCGTTTATTTGTTATCAAGATAAGGCTACAGTTCTATATAATCTGCTTCTATAGTCACTCGAGAATACCACCCTTTTGCTTTCAGAAAGAGCAGATGTGGTGGCATAATATGGCGCTTCGGAAAAAGATGTAAGCCTTGACGATTAGACTTAGGTGCTCTAGAATATTAATTTCACTATATACGAAAGCGTGACTTAGATAAGGCATTGCAATAGAAGGAGCGTAATGAAATTAACAACTTTACCTTCTGTTCTATAACAAGAACGCAAAAGGCATATATAATTGGATACCTAATCGTTAATGGTCTCTCTCTGTTGGATTTCAATGGTGAAACATAATTCAGAAGAAAACCCGACTCAGGTAATAAAAGCAATTCACGATTTTGTCGCTAAATTCGTGATTGTGTGTGATATGGGTCAAACACTGATTAGAACATAACCGTCACAGAAATATCTTAGAGAATTGTTAGATAACAGTTATTTATAACAAATGTTAGACAGTTAAGAACAAAATTCACTTAATTGAATGAACTATTCTGAATTCTTTATCTTACATAGACTCGATTGGCCCATTGTAACATTCCCTCTCAGACGTATACTCTCAGTCCTAAAATCTGTTTGTTCTTCGAATGAACTCCAAATTATCCAAAATATTAAGTATCCTCAAGGTTGTCAGTTGATCCTCAAATAGGATCTCGTGATATAAAGTAGGAGAGGATAATGCAGTCTATTGGGAGAGTATGAAGAACGGGAGCACAAGAAGTGATAAACAGTTTCTTCTTCTCGTTCTTCACAATATTAGCAGTTGGCGATGTTTTGAATTTTCATCCAGAACATGTGAGTTAGCAAGATGCCTACTGGTACTGGGATCTTTGCTGATTTATTATTTCAAAGAAGCTTTTGGTTAGGCGGCAAGAGATTAGGTTGTCTTCTGTTAGTGCAGATTCTCAAAGTGACAGTGGATATTTCTCTTAAGAGATAATAACGTCACTCTTACAGTGGGCTCAGATCCCACAAGAGTGGAAGCGGCAAATCAACGGGCTAATTTATCGGCCAATACGTTTTTTTTTATATCCACGTGACTGGCTGTTATGTGTGCAGCTTCATTCAGACTGCCTAATCGATTCTAGGCAATTTTCGTTTCCAAAAAATGTTTCGATGAAACAGTATTTGAATCAATCGCCTTTAGAACAACAAAACTGGCTATCAGAAAGTATACAGATACAACAATATCTGTAATTCATCTCCTTTGCAAAGAGTGCTGCTTTTAAAATTGCAACAATTTTCGCCTGAATTAGCATTCCTTCCAAGAGGAATAGATTTTTTGACCTCAGGATTTTGTGTGTATAACCAGATTGTAGCATACTGATCTTTGGGTAAAGATCATTATATCGTCACCCGAGAGATTGTAGGGTTATTGTAGTTTAATTTGTGCTTTTCGTTAATATAATTTCCCGAAAATCTACTTTTCGGGAGCATCCGGCCCCCTCTATTCATATTTGACAAATTCCAGAAGGGCTAAATTGATTGCCTCTTCCTTGTAGGCGAAAGGATGTTTCCGTTGAATACCTTCTGATCCAAAAATGATGCGATATAAAACCTAAGTGGTGTGCAAAGCACAATACCAAGACAAATAAGTCTTTGAAGTCGGTTTACAAGTTATCCTCTAACGTCATCCCATGTTGTAGACCAGCAATGCGTGCGGCAAATGGGATTATGGACACATTTTACAAATGTCTGGATTAGGAATTAGTCTAAGGACTAAATATATGGTGCGTTTAAGAATTATTGCATTTTTGGAAAATGAACCCTCCTGGAAAAGTAAGGGAGTCTTAAAATTTGCAGAAATACTATTTACAAAGTTATAGGATTTTGACCCGGACTATTGTCAGAATGTGACTCTTTCGAAAAGGTTATAGCTCTTTGTGACGGTTATCATAAATAAACGAAACATTTATTGATTAAAAACGTGTTCATCGAGATTTTACGTGAACAGACTCTGTTATCATTTCAACCAAGTTCCTTTATTATTAACTATATAAGCCGCCATTGATAAGTCCTGCCAAATATTGTTGTTGGATCAACAATTCGAACTGGTTTTTGTATTCTCTCTTTAGGTACTGAAACTTTACATCCTGTAAGTCATATTGAACATAGTGATAATCACGTGTTCAATACTTGGAAATTAATGCTTACTTTCAGTTTCTCTATCATAGCTAACACTTTATGCTGACAGTTCAATACTTTTGTTCATTACTGACTTTTCTGTTTGTTTGAACGAAATCGATTAGTTGTTGTTTTATAAAAAATGTAACTTGTGACGTTATAGTGCGCACATGGAAAATTATCTTATCTTCTTGGCCATTGGATTCTGGGGTATTTGGAGTAAAACTTTATACATTATTGAGATTGATAATAACATACCAAGATTAAATCGATTATTATTATTCTTATTTATTACAAAAAATAATTAATATTTTCTTTTATTTTGTTTACAGTTAGATTATTATTATTAGCAATATTTTTTGTCAGCACTTGCGGTTTTGGCGTTATGTGGTTTACAGAACTTTACAACAATACATTACTTTCGGTAATTTAATTAATTTATTATTTAATTACTTAAATGTTAATTTATTTATATATATTCCAGAATATAGTGTTAAGTCAAAATTCAATGGCGGTAGAATGGTGGGAGAATCCACCTCTAAATCCATTCCTACGAGTTTATATTTTTAACTATACAAATTCTGATGATTTTATAAGAGGACGAGCTGACCAACTAATTGTAAATGAGCTGGGACCGTACGTGTACCAAGAGAAGGTTACTAAAGTTGATGTTGTTTTCAATGATAATAGTACAATTACATATAAGGAACGGCGTGAATATAAATTTATGCCAACATTATCAAATGGCCAACCAAGTGATCTGGTGACTGTTCCAAATATACCATTGATTTCGATGGAAAAAAAATATGTAACGATGACGTCATTCGAAAAGGCTACCTTACGATTGGGTGTACGTTTCGGTATGAATTTATTTACACGTTTGCAAGTGGATCCATTTTTATGGGGCTACGACGATATAATTGTGTCGATGGCGAAAAAGTTCAATATGTCGGATGTTCCGTTTGATAAGTTTGGCGTTTTGATAAATGTACGTCAATACTATATTGATTATGCGTTTTTATGTGTTTGATATAATCTATTTACTGTCATTTTAGAGAAATGGGACAGGACGCGACTTTTTTACAATACACAATGGTGAACAGGACATTTCAAAAATAGGAATGATCATGAATTTCAATGGCGAAACTAAAATGAACGTGTGGCCAGACGAGGCGTGCAATGTAATGCGGGGGACTGATGGTTCACAATTTCCACCACATTGGCTCGACAGAAAGCGGCGATTGGACATTTTTATAAAAGATTTATGCCGTTCTTTACCACTTGAATATTTGGAAGATGTTAATGTATTCGATAATGTGCCGGCGATGCGTTATATTGCAAAAGATACTGTTTTTGCGGCACCCCATATCAATCCCGATAACATTTGCTATTGCACTAAAACGCCGCGACGGGGCACAAAATGCCCACCCAGTGGTGTTTATAATACGACCGTGTGCAATTTTGGTGCACCTATTTTTATATCATTTCCACATTTTTTGGGTGGGGACGCGAAGTTGTTTCAAAAAATTAGTGGACTTAAGCCCGATCCAATAAAACATCGAACATTCGCCGATATACATCCGCGGCTAGCATTTCCGATCGATGGTGCATCAAGGTTTCAAGTTAATGTGGCGGTTCCCAATTCGGACCTAGACTCGTCGTTTAAAAATTTCAACGATGATATTATACCAGTGATATGGTTCGAACTTGTACCGGGCGAAATATCAGAGGAACTTCGAAATATGATTTATCATAGTTCATTCAGTTTGAATGCACTCCAAATTGCACTCGAATATGGTACGTTAATATTTGCTTTACTGAGCCTTGGATTATTTGCCATGACATTTTTCTGGTGTGATCGAAGAGAAACATATGATCTAACGATGGAGGAAAAACAAATGGATAACATGAAATTTAAAGAAAAATCTAGCGAGAAATTACAAGTTAAAAAATGAAAAACCGTTAAAATAGTATTGTAAATCCGAATAATTGCTCGTGGCAAAAAGCCAAATGAATCTTTATGTAAATATATAAATAGTACAATTTCACGAAAATGTAATTGCCATTTTTTACCAACGTATACCGAAATCACATATACATTTTTATTATTTAGCTTTAGTTGATATATTCTGTAAGCGAATGCTTATAGCAAAATGTGTAAGCGAAAGAGACAGGCGTGCCTTTAATCACTTCAAGTTATTTTTTAGATTTTAGGTTATGCTTTTGTGTTACGCACTTATTTTATAATGAGATTATATGCGAATAATTTTTTGTGTACTTTTTTTTAAACCATTTAATATTTTAATTACTTGCCAAAAATGGATTATGCAGTATCACTATCACATGATCTATGTTGAGGTAAGTAACTGCTTAGTATATATAGAAGCATAATGTTTAGAAGCATAACTTCTTATTTTGTCACTCACCTCTTTCGCGGATTGCGTTCTTTGAAGTTCTACGTTACAGTGTTGTCTACGTTACAGTGTTGCCAGCAAACTCAGAAACGTATGGAGACAAGAGATGAGTATAACATCGATCTAACAATACCTCTATATTTTATTGTTAGAGATTAGAGATGCGAGGGGACACACCTGCAAAGGCCTGACACATTCAGTTACCAAAACTCTTGCTACTGTTAATGGTACTGGTATTATCATACATACATAGCCTTCTATGTATGTATGATAATCTTTTTTTTTTTTTTTTTTCAAATCATCGGTATAATTGCCTACAAGAAATCTAGCAGCTCTTAAGTCGTAGATCTGGATGATGTCATCGGTACAACTATTTAACCATAAAAAACAAAACTGGAAAAAATTGATTGCAGACATGTGTTAAATGGCGATTCACGATAAAGTTTCAAAAATTATATTGCCGATGGATGAGTTTTAACTCCATTATGAATGAGCTTAAAGCTCAAATTGGAGTTTTAATAAATTCAAAATTTTTGTTATAAGTAAATAAATAAATAAATAAGTTTCTAAGCACTTTAATGGTTATTTAATAATATTGTATAATAAATCGTTGCTGGAAATATTTTATGATCTTAATGCTTCTTTGTGTGAACTCCTCACTAATGACGTGATAATTCTTATTTTATTGGTATCCCATTTTTCATCTTGCAACTAACAATGGCAAATACCATTCTTTTATTATGGCACCTTGTCCAATCATTTATATCTGTGCTAAGTTGCTGCTGTCTCACAAACTGGAATGGAATATCCTCAAATATAAATCTCTGCGATTTCGTTCATCCTTGCAGGTATTTACCACTAAATAATGTTGGGAAGAATCAGGACTGACTATATAAGTCAGAGAAAATCAAGCTCCACCGTTCTTCGTCGATTAAGCTTAGTAATCGATTAAGATTTTTAATCTACGGCCATTTCTGAAATCAAAGTATTTTGCTAATGCTAATATACGTAATTTTACAGAATGTTGATTGAATCCGTAACCATGTATATGGATGTGACAGTTCGACCTTTTTCTATGAGTACAAAAGGCTTTAAACATTCGAGAATCATTTATGAATCACGAGATCAGAGATTTAATATAAATCATTCATAAGGTGTATGACTTCAAATAAACTGTCTCAGACTCGTTCTGCGTACTGAGCGATATGTCTCTTCTGTAATATAATTATGTCATTCAAAAAAAATAAAATGGAACCTGTGTATTTGTACTCGAAAGATATTGCCAATAGTTAAGGTCTGAAATTCTGAATGTTATATTTTATGTTATCTTGAGTTTGACAGAATTAAGTTAATGGTCTTTCAATAAGGGCGTTCGATTTTTTATTGAAATCCATAAATGTTGGTATCGTCAGTTGAGCCGCATGGTTTAAGAGAGCCGTAACATATACGAAATTTATCGAAATCGCTTCTTACCAAAGATCAACGCCGGACTCAAAAGGGCCCTAATGTGTACATATAAGCTTGGTACGAAACCAAGTATAGCCCCAAGAAACATAATATTTCACAAGAACATTGTCATACAGACCATCAGTTGAGGGTGTTAATGAAGATCACATATATCTATACAAGATATAAACTATTCTGAACTGAGCAGCCCTGGATGTAATAAACTCTTCACAAATAATTTTTTTTACGTCTTTTACAGGCCATGATTGATCCGTACCGCGTCAACAATCTGACTCCATCGGTTTCGATCACTTTATACTGTTGCAAGCAACCATAAGATGCCAGTTCGTTCTCTACGTCGTGAAGCCATCGTCACCAGCGACCTCTTCGCCTAGCGAAAGGCGGCTCTTCTTTTAAAGGACGCAGAACGTGACCGAGCCAGCGTACTACCTGTCCTTTGATTTCATGCATGATATCAGGAAATGCGTTAAATTCCTGATCTCGTGATTGAAAAGAACTTGGTGTGTGCCATCAACATTGCGATTTGGGCCATATGTCACACGCATGATTCACACGCATGAAGGTCCAACTCTCACATCCATACATGACAACGGATCTGATCAACACTCTGTACATTTCAGCTTATCCGTATTTGCAAGATATTTTGATTTCAGCAGTAGACGTAGAGGATACAAAGCCCGATTGCCAGCGGCAAAATGAACCTTCACATCCTCTCCCACACAAGAGTCTGTGCTTCATTGTGGGCTATATTTCGATGCTCAACAGCAAGACGACACTCCTCATAAAACCAATCAATTTTGTGCGTTGTTTTCACTATACCTCAAATGTGCTGGGCAGCATCGACAACCGAGATTTGCATACTTTCCAGACACTGTTCACTTCTTCAGATTGATAATTAGATCGCAAAATTCTATGGCTGCCAAGATCTTGATATTTACGTTGAGTTTTTTAATTTATGAGACCTAACAGGAGAATTGCGTTGTTTATTTCCCTGTCCTCCCTAGCTTGTACGAAAAGTTCCATTGTAGTTTTGGTCACTGCATACGAATTTGGTTGACGACCGATAAGAACTCACATCTTGGACAACCCGAACCCGCTCTGTGGAAATCATGGTCAATTTGGCTTCGGGATGTTTTACGTGGATGTGTCTATGTTTCCAAATGAATGTTGTTATGAGAAAAGACTGTACCTGCCTCTCTGAGATAATGAGCGATCACAAAGTACATCATTACATCCCCATTTTCGCAGTTTTTTCTCGAGAGTACGGATCTATATTATTATATAAATTGGTTTGGTTTCTGCCAGCTATAGCATTAAAGTCACAGATTATCCAAATTATTGTAAAATGAGTCATTGTCAATGTACACAGACAATTGACAGGTTGGCTAATTTCATGTGCAAGCGAAACTTGCACATTCGATTATTGACTGTCTCCAGCCGATACTCGTTCATACATGTGATAAGGTCGTCAAAAGTGCCGATCCTCAATCTCGATTCCAGGTACTTAAGCGAGAGGTCATTGTTGTTTAGATGCGGGTTGTTTAGAGGCCAGCGATCCAATCAGATTTAGTATACAAATCTTTTATTCGAATTGTTGATTGCTCTATGAGTGATGGTAGTTTTGAGGGCATTAACATCTTCATATAATCTTAATTTAAGATATGTTTTATCTTTTCTAAATAAAACGGTACGTGAGTTAGAAGAAGTTGGACTGCACTGGTTAAATTTAGCATAACCACATATGACGTTTTCAGAAAACTACTGACATTCTACCATCTTTGACTCATAGTTTTAATAATAATAAATGCATTTATCTTTTGTAATTACTCAATTAAATCATTAGTGAATGATTGCTATAATATTCTGACGAAATCTGCAAATATGTTCGTTCGGTCACGTGTCAGTCAATGGTAATTAAACCAATCAATTGTTTTTTGCGGACTTTCCATCATTGAACTGAAGTTTAAAAAATGATTTAATACATAAATTTTGTAAATAAAGTATTTTTGACAAATGAATGCTAATTGAATTAAATATAAAATTTATCCAAAAATAGCCGGGGCTGTAAGGTGAAATAATATATTACGTTGATTAAGGTTGAATAACTATTGTAATCGCAGAATTTATGTAAACACAGTATGAAACGTGAGACGCGTATAAATTACTTTAGGAATATTTATAACGACCGCGTGAATTGGAAAATTTGATTATCGCGAGATTATATCGTTGTAGATTGGGAGGTTGTTTGGACACGTAATTTTTGTGTTAAACAATAAAAGAGAAATAGTTGTTTTAAAAACTATCTATTAGTGAGATTCTAAAATTATAAAGTTAATTTAAACCAGACTACACTGGTTTCATTTACAAATCGCAACCTCAGCTCTATACCAACCAAATGTATGTAAATCGTTAGTTTAGCCTATGATTTCGATTTAAAAAGTTTTACTAAGACCTTTGAAGATACAATATATTATATATGTTGCTTGGTGCTATACTTGGTTCCGAACCATATGAACAACATATAGGTTATATTCACAGTTGCGTTCTAAGTGCTTGTGTTTACCTTTAACGAGACGAGATTTATACTTATTCTGTATAGTTAATGAGGTTAAAATACTGTTTAAGTCTTGATATCAAACGGTCATACTTCATCTAACTAAGAACAAAAACTGAAAAAACAAACTAAATATAAGATACGAATTAAAATATAATTATTTACTAGAAATGAACCGGATTCCGGGACGCGTTGAGCAAGGTAATTTATGAGAACGCATAGATCAGGGACAGCTACACGATGCTGCAGCAATTTAATATAACCATTCTTAAACCATCAGAAATGACCAGGCTGCTACAGCAGTGATATAACAACAATAACAGACTACTGGTTTAAAATTATTTAAACACGTGGTTCAGTCAACCAAATATGAACCTGGAATTTGCCGCAGTACTCAAATATTATATCTATGGAAGTTAATAATGGTATTTAACATGACCTTAATAAACAGCGTGTCACGATGACGTGTCTAGAAGCCTAATTAATAAATACGAGGCAGAATCCTAGGCAGGTTAGCAACAATTACAAACAACAATGCAAACATAAACATACCAGTTAGATATGTTTATAAATATCCAGAAACTGTCTAGCGACCGATAATGAAACAAATATAAGCATAAGCACCATTATACCATATTATACAATATCAACAGACGCTATGGTATGCGCTTGACCGTGAGGTCGATGGCTCGGTCATGTTTTGCGTGCTGATTTTTAAAGGGAGGCAAAGTGGTTGTCGTCGGTGGCAAGGGGTCCATGGCGTAGACATCAATCTGTAATATGTTAATTGTTTACAACAGAATGAAGAGCCGTCGCATGATCAAAATGGTTGGATTCAAATTGTAAACTCGATACAGGCCAACAATGTCCTGTAAAATACGATAAAAAGAATTATACCATTTATCTAATGGAAAGCTTATCACAAGACTGTATTTCAGTTACAATGTTCACAACTAGCAACTATTACGTCTCGTAATAATGAAAGAAGTACTTAGGTTAGGACTATAATTGTGGCGTCATCCATCTCCACGAATGCAGCCAATTGTCTCGAGCAAATATGTTATTCAGATATATGAAATGTTAGGGAAATGTAGTCTACCATATGGTAGAACTAACTTAGTCCTCAAGATTTCAAAATTCTTTTGAGTTTAAGTTTGAGAGTATAGTTGCCAGCAAAATTACCCGAAATGTTCCAAAAATCAATCTAGTTTCATATCGAAAGTATGTAAATTAAATATCTGTAATTTGCTACAAAACTGTTGCGATGCAGCATAGGTCTGATGATGATGGATTTTACCTTTTCGGTTAAACAGGCATTCAAGACGTCACTCATCAGAACAAACCTAGCTCAAACACTATACACAGATTTACTAACTATACAAATAAAAAATCTTCACGTTCTTAAGGGTTTGTACCAAACAAAAATTTTACTAATAAAATTTAAAAAAAAGGTATTATAAATCGTAGATTGGATATTTGGAATTCATCGAATTTCAACTTAATCATTCAATTCAATCCCATTTTGTATGGTTTGCCTCCAGATGTCTTTATTGTTTATATGCGCCAAGCCGCCAAATACATTTTGAACAACCTGGTGGAAATCTTTAAATCGCTGGGATGCTTTAAATTTCCTGAAGCAGATACACTCCTGGACAAAATTAACGCATTTTTTTTGTAATAAAAAAAACCCGTTGGACAATTTCAGTGGAACTGGTATCAAATGATCCCAAATTTATAATTTTCTTAAAAGAGGCACAAATGTGGCGTTATGGAATTATAGCGGCTATTTTTCATTTCAAAATGAAGCGGTTTATAAACATTAAAACTAGCTTTATTACAATTTAATTCGATTAATTTAATAATGAGTATTTCCCTCCCGTGCCTTTATTACAGCTTCCATCCTTCTGGGCATACTAAGTAGAAAGCTTTGTATCATTTCTTGCGGAATGAGATTCCACTCTTCTTGCGCTGCAACTTTCAGCTCTGCTGTCGAACCTGGTGCAGGATTTCTAGCTCTAATACGGCGTTTTAGAATGTCCCACACGTGTTCAATCGGATTAAGATCAGGACTCATTGGTGGCCACTTAGTGCACGAATGCCAATATCTTGGAAATACTGTCGTACCGTTGCAGCAACGTAGACTGGAGCGTTATCATGCATTAACACAAAACTTTCATAACCTATGAAGCCCACATATGGCAAAATGTGATCGCCAAGAATGTTCCGAGCATACCAGTCTGCATTCATCCTCAAACCAATCTCCACCAGCTCCGTACGGCCCTCCCAACTGATTCCACCCCAAAACATTATTGAACCTCCACCAAAACTTACAGTTTGCACCATGTTACACAGTGCGTAGCGTTCTCCAACTCTTCTGTACACAAGATTACGTCCATCTAGTATGAGCAAATTCTAAACGGCTGGATTTGTGGCGGGGAAGAAACCGTGGAACTTTTACGGGCCGTTTTGGAGTTAGGTTCATTTCTTTTAATCTTCGTCTAACTGTTCTGACACTAATATTCACTTGACGCGCACTAAGTACCTCATTTTTGAGTTGAGTAGAAGTTCGCTTTCGATCTCGTAACGAATTCATTTTTAAAAATCGATCGTCATGCTCGGTTGTGCACCTTTTACGTCGTTGTCCGGGCTTTCTTTTATACTCTAAGGTCTCACGATACCGCTTAAGTATTCGTGAAACCGAAAACTGATTAATTCCTAATTTTCGTGCGATTTGTACTTGTGTATAATCTTCCTGATACAATGTGACCACTTTAACCGCCTCCAGCTCTTGAACGGGTGCCATATTACAATGGATTTTATATTAGGTGTTTGCTTTAGAACACATTTACAAGAACTAGTGGTACTGCATTTAAAAATAATTGATATGCAATGGAACAAAAGCCGATCGTTGCGTTGGATTTCAAACACAATGCAATTTTTATTAAGCATTTTTGAAAAATTTAATTGATTGGCTTGCAGTAAACTTTATTCAAGGTGGTTTCTGATAAAAATATAAATGTGCTATCATTTGACACTAGGGGTCGATTGTATGAACGCGGATAGACGATATAACCTCGGATATATCGTCGTTTGCATTGTATGAACACAAAAATAAATCCATGAGTAGAGTTATATCGTCTGTTTCTATCTTCTCTTTTCGGTGGTTATAACCGAGGATAGAAATTGTTGTTGTTGTGTTTTTTAAATTTTGACGTTTTAAATTGTGTACAGCAGTTAAACATTTAGTAATTATTAAATATAAAATTTATATAATTTGTGGTTAAAGAAATATTAAATAATGGAGTTAAATAATAATATGCACGTATTAAACGGATGAGCAGACAGGAATACAATAATTTATTTTTAATCATTGAAAATTATAAAACAATCATTAATAATAAAAAAGCTGATGCAGTATCAATTCGGATATATAGAAAAACGTCGACTTTTGAAATCTATATCGTTTTCGAAATTCCTCATCAGAATAAAAATCTAAAGGATAATTATAATCCTTATAGATTTTTTGCCGTCGAATTCCTCCCACCATACTTATATCTCGAGCTTCCAATATTTCCGAATCCGATGTAGATGATGATGACGAAGATTCCATCTATAAACAAAATTTAAATCAAAACTCCATTAATATATTACATTATCCTTTTATTATATTCTGTTTATAGTAATTCGTACTTACATTTTGCATTAACAATAATAAAATTTAAATGAAAATTTATGATTTTAATTTAATTTTATTCAATAATGAACACTAAACTTGAATTTTATATTAGCAAAACTATTCGCTTTGAATATTTATCAAAAATCACAAATATTCAAATATTTAAAATCACAAACGTCAAAAAAAATTGAAATAGTGCATAAAAACTGCTGTAAAAACTATTCGCTTTGAATATTTATCAAAAATCACAAATATTCAAATATTTAAAATCACAAACGTCAAAAAAAATTGAAATAGTGCATAAAAACTGCTGTAAAACTGCTATAAACGGAAGATAGAAAATTTGTTCATACAACCGGAAAAAAATAAAATCGTCGGATAGAGATCTACTCTCGGATTTTATTTCTTCTATCCGCGTTCATACAATCGGGCCCTAAGTATTAAAATTGACAAGCGTGATTTTTTTTTTATTACAAAAAAAAATATGCGTTAATTTTGTCCGCGAGTGTATATAGGAACGTATGTAAACTATATTTCCTCATGAATTTCATTGTAAGTGAAATTTCAAAATTCAAACCAATGCGAGCTACAAATCTTTGATTTATTTGTTGGTTACTTTTGAATATTTTATTTGCATCAAAATTCGAATTTTAATTCAAAATCCCATTTTTTATTTGTTACTATCATTGACACTTTTTTCGAGGCTCTTGGTACTTCCGTTACAATCAACTCGTGGATGTACCGCTCGATAGGTTCGATTTACGTAGAATTATCTTTGCACATTGTCGATGCAAATTCGAGTTTATTTTGATTTCATTCTAATGTGTCACTGCTAATCATGGTTTGCAACTTGGTTTAAACGTGGTATCGGAATGAGCTATTTTTTCTCATTCCATGGCATTTTAGTGAAGATAGTGCCAAGTTATTCAGTTAGTGAATAGCGAAAACTTTAAATATTGGTTTTTTCATGTATTTGTTTATTTTTTTTAATAAAAATTGAAGTTTTAAAAAAATAAATTAACACAGAATTCGATAAATAAACGGATAGTAAAACTAAAATATAAATAGGAAAATGTAGATGGAGGGCGAAACAAAAATATTTTTAAACCATACAGTTTTTTATTTTTTATTACTATGTAATCTGTTTTTGGAACTCAAGGCACTCCCAACTCTTTCGCGGTTCGCTTGTTTACGTCCTTACCTTACGCTTTGCAGCTATATCGAGGACGTACGGCTATAGATCCGATTTATCTAACCATCTGCACATTACATTGCATAGCTCCATGCCAGCCTATAGTTCTGACATGGAAGATGGGATTCTGCACTCCAACAGGAGGTCATAGTTGTGTTCATTCACACCACCGATCGTAATCAAGTGGTGAAAAATCCCTTTTGCATCCTGACCCTATCGGGATTCGAACCCGGTACCTCCCGCTCCAACTGCCGCAGCTTTAATCACTGCGCTTGTCAAATAAAATGAGAACTGTAGTGTGTCATGTTTCATAAACATGGTTACGAAACTAGATATGTGTCTATTGTATAAGCAGGCTAAAAAAGATCCCGTACGTATTTTTAATAGTCGTTCAAGCATGTGAAAGGCAACAGTTGCCTTTTTTGATTTTTCCACATAATCTTATTAGCACCACATTCACTGAAAAATAATAAAATTAATTTTTTTTATTGTATTCAATAAATATAATATCGTATAACAGCTTATATCAACAAAACATTATTTGACAAGATCGAAAAACTCACGTCTTATTTATCGAAATTCACTCGTTTTGTGTTATAAGGACTGTGACATCCTCATTTCTATTTTCCTGATTTTTGGACTGGTATCGAGAAAGTTCACAGAACTATTAATAACTCTAAGCAACTATAACAGATAAAGGAAGGTTTATAGAATAATGATCAGCATTCTAAATTTATAAAAGGAATTTAGAGAAATGGTATTTATAGTGGTTGCTTTTTTATAGGATCTGGGTCAAAATACCGTATTTCAAACATCGTGTAGCTCTAAATACCGCGCTTCAAAAGATGTGTTAATTATTAATTTCAATTAAATAAAGAAACATTGTACCATATTTAAGCATCGAGATATCTAAAAACACGTCAACCCAGTCAAAGCTGTTTTAACACTTTGGCTGCGAATATTGTAATGAACATACACTCTAAATTCCACCCAACCATGCCAATGTTGTTTTAGACATATGTACATTCCAAATTCTATTTTACTACGCCAGTGTTAACACACTTGCATAGAAATACATAATGTAGAATGTATGATGAGAACAACACTGGTCCTTTGAGAAAGATTTTGTAATATATGTTCGGAACAAAATGGTGTGGTTGGATGGCATTTAGAATGTCTATAACAACTCTGGCACAGGATAAGAGAATTTCAAATGTATGTCTAGAGCAACATTGGCATGGTTGGGCGAAATTTAGAGTGTATACTCATTACAACATTGGCAGCCAAAGTGTTAAATAATTGTGACTGTATTTTTCGATATAATTTATGTTAAATATTTTAAAACGCGACAATTTGAAATGCGAGATTTTAAAACGCGGCATTATGACCGTTACCCCTTTGTATAATTTTGTTTTTGGTTTTAGCATGCTTTGAACCGATTTTAGAATTTTTTTTTAATTAAAATTGTCTTGACACAGTGGCCGCAGCTTTAACGGCATTAGAAGCTGAAATAACCGTTTTCGAAACCCAAAAGGGGTAGGGGTGATAAGCATCATTCTATTGTAATATCAGTGATGTTGGTGAAAACATCTATAAACCACACTTGGGTGCGTATATTGATTCATAGGCCGCCCATATTCCATCTCGATACTTTTGACTGTCATGTAATGTGCCGTCTATACACTAATCAGACTTAGCCATACGTTTTCGATTTGGCTGGTAACGGCGTAATGTAAGACGTTCTAGGCAAACTGCGAAAGAACCGAGAGTGTTGAAATTAACTTTTGTGACAGTCTTTTCTTTCATGAAAAAAATTTTGTTTGGACTGACATGTAAAAGATGTCATGATATATATTTTTGAAGCTGACACTACAAAACGATATTTATGATATCGATTGTTTTACTTTAAGATGATGAACTCAATGTTTGGCAGCACTGATCTAACCAGTCTCGCTATGTACATAAATACACAGACACACTTATAGTCGCGATAATCTTTGCTCTTTACTAAGAACATTAAACATTTTATGAAACAAAATATTACGAGTTAGCAATAACATAGACAACGGAATGTTCCAAAAATCGTATGACGAAATTTTAATGTACCTCGACATAATTGTTCACCCCTTTCATCATAGGTGAACAAAGTTAATAAGATATACGCTAGGTGTTTAAAACAGACAGTTGAAGAACACTGATTCCGTAACACAATTAAAAATTATTAAATAAAAATAAGTGTCATAATGATATGAAATAATAGTGCTGTCATTTATACGTAAGACCCAATTTTACTTAATTATTTTCAATGACAATATTAGATGGCTGTAATGCCAAGTGGTATAATATATTATAGCTATACAGTTGATATACATATATGTATAATAAACCGGAATGATTATTATTGATTTACATGTTTAACTATATGCTGTACAATAGGTCTGACCTTTGTATGTCACTCTAAGAAAATATTTTGAATAATAATCTTTAATAATTTATCTTAATCGTATATGCACATACATACGAGTACATACATCAATCGTGATGCACTTTGTGAACTATTATATCAATGTTTGATTAAATATTTTACCGTTCATTGATAGGTGATTAGATCAGCTACTAACCCCCCTACTATATACTACAAATTGTTAAGTGATGCCTTTGAATGAATGACGACTTTCACAGTTACACTCTGATGCTATATACGAGTACATAATATAATCGAATGTGCACTAAAACAATTACAAAACTAGACAATCGATTGTCTTATTATTTTATTTATAGACAATAAAGGTAACTTATAAATAAACATTTGTCCACGCAATAAACTTACTGTGGAGGTCATCTTGCAACAAAAAAAAAACATAACCAACAATTGCGCTGTACGCAAGATATATGTTTATTACATCTTGGGTTACACACAAACCTTGAAAGATTATAAATTGGTAACCAATAAACCTTCAAAATATTATGTACATATACGTAAGTAAACAAATGATAGTATGCACTTGTATAGTTATTTTACTTAGTGCGGTTCGTTAACCTTCACTTCGTGAAGTGGTCTCAGGTTGACCCTAGAACTCTAAGAAGCTGATTAAAAACCGGTTTTTTTTATTTATGAATAAAACTTCAGATATGGCTTAATAACTCATAAAATTACCATTAACATAAAATTAGCAGTGAAATTGGATAGTTTGGTATTTTTTAGCCAGTTAACTTAACGAGATGGATAGCAGTCTAGTGAGGTCATTTAGATCTCTTAGATATTGACGTATATAACGAATATGGATATATTAGGATGATTTAAATTAACAACCGGAGGGTTAACGGTCTAATATTTATAGAATTATAGGTCATTGTAGTAATGAATGATCATAATGAATATAATGGGCTCGAATCCGATTGGAAGACCTACGACTATATGCCCGGTATGCGGACACCTTGCGTATTGTTCCATGACAGCCTATCGTACCGACATGGAAGATGGATCGAGATGAAGAGATTGGGTCAATGATTCAAATTAGTGAGTATAACTGCCGATGAGATCAACAGGACATTAAAATTTTTTTGTAAAACTAATGCATTTGTACAGGATGGGGCAAAAGCCCCGCTACCATTTTGATTGCCTATAACTTTGTTCAAAGAAAAGATAATAGGGTTGGTAGTCATAAAAAGTTTATTTGGTCTTTACATTTTTTTTCGTTATGATTGGAAAATTATATCGGCTAAATGGTGACCGCGATTCACTATGCAACTTTTTGCTCTTTTAAAGGCATATTTCATGACATCCTGTAACCTATTTACATAAACTTTTGATTTTAAAAATCTGGTGCTGTTAATTCCGGCGATCTGGCTGGCCATGCTAAATCGCCATTTCTCAAAATTAGTCTTCGTGGAAAAACCTCATTCAAGAAAATTTTGAATTATGTCTTGGTACCGTTCGGCAGTAACAGTAACTTCAACACCTTGGGCATTTTCAAACAAATAGGGACCAATGATGTTTCCAGCACAAATACTACACCATACAGTTGCTTTAAGTGGATGCAATGATGTTTGATTGATTAATTGAGGATTCTGTGTTCCCCAAAAACTACTGTTCTGTTTATTGACGTGGCCACTGAGATGAAAATGGGCTTCATCGTTCATTATCAATTTAGACGAAAAATCTTCAATTTCACATCAGGATCACTCGGTAGCAATTTTTTAACTAATCGAATTTTGTACGGAAACACTTTCAAATAACTTTTCAAAATTCGCCTTAAACTGCGTGCCGAAATGTATAATTGGGAACCACGTCTCCGAATTGATTTTTCTGGAGACTCTGCAACACTATCGCGCGTCAGAGCCACATTTTCAGCGTTTCGAGACGTCCGTTGTCTTCCAGAATGAGGTCTGTCTGTTGTCGTACCGTACTGTCGAAAATTCGCATGTAAACGATAAATTTTGTTTTTGTGTGGCACTGGACGATTAGGATATTTTTGGCGCTATTTCCGCTGAGTGGCAATAATGGAACGATTATTTTCAATAAATATTGTCACTATTTCTGTCCGTTCTTTTTGCGTATATTTGTTCATTATAAAATTAGGGCGTCTACACAACCAAGATGGCACTCAATTGAAATGGTAGCGGGAGCCTACATATACAAAAAACACAAACGTTGTTGCATATTGCACAACACACGGTTTTGGATAAATTTTATGCATTATTGAGATCAAATGACTAACAAGATGTTTTCAAATCTTAAACGCTAATATAAGTTCATTTTATAAGACTTAACCTATGTTACTTGTTATAATATAAACGTGCACTTGGTAATCTCTTAATTACATAGCTACATGCAGAGAATCTCTTTTTTGTAGTCGACTATATCTTGGCCTATTTAATAGTACACTGGCTAATTTGTTGAGGTTACAAACTAGTTTTAACTGGTATTTTATGCTGTAGGTACAGATGAATTTTCTCGGTTACAGTTTCGATTAGTAAATCTCGACGTAGGTTTGCATTGCGTACATACCAGCGTGCGTTTACCATTGTTCGAAGTATTCGTGAAAGCATTCTTTCCAGTTTTATTAAGTGGGAAGCAGACGCGGAGCCCTACAGCTGAATGCGATATGCCCAAATGGGCTTAAGTATCATTTTGTACAGCAAGATTTTACAGTTTAGAATTAGCTTTGAGTGTTTTCCAATTAACCAATGTGTTTTTTCCACGTGAGGCTTCTACCTTAATGTAGTGCAAGATGTCTAACAATTTTGTGTTGTGGTAGAATAATTTTATTTAGTTTCACAGGCAGACAGGTGAGTTTACGGAGTGTGAATGTAATGTGCACCGATTTACGCTCATTGGCCTTAATTCTCCATTTTGTTCGCCAATTTTCTAAGTGTTCCTTGTTGCTATCGCGGAATTTTGATGCAAATATAAATCTGTGAATGCGGTATTATATTTAAGTCCGTTATGCCATACTTTTCGAAAGCTTGGACTATATCTAGAAACGATGCAGGGCAGTACTTTTTTTGTTCAAGGGAGTTTTTGATTTCAGCTACGACTCAGTGAACTTGTTCCACGGTTCCGCGTTCTTCTCTAAATCCAAATTATTGACAAAATCATTCCAATTTTGTTCTCGTCCAGAATTGGCTTAAATTTTTGCAGAAGCATTTTTTCGAACTTCTTTGATAGAGTGAGTAATAAGATCATTGGGTGATATGAGTTAACTTTTATTTCATCTTTGCCAGGTTTTAGACTCATTATAATAATTGAAGTTTTCCAGATTTCTGGATAGTGAGTAGTAACCTGTTTTCATTATAGCGTTAAATATATAAGTTATTAATTTGATAAATTTGTCCGGTAGATTTGACAATATTTTTCCACTTATCAGATCATGGGTGCATTTTGTGCTTGATCGTTTGTTTGAAATTGCGCCACTTGTATTTGATTGGCTTACTTTCAGACGTGTCTATACAATTCATTAGAATTTTTTAACGTTTAACTCGCTCGTTAGGTTTAAAGACTTCGCTACGGTGATTAGCAAATATATGTATTTGCCTCCTCTACTTCACTTCTTGCCCACTATGGGTGGATTTCCATTATGAGAAATCCGTTTATTCAGTAGCTTTGAGTCCCTTGAAGAGGTTAGTGCCTTTTATCATTAGTAGCTGTTAAATATTCGAAGAAAGTTTGCGTTTTTTAAAATTAGCAGAGTTAATCAGCGTAGCGTTAATCGGTGCAGCGATCTTTCGGATCGAATTGATTTTAGTGACAAAATTTTAGAAAATAATTACTATCCACGGTAGAATTGACTTATAAAAATTAGTATGTTCAGAAATAAGAATATCCACAATCGCTGTGATCAGTTTACCATTCGAAATCGGTTAGTAAGATAGTAAGAGGATGATTTAAGAAAAAAAAATTGGATGTCTGGCGATGAAAAATGTTGGTGAACCTTGAAGTCAACCGTACCCGGTAGATTCATGTTTGTTTTATTGATACAAAGGTTAAGAGATCAAAGTTTAAGCGGTTTGGTTCTGCTTTTGAAGTGTTTGTTGATCATCACCACAACATTGATCTGAGCGTAAATTGTTGTACTTTACCTTTAGAAAGAAATCAAATTATCAAGGTTTTAATGATATACTCTATGTAAGAAGATTGATACGAAAACAAGATTTATATAACGCTGTTCTGAAGCTTCAGCAACGATCTAAATACAACGAGTATAAAGTTGAGAAAATATACCTTCCTCGTTTCAACTGTATTCCCGGTGTATAGAAATGCATCCGTATGCCTTTTCGGTGGCACAGCGAAGTCGTGCAGTTCTATTTCCTTCGGCACTATTGAAAACACTGTATATGCAAATATTGTGGAAACGACTCATCGCAATCAGTTCTAAAGTTTTTGAAGTAATATTTTTATCATAAACTTGAATTTGACGAAACATGTTGGGTATGTACTGAATACAATCATGATTAGAAATTAAAAAATGGTTTTGGATGACTGAGCCAACCATCAGAATTTAAGGAAATCAATAATCTTTTCTATATCGATTGTATTTTGAGAAGTATGGTATCTTGCCAAAAAATTAGTCTTAATAAATTTATCTGGATGATCTTGTGAATATTTGTTGGAACCTTAAATGTTTTTAGTATTTTCTTTGTATCGTTGGAAATTAATTTAAAGAGTTAAAATTTATTGTTTCAACTTAATCTATTGTTTGTATCGATCTACTCTAAAAGTTTAAAACACTATTTGATGAATTATTTGTAAATTAATGGAAATAACCATGGCTCAAACCATGTTCCACTTGCTGTACCATACTCTCCTAATCTACCAGTTGCACCATGACCACTAGCTCCACCATGACTTCCAGCTCCTTCATGACCACCATCTCCAGCATGTCCATAAACGACTGGATGACTGGAATTCTCTTCATCAGAGCATTAAATCCATTTTGTTTACCTGGTGTATACTTAATGACACGTTTTGTGGCCTCCAGGTTTAGTAAATGTATATCCGCCTTAAACAACATCGCCATCACGATGTTCCTACCTTTCTTGCCGCCCGTATGATGACCTTTTACATCATATTCGTATATTTATATTCCGGATGAGCCTGAAATGGTACAGTGGTTAAGGCTGCGGTACTTGTAGGAAGGAGGTACCGTGTTTAAATACCCAATTTAAATTTCGTTGCAAACACATCATATAGCAGACTGCACATAATATCGCCAAATATTTAAAAAATTTCATCACTCGCCGTGTTGTTTAACGCGGAACAGAACCACTTTTAAGGTTTTCATCAGCTGAGCGATTTTTAAATATTGGCTATGTCATGAAGCAAAGCAATGTTCAAATAGTCTACATAAATCGAACCTATAGACGTATGTTCTCGTTTTCTGTTCGGGCCAAAATCATGACGTTAAAAGAAAACTGCGAAAGATGTGCAAGTGCTTCTGTCCCGAAGCAGATAATAGAGATAGAAACAAACAAACAACTATTAAGATTTATAGATTCGAAAATAATACAAGATAGAAGTAACAAAATTTCACGATCCTTCTTAATTTATTATACCACAAAAACCATCGAGCAATTTCTACTGTTTATTTGCAGCTATAGTACCGTTCGAGGATGTTGTTAAGTTCATTTTGGTTCTAAAATAATTTCGGCAGATTGCCTAACGATGAAACCAGAGTGATAAATTTAGCAATCAATCTAGATAATCAAGGGGTACGTTTCGTCAACAAAGAACAAACGAAACAGAATGATAAATGGTTCACGTTTTGTATACTTGCTGAACAGATAATTACCTTTGCACGACTACAATATTCCTTTGTTAGTCAAGTGAGTTATTTATTTACATGCATTTCCATAAATGCTTAAATTATATCACAATTAAAATCGAACTGCATTCTAAATTGTATTCGTTCGTTTATTCGTCCATTTTGCATTTTTTTTAAAACTTGTTAAAGAACTTGCAGATGCTGCATTGATTTCTGAAATATAAGTGGCTTTTAAACCGTGAACGCATCTTTTGTCTGTCTACAACAGGTTGACTTTTACAGACTATTTTTTTTATATCTAACTACTACAAATTAAAATCTAGGAGTTTAAATAAAAAAATCCAGGAATTGAACATTTATTATTATTATTTATATTTTATTACTATGCAATCTGTTTTGGGGCTCAAAGCACTCCTATTTTTTTCGCGGTTCGCTTATTTACGTCCTTACCTTACTATTTGCAGCCAAATCGAGGACGTACGGCTATAGGTCCGATTTACCTAACCATCTGCACATTGCATAGCTCCATGCCAGCCTATAGTACTGACATGGAAGATGGGTCGGCCCATGGATTCTGCACTTCAACAGGGTGTCATAGTTGTGCTCATTCACACCACCGATCGTAATCAAGGGGTTAAAAATCCCTGCTTCATTCCACCCCTATCAGGATTCGAACCCGGTACCTCTCGCTCCAACTGCCGTAGCTTCAACCATTGCGCCACCTGGGCGGTATTTATTATTATAAATTGACAATTTTTCTATGTGACAATTAACACTAAGTCGATAATAAAATAGTAAGAAAGGCTTAAATTGAGCTTGCAAAATAGATCTCAGCATGCATACTGCAAATTGAAATCTAGATTCTATTAAATAGGACATATGAGGAATATGCTATTAATTATGTGACTGCTTAGAGCATAAACTCTACTAACGGTATCCTTCTTCTTTTAGAAAGATAATGAGTATAGTATATTAGAATAGGTTATATAGGCAATACACCTCAGTAAATAAACATATTGTTTTTTTTGTTTGGTGGCGGCTACCGCACACTTAGACCTGCGATGTTTCGTTGTGATACCACTTTATGTACGGCTATAGGTCCGATTTTCGTAGAACCATCTGCGCATTGCATAGCTCCATGTCAGTCTATAGTACTGACATGGAAGATGGGTCGGCCAATGGATTCTAATCTGGACAGGGGATCCAGATGTGTTCATTCACACCACCGATCGCACCGCCCAAACGATCGATGGTGAAAAATCCCGTTTTACATCTTGCCCCGGATCGGGATTCGAACCCGATACCTCCCACTCCAACTGCCTCAGGTTTAACCACTGCGCCACCTGGGTGATTATTGTTATAATTTACCACTCCTGGTGGACACCTTTAAGTACGGCAGTCAATTAAATTTTAAGCACTAGGATTGTCTTCCATCTTATTATAATTGAGGAAAACTTAGCCAAACAGGTAATTTCATCCATTGTAAGCAACAATTAACACCTATACTATCTACCGAAAAACAAATTTTACCGGATATTTCAATCAGAGATCATTATAAGGATTGCATCACGGGATGAAATTTGAAGGTTAATTTTTTTCGTATGGAGTATCCCTCTATTTCCGATTCTAGGATATTTTCTATAAAAGGGGTTTGTGGCGTTCAGAGCAACTCAAATAAATCGCAAATTAGCTAATTTCGAGCTAAGTTCTTGTAATTCATTAGTACTGTCGCGTCACGACTGAACGTATATATACGAATCGCACAGTATGAATATGATGTCCGGTAGCATATTCCTGATGAGATGGATTTGATCTTTTCGATCACACGGTCATTCAATGACGTCATCATCATCAGATCGAAACCGGTCTAGTGGAATTACAAGATACAAGCAACAACTCGAAGTATAACGCACATTCTAAATTACATAAAAGCTACACGCTTCAGGTTAATCACGTCTCTTAACTAGCCTAGAACTGTTATAAGATGGCTGATAAGTTCTAAACCCACCTTGAATGAGTGAGAGAGCATTAAAACATTTTGTTTCTTTAGGAAAATAACATTTAACATAATTTAAAAAAACAGATGGGTAAATTGTTCCAGTGTATATTTGTTATAATTTGATATCCAAACTAAAGCTATATCATTGCTTGGAATAACACAAATTTGGATTAGTACATATATAGGTGAAATTGAGGAGCATGGTTCTTTTTCAATGCATTCGTGAAAATTCAACAATATACTTCCAATAAGGAACGTATATAAATGATTTAACGTCTGAAGCAATCGCAGATAATATTTCGAAGAAAACATCGACCAACATAGAGCGGAAAGTTATCAGAGTCCTCGCTAAAATATAAAACAGCAATGGTCTTTGGAACATATAAAATACCAGTTGAGATATTCAAAGGCAACGTACCCCCAATTAGAAGAGATTTAATATCAGTTAGAACAGAAATATGAAAATAAGCTTAAACTTCGAAGGTGTATAAACAGGCGGAGTATATCCTTCCTTAACACAAGTATAAAGGTATTAGCAATTATCATACTGGATAGAATTTTATCGACAGTTAATTTGCTTCAAACTTAAATGGAGTTGCACTAATCTTATCAACGTAGTTTGCTGAAACTCCATGGCCTAAATAACATAACTGCTAGCAGACAAACACACCGACATGAAACTACATTTGATATTGTATTTCGAGAAGGTAGTAGATTTCAAAATATTTAACAAGTTAACTAAGACAATGAGACTAAATACACTAATATATATCAACCAAGACGAATTTGATGGTCAGGTGTGAAGCTGTTTGGGGGAATCAAGTTGGCACTAGTTGTCAGCTTCGTATCTTGCTGCTTCCACAAGTGTTTGTGTTACCTCCTCGTGGTGACCATCGGGCAACTGGCTAACCACTTTAAGTGAGGAACCAGGCAAAAACACAGCAAAAACGTGCACTTGTCGATTCTGACGACAAAACTCCCTCTTCCCTTGGAAGAAGAAACAGGTCGGATACGACCACGCCCTCCCCAGGAAATCAGAATAAAAGACAGAGGTTATCTTCTGGCTTCAAGTCACAGGAAACCGGGAGAAGTACTTCATGAGCGCCGGGTGCTTGTCAAAGACAGGCTCATGGATCTTGATGAGGGACGACGTTCATCAGTTTTCGAGGTAATTGCTCGGAAAGTGATAAACACACCTTGTGCTTCTGGAGATCCTTTGGCTTTTGAGGGCTGTGGTATGTATAACGGCATGCTTAGCATGCAGTGCGCAAACGAGAGAACTCTTAAGTAGTTCCTTGAAGCTGTACCGTCTCGACATCCTTGGGAGGAAGCTGAGCTGGAGTGTATCCTGTTCTGCGACATACCCAGGCCTGTAAGTAGTACAGTTTTTGTTGCAAGCCTGATTCAAGAACCTTTAGATATTCTGAATGGACTAGAAAATCAAAACCCGGGACTAAAGACCAGCAAATGGACCATCTATGACCAATAAGAGGGAACCGAAAGGCATACTTCTTCATCTTGGCCTAGATGAGCCATCTGTTCCAAGGCTGGAAGCACTTGGTTTTAAACCCTTCTTTGCTCTAAGTAGGGAACCACCACCATGATGGACTAGGGAATTGGGCAGACTGAAGAAACATACAAGAAAACTTCTAACCAAAGACATGAAAACCGGTAAAACGGTAGATTGGGACTTGTACAAATCTTTAAAATGAGAGTACAGTATCCGAAGTGAAAAAACATCAAAATGGAGATCTCTCTGTGAGAAAGTGGACAGCCTTACGGCAACCGCTAACCTCAAGAAAGTTCTCTGTGGGAACATAAGGGTCACTATCGGAACTCTAGAGAAACCTGATGGAACTCACACGAGAACAAATCAGGAAGCTTTAGATGTACTAATGAAAACTCATTTTCCCGAAATTGAGAATTTAAATGAACTTGATGGAAATCAACTCTCACATAACTACCAAGTTTCACAGATTGGAGCTTGGTGGCGAAGGTGATGTCAAAAAACAGAAAAACAGCCACTGCAGGTTTTCAATCACTGTACTTAGGTCAATATACTGAATTTTGACAATACTCAACATTGCTCTTCACATATCATAAAATTTACATATAATATGTATATATGTGAACAAAATTCAGCATAATTATACGTCTCAAGCCCTATTGTTTATTCTAATAAATTGCAATTCACTGTAAATACTGTTCTACTTTTCACGAATGCATTGCCACATACGAGTACAAAGACACCAGCCAAATTTCAAAAGTAAAAACATTGAATCTTTCAATGAAAGTCTTTCGTTCACATATCCACATAATATAGTTCCATTCACCACATGAATGAACATCACTGCATACACACATGTATGTACATCATCCGTATATATCAAAATTTTGTAATTTATGTGGTCATCAGCATATACAATGTTGTATGTTATAAATCATAGACACTGTGCTCTATACTGATGCATTCATGAACAAGTATATAATTTAAATGTCAAGCTTGATAAATACGTAAATGTATAGTTTTGGTTTTAATGGTTGTTGGTCAATCTTTTGCTAAGTATTAGAAACTGTCATATGCGGAAAAAGTAGAAAGAATTAATACTTCATGTTCCGCACCTATATTACACAAACATAACAACAAAACTAAACAATTGTAATAATACACATATAAGAGTACCATCATCGGTCAACTGAGCAACACAATTTGAAAGAGATCACATGACCTACAAAATTGAGTAATTTTTTGTTTTTCGGCGATCAGGAAATTTAAAAAAATGTAACATACACACAACAAAAATAATATCGTTTCAGTTTTGTTTTCTTTGCAAAATACTTAAAACAAAATTACATTCACTTCAATTATTTGTATTTACCTGTACGTTTGTTGTTTTACTTATTCGATCGTCAATGTGTAAAAGAAACAAAAAAAAAATTAACAATTTATAGTTTCAGTTCAATTCGATCACTTGATTTGCGTGGATTAATTTTTTGTTTATTTATTTTTTTTAAACATATCTTGTTTTTTTTTGTATATTTGAAAAATACTATATTTTGCAGTTATAAGTCGACCATTTGATTTTATATTTATTTTCTGTGATAAAATAAAATATTAATGCGTGGATTTGATTAATAAGTGGTTTACAGTATACTCATTAAAATTACCGATCACGATAGTTGTGTCAAAATAATTCTTTAGTTTGTTTTGTGGTTTTGTGTAACGATCGAAATAGTTTTGCTAAAAACAAGGTGTTAAGTGTCTAATATCTTAATACAAAACATATCAAGTTTAATAATGTTTGTTAGAGTACAATCACGGATAGTTTGTAAGTAAAACTATATTTTTTTATTTAATACGATCATATACATATATATATATATATAAATTCCTTTCTCTTGAAATGAACACACACACTCTTTAATATATTATAAAGACTGGAAAAATTCAATTAAAAGAAATTTAACATTTAACAGTTGGAGTTCATTCGATTAATTTTATTTCATAATTGAAGACATTTAACTTAAAATAAAGAGAACTACTAGGAAACCCCTCACAAAATATCGACCTTCTGAATTTTTTAACCCTGTTTTCCCATCGCACGATCATCGTAGATCAGACCTTATACATTGTGATACAAAATTTAATCTCACGCTTCATTATTAATTGAATTGGTTGGTGCTTGATCATTAAATAGCATTAACATTTCTAAATTCTATAGTATTAGAAATGCCAATTTGAAAGTTTAGGTCCACTTGTAATACATTCGGTTCCAAATTTTCACTTTTTACAATACCATAAAAAATATATTGAAGTGGCATTTTGATCAAACCTGGTTGACGATACGTTTGAACTTAGATCAGCTTAAAGTGTATATTTAACCATGACTTGGCACAATCAAAGTTCATATAATTATTTTAATAATCACATTGTCCGAATTTTACATAACGACATTATATTATCACGAACATAATCTAAAATGACATTCGGCAAGTTAACTTTTATAAAATATCTTAATATATAATTATTTTTCTGCGTATGTGCTTGCTGACTTAAATATGCAAAAATATTTGTTATATATTATACATACAGTGGAAAATGTAATTTATTTAGATAAATATAATTTTCACTTATAATACCTGTTATATATAGCCGTACCTATACGCTTAATACTCGAAGGTCGAATAGTTTTATAAAGAATTTTAATTTTCATTTTTGTTACAATTTAAGATACTTGTAATAGTAAAGAACAAATAAGTATCACGTTCGTCACGTTATTGAAATTAATAATTCTTTGAAATAGGCTGCATATTGCGTATTATTGAGGTGTACATGATTCATATTCACTCCAGTAGATCCATTAATTTAGATATTAAGGTATTATTAATAATCTTATTAATAAGGAGGTGCCTCATGCTGTATACATGCTAGTCAAAAATTTGGAGACTGTAGTGAACGGGAGTTAACTCCAAATTGATTGAAAATCTTTGAAAGAGATATTTTATCTACGCAATGAAATTTAAAAGTTGGTCCTAATCTAAGCTTATGTTTTCTTCTTCTTAAATTTTGGAAGACAGTTCTCGTAAGGTCGTGTTCTAAAAACATAATCAAAACCAGAAATACGTCAGCGGTAAAACGACGAAATGCTAAACTATTTTATATGCCAAAGTCAAATTCTTAAAGAACCTTTTTTTTTGTTTAATGGACTCAACGCACAAATTATTTAATGACAGCACACAATTGACTGTTTACAGTTATTTTTTGTGATGATTTAAACTACCTGAGATCAATGGTGATAAAATGTCATCGTAATCAGCGACATGGTTCTTTTAGCAGGCTGTGGTTTATGCATATTTTAGTATAATAGGTACCGTGGTTTGTCATTGACCAAATGCAATCGAGATTTGCAATCCTACTTGTGTCTCTACATGTTATCACTATACATGATATATGTATAATAAGCTCTGATGTGGACGTCAGATTGTTCCAAAGGTAACAACAGTGAACTGGAAAACTACTATTTCTTACCATGTTTCTGGCTGAAATGCAATAATTGAAGCTCAATTCTTTTTCTTTAAGTGAATTATGTGATATAGATTAAGTATAAAACCATTCAACAAAATTTAGACCATGCAATATCACCTTGATGTACAAAGTATGGCTGGATCGTCTCTTCTACTATCCCGATTGTTTTTCTGGTTCAATTATCCGGTTCAATGTAGCGGTTTAGAGGTTATTTCATGTAGTTTTTTAATTTAGGCTCTAAACTGAGCAAATGTAACACCCATAGGCAGAATTCTTTTCACTACTTTATATATTTATATCTATTGATCTGTCTATCCTTATCTATATATATATATATATATATATATATATATATATATATATACAGTTGCGTTTTTGCTACTAATTTAAAAGGCTTGTTAAAATAATTTTACCTTGTACAGTCCGTCATCATTAAGCTAGTCTTTATCGAATGCTTCCAAAATATTATTAAACTGTGAATATCGTCCAATTTTTTCAAATCTATCACAATCATTACAGTAGCATTAAAGCCTCACTCATTTTTTTCATTCCTTATAGAACGCTGCAAATATTGTGAAGAGTTTCAAAAAGCAAAGAACGTTTTCAACCATCACTCTAATCTGCCGTGATATTGTTGTCCGTTTATAGAATTGTGGCGTTCACGCCCAATAAACAAATTCGTATCAAGATTTAATTTTTTCGTTCCAACGTCGTTCAATGACGTCACATTAGATCGAAACTAGCGAAACGTAACGATACTAATTTTCAAAGTTGATTTTGCTTTGGCGAGAAATAACGCAAGTCAGTATTATGACGACGGGTTTGGTAGCCAGTGAACTGGTTATATAAAAATTAACTGAAGGTCGAAAATAGCATATATTTTTATGTCATTTTTATATCGACTGTACGCGTCCCATCGTCATAATACTGACTTGCGTTATTTCTAACCAAAGCAAATCATTTTATGAGTTTGTGATTGGGTCTTTTCTGAGTCATCTCAAAATGTGTAAATTTTTTATAACATTTTCGTAATTAATTTTTTATCGTCGTGAACTTAAGTTTATCTCGACTTATTTTATAACCTATTTTATCACTTATTCTATAATTTTTCACCAGTCTGAACATGTTTACTAAATTTCTGATCTTACTGCGTACAACAGACTACGAGTGGGCCAAACTGCAACGTTCAATTCATTTTATCCACAAAAATTAATAATAAAATTTGCATCGTAATGGGTCGGATGTACTTAGATTAGTAGTGCTGTACTTAGATTTACACCCAAATATAAACACAATCAATAGTGTGATAGAAACACACATAATGATTGTGTTTTGTACTGTTTGATATTTTTTAAAACTGATGCTTTGTTCAGACTGAGGATTTCCCTAATGAAGCACTCCCGACACTAATTTAATATTGCATTAATAATTTTTGTTATAAATTTGTTTACCAACTCATGTTAAACCGCCCAAATGGCTGCTGCGGCAGTTGGAGCGGGAGGTAGCGGGTTCTCGGATCACGATGAGAGCAGGAGGCAAAAAGGATTTTTCACCATCTGATTACGATCAGTGGTGAGAATGAATCAATCTATGTGACTGTTGAGTTTAGAATCAGTACTGTAGGCTGGCAGGGAGCTATGCAATGCGCATCTGGATCCATGTAAATCATCTTACCTATTGCCACATTTCGTTGGGATGTGACAACGGGCTAATTGAGCCTGAGTGACGAAGGACACAAAAAACTCATGCCAAAGAATAGCATTGACTTAACATAATGTATATTAAGTGGTTTTTCTCTATAATCGCAACATCTCAAGTCGATGATTTAATATTGTTTTCTGTAACTTTTGAGGTTAAAGATTATTTATTTATTTATATATTTACAATTAGTTTGTGAACTGCACATCTCATTTTGAGCTCATTCGTACTGAGGATCGGTTTCCAAAAACTTTATTAATTTTTTTAACCATAGAATTTATTTCCAAACCCGGCCATCATATTGTAAAATCAGCCGCTTCGATCGATTGTTGAATCACTGGTACGTCACAGGTAGAGCTCACTTTTTGGCGCTTTTTAATTTTTCTATTCATATAATGTTACATGATAGGACATTTACATGATTTCAGGTCGTTGTGTGGATGGTCGCTATGGATCAGCACATGGTCGTACACCTCAAAAATAAGTCCAAATTTTTATGTTTGAATGTAATTAATTTTGTTCGATCTAAAAAAAAAGAAGTCGTTGAGATATATATCAGTTTGTTTTTGTTTTAATTAGAGAAATTTGGATTACTTCTTTTATTTTAACAGAGGAACCTTAAAACCATATAAATTGTAAATCGATCCATTCTTTTATATCTCTCAAAACTCTGAAAACAATTCGTAAGTAAATATTTATGCTGTGAACATTTAAATCGAGTTGTCCTAGAAATAAATGTTATTATTGTTTGTTTCTTGTTTATTTGTGTTTGGCTCATTCGAACTTCAAACGCTATGAAGCTCACATGTTTAAAAGTAGAAGTGTAGCTGCGTGTACTGCAGACAAATGAGTTTAATAATTTATTCAATTTGACATGTGGCGTCGCACGTGTAACTTAAAAAGATGACTGATCTAGTTAACAATCCGTTTGTCAGTTGAAAGTATTATATTGTTTTATTAATAACTAAATATTTTGTGTTGGACTGCAAATAGTGGATAATTTTTTCGATTTAAACATTAAATTTAAATTCTCGTTATATTTCGACATATAAAATTTTAATTAGACACAAATTTATTGAATCAATGTCATCTTAATTTGTACGATCATTGCTGTGTAACATAACGTGCCTTATTATTGCTGTTAACATGATACCAACATATTACAACAAATAAATAACATCAATTGTTATTGCATTGTACTATTACAAAACTTGGACTATGTAAAATCTAGTAAACAAAATTACAATTAAGCATATACCTTGAATGAAATATTTTTAACCACTTTAGGTGTGTCACTTACATTAAGTGGCCAAAATGTATAACAGTAAGTACCCAAAATGTTAAGAACGATGATGGACAAAATTTATTGATTAACTTAAAATCAATCAATTCCTCATCATGATGGTGGAAAAAAGTGTGTACCCCATGATGGTTATACAACTCGCCGGACATACTGAGTCGGATCCGAGCCGAATTCGACCCGAAATCTTTATTGAATCCGACACAAAATCTAGATTCGCAATGAAACTGTAATATAACTAGCTGTCAAAATTTTGACATTGGCTTTTTCTTTTTGTTCCATATAATTGAGTCTTAAGTTTAAATAAAATAGAGAAATATCGATTGGGTATAAATTACAAAATATCAGCCTTATTGGGTATTATCATATATGTTTAAAATTTAAAGATTTAGTTCTTCTTTATTTAATTCAATTTCAAGAATTTAACTTTCATCTTATTTCTTAAGTCGTTTATTCTTTCACGGTGACTTTTAATCTCATCTATATATAGCTGCTGTAATAAAATAAATTATGAATTTGCATTCACTTTCTTACATCGCTAATTTTTTATTACGACACGTTGTGGTCGTAAAAAGAACTTTATTTTTTTTATTGTAACACTTCAGTCTGTCACTTAAACGAGAGTAACTTAAAATCAATCGACAAAATTATTAAAGCTGTTTTGATATGGGTGATACCGACTCAGAGGCATGATGAAAAAGAAGATTATCTTCTTCCGATAACAATCAATGATGAAATTTAATGGCATGATCGAACTTTGAACCCCTGATGGCGTTTATTTGTCACAGAATGTCATAATCGTCTATAATTGAGACTGTGTGACAGTGTTTCAAAAAATAAACAAAATAACTCTAAATCGACTATTTAGTGTCAATATTGTTTCAATCATTTCATGATTGATAGTTCAAATTTCGTGTCTGAAGTTAATATTGTGCTTATTTGAGTGAAACTATAAAAACTCAATGAAGCAAGACATAGAGGTGAGCACTGCTATATCGTATAATTTCAGAAATAGTTAAGATGCTACATTGACGAATACGAAAGAGTAATATACCAATAATATAGAATAGTGGAAGTGTTTGGTTGGTTCCTTAATGCTGATATGTGAGTGAGATTTTTAACCTTTGCTCTCATATTCCAATAAACCTTAGATTTTTTTCAGACTTAAACTTAAGTATACTTTTATGAAAGTATATCTTATATAGTAAGATGTTTATAAATATTTTATGTGTGTTTGATACAATAAAAATCCCTCGATAATATTAACTGAACCATATGACTGCGGTTGATTATTTTCCAAATATACAATTTTATAATTTTGAAGATGAGTGAATGAACTAGAAAGTTGTTTAAAGTGTATGTAAACATACGGTAGAAGATCGTATAATGATCAATTAATTCAACGAGTAAGGAAATTGGAATTCGATTTAACTCATTTACGTCCATGAAAGTTTACAAATTAAATTACCCCAATAAGTAACACACTATAGAGTTCAGTTTTTGTAAGACTGTTTTTGTAAGATTGTTCATGAAAGAAAATATAAACTATCAACTCAGAATATCTCAATCAATCTGATTCAACAGATATTACTAATCGTTTTATTACTACACCTTCGCTAACTAATAGTTATATATGTATATTAGGGTCATTGCTCGGATTAAAACAATTTCAATTTAATCAATTATCTGTTAAATTGCTTAAAAATTGCATAAGAATTGGAATTGAAGTAAGGTAGTGGAAATATAGTTGAGGAAGAATGGTCAATGTAGGAAGAAGGGTACCGAATCATGTTGGCCAAACTCATGTTGCTACCCTTGATTGTTTACTTTCTCTAACTCTTCCTTATATCAACACTCATCGAACAGTAAATATTTTTTATCAGAAAATTTGATATTTTTTCAGATCACCTCGATCAGACGCTTTTAGTGCGTTTGGGAATTATAATTTCCAACACAATCAGTGCAGTTTTCTTGCACTATATGAAGTCGTTTTCTTTAAATTCAAGCTTTCAACTTTCAATTAATCTCTCGTGCTGTTTTGACCATGGTTCAATACAAGGCAATCACGCATTAGTTTGGCTGTAATCTGGTCTCTAAACCGCGTCAAGTGTATATGTTTTTAAATTAAACCAATTTATTACCTTTTATTAATTTCCACTGTATCTTTAGCTATTACCGTTAAACAGCAGAAAAATGAAAGTTTTAATTTTTTTAAGTACTAATAACGATTATTACTGTTATAACGATAGTTTTGTTGTGTATAAATAGATTTATAGTAATTTTTAAATACTTGAGTGTTTTGGATCAATGTACGAGTAGAATATGCGCAAGAGATTTCAAAATAAGATAACCAAGTTTAATTATAAAGTTCATTAGGTTAAATGTGTGCTCGCAAACTATATTAAGTAGGTACTCATGTACTTTCATTTTACAACCACTTGCAATAAAAATCGATTGCAACACTTTGCTAGACCGACTATCGAATATATACAATTGTATTGCGGATGCCTATATATACGTTACATCATGAATTTATAATTTTGCGCTTGAAAACAATAATTAATTAAGCGAACCATAAATTACGTCAATCCTTTAAAGAGAATGTCCACATATATTCAAGTTCAAGTCATGATGAGTCCACGATATTTTCTAAATTTTAATCTATCAACCGGTTTGGACATTTTGACAAAACGAAAAACCTAAAACTTAATCGAAACTTGTTAAATTGAATAAATCTTGTAGCTTTAATACCAGAATATGGTTTCAAGAAGTTACAACACAAAATTAACGAAAATCATTTCCTGTCAAAACATAATTTATGTAACACATTTAAATTGTATATAATGTTGTGCGAAGGAGGTAAAACTATAAAGTCGCTTCAATGAAGAGAAACATAGGTACACGCATATACGTTAATCTGGGCATAAAATATTAATTTTAATTAAAGAATTTTATGGTTAATTCGATGATTTCAAATACCATCGCGCACTATGAATCAAAAAGCTTTGCGAAACACATTATAATGTCAACATTGTCCACATATGAAATAATAAAATGAAGGACATTCCTGAACATTATCTAAATTTTGTAACAATTTAACAAAAACAAATAAATATATGTATGCACATGTACAATGTACACAATATATATATAACAAAAACAAATAACATTGAGTCATATCAACAATAATATACATATTTCATCAACATATAACGATTTTTATTTATTGACCAAACGTACAAATTCGTACAAAACAATAACAGACCATAAATATGTGTCGATATTGCAGTTTATTCGTATTTCCTCATTTAAAACCATAAATTTTGTGTTCGGTGCGAATAAATCAATAATTTATGATTTATATACAATGTGAGTCTATGTGACGTAAAATGCATTTCAACAGTTTCCAAAAGTTCAAGACTGGTCTTATAATTATACATGGACGTAGACATGCTAAATAATAGTGTTAAATAACAATGTCCTTACAATGTGATCGACTTAAAGATATCAATTATATACAACGAAATGTTCTTACTTATTTAATTTTAAAAATTTGTCCTCAATTGCATTACACTAAGTGTGTGTGTATGAGTACGTGTTGCACAAATATATTTTTCAATGAGTTGGAATGATGTTGCCCTCGCCGTAGTATGTAGTTGAAGTAGACACAATTTATACATAGGAAGTGATTGTTTATTAAAGTTGACGTCGTAAAATGTGTTTTTAAATACGTTTAAAACTTGTGAATCACTTGTGGCAAGACGCGTTCATATAGGGGTTTCCAATAAGAGGTTTCATTTTGATATGCTTATTTCGTTGTAAAGAGGAAGGTATGCCATTAACATTTGAAAACGATATTTGCCAAATGGCCGCCACGGCTACGCTTACGATATCATTTTGATAAAATTTTCCATGACCATAATTCGCGTATTTGCGGCTGTACCATATGTCCTTGATAACTTCACGAATTCCATCTTAACGATCTTGAATCTATAGGAGAGCATTGGAATATACCTTATATTTCACGTGGCCCCAAACCTCGTCAAATAGTGACACGTTGAATGTGGAAAGGCTATTTAAAAAACATTCTTGGATTTTCTGAGCCCCATATGCGACAATGTTCCTTATTAACTTAGCCTCCAAGGTGAAAATATGCCGCATCACTGAAAATACTTTTTCGATGAAAATCCGGATCATGCATCAAGCATTTGAAGGACCCAATCTGCGAAGATACGACGTTTATGGGATCGACCAGTTTTAGTTGTATTAACTGAACTTTAAAAGCGTTAAGAAAATCTAATTCCAACGATCGACGAGGAATCAACCAACCTGGACTTTCTTCGACAATACGGGCTACATCAGCAATATTCTCTGTTGTTCAACAGCTCAAATTTTATCACCAGTTTCATTGTTGATGGTCCAGGAAGTGCTTCATGACACTGCTGTAGAAGCGTGTATCGTACCATTTTTATTAATAGCGTTGTTTTAACTTGTCAAATGTCAAAAGATGACAGATTCAAAATTGTCAGTTTCTACACAGCAGAGGTAATATCGACCATTTTCAATATTTATATTGAATGTATATATGTATTTGCGTATTGACGTAAGCCAACCCACTTAATTTTAAATAATTTGGATAATATATGTTCGACTTTAGACCTGAGCACGATGTTGTTGAGTTTAATTCTAGAGATGGCAGATGTGGATCTGATTACTTATGTAACAATATATATATATATATATATATATATATATATATATATATATATATATATATATATATATATATATATATATATAAATATATATATATATATATATATATATATATATATAAATATATATATATATATATATATATATATATATATATATATATATATATATATATATATATATATATATATATATATATATATATTTATATTTATATATATAGATTCACATTCCGGTCAAGAAACTCCAACAAAAAATGGATTAAGAAAAACGAATTCTTAGCTATAAAAACACCCCAGTTAGAAACGTACACCTATATATACAAAACACTCGAAGATACATTGGCTTTGCGTTGATTTCAAAAGTCGCACTTTAGAATTCCATTGTATTGGTATTCATCCAATCACATCGACGTTAACGATATACCTGGACATTACGAAGTTACGATGGAAAATTGATACAAGCCTGAGCGGACAGAGGAAGTTACAATGTAATTACCCTGTGCTGATCGATTGTATTTGTATTAACTCGGAGCTTTTGATGTTATCTTGTTTATCGGTATCCTATCCAGTAATATGCATATAAACCATATTTAAGTGTTTTCGTCTATGGCGGAGGAAATTAGTAGAAAATACTAGGAGAAAAACACGTTGTTTTCGCTTTGGACGCTTCATATAGATTTTAGATAAACCTCTGACTTGATTCATCGAGAGAGTATATGGTATTTGTGTGAATATCTAAAACAACAAAAGAAATACGTATACATCTGAGTGAAATGATATAAAGTCAAAACGTCGAGAACGAGCTATATTTATACCTTTCGTAAATAATTCTGGTTATCACCTAAGATGCCCTGTTTCCAAAACATTTTAATCTATAGTGTTGGAATACGTCTTTCATAAAAATGATACAATCTTATTCCAGAAACCCAAGTTCTTGCATATATGCAAATTATATCTGTTTGATTGGACTAATTGACAATAGAATGAAGGATAATTGATCTATATAAACAGTATTCTGCTTCCGTTGGTCTCAAACTAATAAAATCGAAATATCTGATCTCCGATTTTAGACTCTCTCCCTTAAAAGTGTGGTTACCTTTACTTAAATTCCAATGGATTTTAGCAGAAGAACTACTCATTTGAGATTTTCAAGTATCATGAAACTCAGCCTTACTCATGATAGTAGCTGCACTGAAAAAAATAATTGTTCAAACTGACCAAAATTACATTCACATTGAAAAATTCCTTATCAATATACAACCGACAAAGATTCCTATCAATGAGATTTATGAATTTATAAGTAGCTAAAAAGTTCAACAAATATATTATCAATAAGAAAAGTGAATTTATCGATTGGAATATTTTATATTTTGATTTTAATCGGTTTTTTATTAAATAATTCTGTTAAATTAACTTCATATGTTTCAGAATATGCACATAAGTATGTTATAGCAATTTATGAATTTAATTTAAATACATAAGAATGCATATGCTTAAAAATATATTATAAAAGAAAAAGCTTTCTTAATCTAAACATTCTTCCGGGAAGGGAACCTTCATTTTGAACTTCCCCCTCTGTAATCATCCCCCCAGTTATTATAAAATGAGTTCCACATTTTATTTTTAAGGCCAGTTTGGGAGTAGGGATATTTTGGATTTATTTCTAAGATCTATATATCTATACCTATATGCATGTATCTAAGATCTATATGCATGTAATTTTCATTTTTATTGTAGGTTTCTTAACGGAAGTTGTAATATAATTCGTTGTTGCTCTTTTGTTTAATGTTGTAATTCTGCTTTGACCGGTTTCGATGTGTTGGATGACGTCATATTAAAGAGCTGTGCGATCGAATAGATCAAATCCATTTCTTCGGGCGTATGTTACCTGATTTGACGTGCAATTATTATATATCTACTTTCAGTCGAGTACGTTCAGTGCTAGCGAAATACAATAATGTACGCGAAATATTGGCCATTTTCGCAAATTTCTATTTTCTTATCTATCAAGATTGATTTTCACTTTGATAACAAACTGATCAGTTAGACCATTTAAAAAAAACTGATAAATTTATAATATAGAATACATTTTTATCATACTTATAAAATATTGTTAAGAATAATGTTCATTAAGAATAATAAAATATTATATTTTTGTTGAAAAATATAAATGAAGGTATAATTGTAATATTCTAGAAATCGAAATGAAAATAAATATCAGAATGAAATAATTTTTTCAAAATAACAATAAAAAATAATGACAAATATTTATGAATATTTTTGTCACTAAAATTTGTCATTTTGAGTGGTATATTTGGTTCAGTGTGATCGGAGAGGTTATCGAGGTACTGCTTGCTCCATATCCTCTATGTCCACTTGTACAAAAATCTATGACTTAGAGTTGGAAGGCTTCTCTTCAAACGCCTTTAACTTGATAGAACGTTTCACACTGCGAAGTGGTAAGAACAAAGTCGTCTTCGCTTTGATCAAGGAATCCAACCGTACCATTCGTCTCAGTCACTCTCGGAAACCCGAAAATTAATTATATTTCTCTTTTCTTTATAAGTGATTGCTTTTATATATGTTTTAATGAATAAAATAATCAAATTTCTTTATTAATGAACAAACCTAGATCCAATATATTTCCACAACTGTTCCTAATATCGGCGTATTGATTTAGACAGATGAAAAGTATAATTTGGTCATAAAAGTATTGTGCTTCTTGCAAGCACAGTTGGTCATGCAAATTACACCATGCAATTTACCCTGTTTTTAGATGTAATTTGCATAAGGTTATTTCTTACATTCTCTATGTAAAAAATGTAAAAAATATTTTATGTAAAAACACTAACGCGCCATCTCTTATCAAATCTTATTGTAACTAAAGCCGACTTCATGCTTGCCTTCGTCCGTTCGTCCAGACATTTTTTAAGCAATTTCATTGGTTGAAAATGACGTGTTTTATGTTGTGACATTTTATCATCAAGATGGTTTAACTTTATCTTTTGTCGGAACGAACATGGCGCTAGAAAGAGACAGAATGATATTAAAATGAAAGGGAGGAAAATAAAATGCTTTCAAATGTAATGTCAAACATTTTATGTCGGTATGTCGAGGGAAGAACAACATATATAAAAAAAATAATTTTGTTTTTTTTAATAACAAATTTATTAAAATTAAAAAAATTAAAATTTATTTTAACATTATTTAATCATTATTAACCAGTTATGATAGATTATAATAAATTTATATCCGCTCCAATATCCACAAATATAAAATTAAAATATTTATCACAGATATCACAAATAATCACATTCATAGTTTTTAAAATTTAATGAAACATAAAACAATAATTTTATCGTAATCAACAAACATAATCGATGAAAAATGGATCACGAATAATGCCAATGACTTAAATTATTTACCTATAGATGGCAGCAAAATCGTTATGTACTTTTTCCATCAAGCATGATATCGCAAAAAAAATAGTCTGGACGAACGAATGAGCGGACGGACGAACGAAGGCAACCACCAAGTCGGCTTAAAGCACCATCTATTAAAAAATATTCTTACTATTTTCCGAATAGAATTTGTGAAATAATTTACTGGATACAATTATTTCGACTAAAATGGAATATCAAAATGTCTTAAATTGTTTTAGATTAAAGTAATTAACGGTTAATTTTGTTAAAAATGACATACTGGCTTGGGTGCATGTAAAAGAAATCACGTTCCAACTAATAACGTGGACCTGAAAACTTACTGATTTTGTAAATACGCATTTAGCTATGTTAATTGTTACTGACCTAACCGAACGTAAGTAATTTTTTCAATTTTAACACAGATGGCACTGGGAATTTTGTTGTCTTAATTTTTTACATGTAATTTACCTATACCGTCGCAAAATCGTCACTACAAAGTCTAATCCACTTTTATGTTTAATAAGCATTTAGGGTCGGTTAAATATATATAACTATATATATATATTTTTTTTTTTTTTTTTTTTTTTTATCGGTCTTTACAGGCCATAATTGGCCCGTACCGTGTCAACTATCTGGCTCCATCGGTTTCGATCACGAGCCAGCTCTTCATATTGTTGCAAGCAACCAGAAGATGCAAGATCGCTCTCTACGCCGTGGAGCCATCGTCGCCGACAGCGACCTCTTCGCCTACCGAAAGGCGGTTCTCCCTTTAAAGATCACTGTATCATTCGTTTTGGATCAGCAAGCAGAACGTGACCGAGCCAGCGTATTCGCTGTCCTTTGATTTCATGCACGATATCAGGAATTTGCATTAAATTCCTGATCTCGTGATTGAATAGAACTCGGTATGTGCCATCAACGTCGCGTTTTGGACCATATATCACACGCATGATTCTTCTCTCGAATGTTAGAAGCCATCTTTCGTACTCATCCGTCAAGGTCCAACTCTCACATCCATACATGACAACGGGTCTGATCAACACTCTGTACAGTTTCAGCTTATCCGTATTTGCAAGATATTTTGATTTCAGCAGTGGACGTAGAGGATACAAAGCCCGATTGCCAGCGGCAAGGCGAACCTTGATATCCTCTCCCACACTATTATCGTGAGTAATGAGAGATCCAAGATACTTGAATCTCATCACTCCTTCAAACGTGTGGTTTCCACTACTGAAATCACTTGCGTCTTGGTCTCGAAAACCAGATATCAGATATTTGGTTTTGGACTCATTGATTTTGAGACCAACGGAAGCTGAAAACTGTTCCAGTGGATCAAGTATCTCTTTCACTCCGTTGCCATTTAATTCAATCACACAGATATCATCTGCATATACGCAAGAAGTTGATTGGATTGTCGGAATAAGATGTTGTCCTGAGGTGTTGCACTTTTACGAAGGATGTATTCCAACATTAGATTAAAAAGTTTCGGGGACAGCGCATCTCCTTGTCGAACACCAGAAGTAATTGCAAAAATTCTCGATAGCCTGTTCTCAACTTTGACACAGCATTGTGACTGCGTTACTGTCATTTTACACAGATGTACATATTTTTGTGGTATTCCTAAATATTCAAGCGCATACAATAGCCTCTCTCGATTGATCGATTCATAGGCTTGCTTGAAATCTAGGAATACCTGGTGTACATCGCGAGATGTTTCGTAGTACTTGGAAAAAATCATCCGCAGCGAAAAAACTTGATCAGTGACTGACCGATTTGGACGGAATCCTCCTTGGTAGTCACCGACAATTTCCTCCGCTAAAGGAGTAATTCTTCCCAAGATTATGTATGACAGTAACTTGTATGCTGTGCAAAGGAGAGCTATACCGCGATAATTCTCCCATTTCATGCGATCACCCTTTTTGAATATTGGGCATAACGCGGCCACTTTCCATTCGTCAGGCAAAACTTCATTTCGCCATACCAATCGAACAAGGTCGAAAAGACAGTTCCACAAAGTTAGCCCTCCGAATATCGAGAGCTCTGAATTAATGCAATCAACTCCTGGTGAACGATTTCTCTTTAGTCTCTGCATGGTCATTGTGAATTCCTCATAGGATGGATCCTCAATGAACATCTCTGCGGTCTGTATTTGAAATACAGCTTGTGATACATGTGGAACATTAAGTAGATCAGAAAAATGTTCACGCCATGTATCGAGTACCGCATCGACGTTAACACAGAGGTTTCCATCCTGGTCCCTAATAGCAGTTGACCGAGATCTTAAGGTATGGTGCAATTCGGTGATTCCTTTAAAGAAACCACGCGAATTGTGCTCATTGCTGAGTTGTTGTACTCTTAAGACCTTGGCCTTCCACCATTCGCGCTTCTTCTGTCTACAAATGCGTTTAGCTGTCCTCCTAGCAAGAACTGCCTTATTTTTCCTTGGGATTGTAAACCGAGTCTGCGCTTCACTATATCGAAACAATCAATTTGGGGCTTAGTTTTCACTATACCGAGAGTGTGCTGGGCAGCATCGACAACCGAAGTTTTCAATACTTCCCAGACACTGTTCACATCATCAGATTGGTAATTGGATTGCATAATGCTATTGCTGACAAGATCTTGATATTTTCTTTGCGTTTCTTCATTTATCAGACCTTCACAGGAGAATCGCGTTTTATATTCTCCTGTCCTCCCTGACTTGTACGAAAATTTCCATAGTAGCTTTGCATTGACTAGATAATGGTCACTGCCTACGAATTTTGTTGACGACCGATACGATCTCACGTCTTGGACAACCCGAGCCCGCCCTTTTGAAATCAACACATGGTCAATTTGGCTTCGGGATGTTTTACGTGGATGTGTCCAGGTTTCCAAATGGATGTTTTTGTGGGGAAAGAATGTACTTGCCACTTGGAGATCATGTGCGATCGCAAAGTACATCATTCTTTCCCCATTTTCGGTCACAGTTTCGTGTCGGGAGTACGGACCTATGTTATTACATAAGTCGGTCTGATTTCTGCCAGCTCTAGCATTAAAGTCACCAATCACCAATCTGACATCGTGCTCAGGTATAGAGCCCATCAGATTATCCAAATTATTGTAAAATGAGTCTTTATCTTGGGGTTGGCTTACATCAGTGGGCGCATGTACACAAACAATTGACAGGTTGGCTAATCGCATGTGCAAGCGAAGCTTACACATTCGATTATCGACTGCCTGGAAATCCAACACAGCCTTTTTTACCTGCGGCCCAATGAGAAAGCCAACTCCAAGATTTCCGAGGTCATCTCCACTGTGTAGCAACGTATAGCCTTGGGACACATGATCTTCACTTTTAGGCCATCGAGTTTCTTGGAGCGCTACGAGTTCCAGCCGATACTCCTTCATACATGTGATAAGGCCGTTCAACGCGCCAGGTTTTCTTAATGACTGCACGTTCCACGTTCCGATCCTCATTCTCGTATCCGGGTATTTAAGCGGGGGGTCATTCTTGTTTTGGCGGTATCCGACTTTGTTTTTATTGTTGACATTTATAACGGTTAAATATATAATTGTTTTTAGAGTCAACCAGCTAAATCCGTTTTAAAAGTTAGGTAAATAAAATCGTTCTGTCACCTATACAATATCGGGGATACTGTAGGTAGATCGACTCCCGGTTGAGTTTTTGGTGCTAAAGAGGTAATTATTGTAGTATTTATACATACGATTGTGTAAATACAATTGAGACAAAATATCGCATTGGGTTTCATATAAATTCTCTTTGAAGAAATAATTTTTCTACATAACCTTGTTCTTAATTACTCATTGATCTTAAATAATCTATAAAAACCAGCTTTTATTTGTTATTATCCGTTTTGATTTATTGTATCGGTTTTAGTATATATATATTGACAGATGTTCACAGTAATCATACACAAGTGGTTTTTATATTCCATTCGTTTTATTTCTATATGTATTTCGCAAACTTGAAGATAATTTTTATTGTACTGTAATTTCTCTTAAAGACAATGTAATTTTAATTTTTGTTTATTACGTTGAGAAAGTTTAATTAGGCGAGTAATAGCGCATACATACATACGAGTATATCGTTAATTGTTTATTCTCATGGAAATATGATCGGACGAGATTAGTTTACACATTGTCATATTTATACCGGAACCAATCGTGTTTCACATATCCACATATATATTTACTAAATGATCTAACCTTATGTAATATATAAAGGTCATCATCACTTGTTTTAATAGCTTTTCGTACGATTTATCAAAGTTCATGTGAGTGATAAAAAATATAAATTTCCGAAAATCCAAGATTCTTAACCACCTTGAAGACATTTAAATTTAATTTTTTTTTTGTTAAACTTACAACATAATTTATTTGTTGTAAATACAATTTATGGTTTGGTCATACAAGTGCATACACGCATAACAAACAATATAAACACTATTATGCATCTCTGTCTCATTTGAACCTTTGTACAGTTTTTCAAACTATTATGGTAAATTAATGACGTTACGTGATACTTTTTTACTATGGTGCGACCTAATTACCCATTTATAACCGCAATGAAAAGAGATCGATGATCATCAAATCATCAATGGACATAAAGATGAGTTGTTTGATTGGATTGCCATCTAGTGGTGAATAGACGAACTACACTACAATATTACTACTGCATTACCGACATAATTTCTTTTACTTACGTTATTTCCATGCCAATGGCGTCAGTATATACATGTGCGATTTGCGCGTTTGCAAATTTTGAGGCGTCGAAATACGTATAGTATATTAAGTATTTACGTCATTTAACAAATTTTTTAGAATTTTTAAGTTGTCATGTGATTTAAAGAGAGACATTAGGCTTGTGTATTTGGTATATAAACTTATTATCCTATTATTATGCAGAACTTAATCCGGAAATAGGGGATGCATTTGAGCATGGCGCATGCTAATTAATTACAAAATGTCTGTTCAAGGCTTCAGTTTATTATTATAGCCACGCACGTAAATATCATAAGACGTAGAACATACTTATTAATATGTTTAAATGAAATACCTTTTGATTAACGTTTTCGTATAAATTTTACCCGCCAAACGGGTTTTGTTGGTATATATCTGATCAATAAAAATTGTTTTTGGCTAAGAAGATGCGCAAGATAGAATCTGGTTTTTGTTAGCTAAACTTCTTTATTATTTTATTTTTAATTCTTCCGATGTTCCCGCACCATCACCTGTGTTATGTGTATACTGGTAAATAAATTCTTAATAAAATCTAAGAAAAATAATAAAAAATTATAAATCCATGTGAAATAAATATATATTTTGGTATTCATGGTCCAAAGGTAAAAAAAACTGGATACCTTAAAACTGTACATGTGATCTTTTTATATAATCGCACTTGACTTTTGTGATACAGTATTTTACCTTCGGTATATAAATGCAAACTTTGGAGGTCATTGAAAATGTATAATCATATCAGATCGTCCATGATCCTTTATTGCACGACATTGAAGGCGAAATCAGTGTATTTTACGTAAGTACATATACCTAAGTAGTATACGAGTACAAGTCATATATACATATATTTTGTCACACTTCCGGTCTTATATTTACATACTAGTTTACAACAAAATAAAATATTATTATGGGTGTATTAACTTCAAACTATCATTACCAGGGTTTTTTTTATAAAATATTTCAATGTTAATCATTTTGGCATTTTATAAATATTCATATGTGAAGCTAACTGATTGAAATGTCGGTTTAACGTCTTCACGTGATAAGGGCAAATCATTGTCAATTTATGGTGATCTAAGTATATACATATATTGATATAACAATCGTGAAGGTCGTTTAACACTTGTCCGCGACTTATCAAGTTATCAATATTCATTAACAAAATTTGATCGTAAGATATGTAATTAAGTTTTGTGTGTATTGTTAATTAAATTATAATATCAAATCCAACGCAGAAATCCACATACTTATAGATGGACGTACGTGATTAAATATAAGAATTACGATGAGTTGTGCTAATAATTAGAAAACCTTGATTAGTCAAATTTGCTGAGCTAGTCGAATATTTATGATGATGTTACAGTTTTCGTTATAATGAATTAATTATTGAAAAATTAATCATCTTATTATGTTATATATGTAGTTAAAATAGCATAAATCACTCGTAGTATAATTCTTTATGTAATAGACAGTATAATTGAAACATTAAAGATTTATTGATAATTAAAAAGAAAATGAAAGCATATAATCCAAAATAAATTTTGTAATTGAATTACGAAACTATCGTTACCCATCTCTATGTATATATGTATATATTTTAGCGCTTTCTTAGAATTAAGAATTGCTCACAAGCTAAATTATATTATGAGTGAAGCTTCCACACTCATAATACAAACTAAGTTAATTTTTATAACACTTCTATAAATATGCTATGACTGGAATAATTTGCTGTTGGACGATATATCTGATTTTTAGAGCGCCGAGTTGTTTCAAGACTTTGTGTACTAAATTTGCTGCTGTAAATTCGCTAGGCCGGTTTCGATCTGGATGATGACGTCATTGAATGACTAGGTGATCGAAAAAATCAAATCCATCTCATCAGGCATATGCTACCGGACTGATGTTTGTACTGTGCGATTCGTATATGTAGTGTTTAATCGTGTAGCAACAGTGCTAGCATATTACAAGAACTTAACTCGAGAAATTTTCGATTTATTTGATTGTGTCGTAAATTGTAGGAATTAATTATTTTTTAGTACTTGCTACTGAACGCCTCATTACTCCTCCGCAGCAAGTGAATTTCCCCCTCTATTTTTGATTCATGTTTGTATGTGTAATTCTTTGTTTTAATGCCGTAATTCGGTTGGGGTGCCTGGTTTCGCTTAGTGATTTTAGGCTTTTGTTGCGGAATCAAACGAACCTGAGTGATTGCATGTCGTATTTGTGGGTCATGATGAAACGAACCTGACTGGTTATGCATGCTGTAATGTTTGGGTGCTCGCATTCGCCCATACCTCAGTGATATTGGCTTTTTTGGCATCATGTGACGAACTTCCTTGAAATATCTGTGTCTTTAAGAAGAACATTGAGAAGAAGGCAGACATTGAGTAGTTGCCAAGTTGTTATAGATTAGACATAGGAGGTAGTATGAACTTTTTTTGAAAGGTTGTATGTCAAGAAGGAATGACGTGTAGTGTAATGTAATGTTCATAAGAGTCACTCCAGCGCCGTGTTGTTGTAAGTCTGTGTAAATTGTTATTCGAAGTTTTATCTATTCAATGTCGATCATCATTTGTAAATCTTAAGTGACAGATGAAAATGTGATTTATTAATGGTTTTCGTTTAAATTGTGTGGTACCCACTAAGCAAGTATTTTTACAAGTTCAAGGTTTGAGAAATCTAAACTGGGACTTCTTGGGCTTCTTTTTTCAAGTTATCGTTTTCTATATAGTAAATCATGAATTATTGTTTTATAAAACAATAATTCATGATTTACTATGCATTATTGTTTTATAAAATTACAAATCACTTTTCTAATTCCTTGAACTTTTATTTATTTGGTAATTGACTGTGGCATCCACAAATTCGCTGTGGACGCCACTTTTTCTTTTAATTTTATATAAATCAATAATATTGTAACACAGTCCAATTTGATGATCTCTTACTTTTTGTCTTTATAAACCGATTATAGTAGTGGTCAGATGTTGACAATTAATATTCTATCGAAGCCACATACATAGAAACACAGCAGGCCTGTATTATTTCTTTTCGTATGCTTATTCTCTCTTTGTAGTCGCACCCAACTAAGTTCATTGATGATGGAATTTTCATTTCTGAATCAAAACTGGAAATATTAGATCTCTTTATTATCTAATATTTCCAGGTCTGTGTATATGATAATAATAATATTTATTAACTCGTTTGTCTAGCTTTCTTTGCGGTTGAAATACTACTCTTAGATGTCGTCTTTCAAACTGTACCTAAGTGCAACCAAACTTAATATATTAGATTAAATTATATAGAAGCCACCTATAGTATAAATTTAAAAGTTTTTACCAATTTAACTTAAATAGTCGAAATGCCAATCATGTGTTCGAATTTTCAGCATCTTAATGTGAATAACATGCTATAATTTCAATTGATTCTATGAGAGAAAAGACTTAAACTTTGTTTGGTTCATAAATACATCAACTAGTCCTGATGGTATTCCTATTGTTCTCAAAAACTTTGGTTTAACTCTTATCTGTTGTGTTTCTTCGATCAATGACTCTTATCATTTTCTCATCTTCATACACAACCGTAGCAAAATAGCTTGTCAAACCAGTGTCAAAAGTTGTAAATCTGACCCTACGAACTATCATCCTTGTTTCAGTTCTATCCAAGATTTCTTGTCAAAAATCAGTTATTCATTGGTGGTCCGATATGATGCTATATATCGGACCACCAGTATAATTTTTGACAAGGCCGATAAATTTTAATCGTATTATTTTCATCGGTTGAAATGACGAATATGTACCATTATTTGAAATTGATGGTATCAGGATACGCACTTCCTAATCTGTTGATATGGTCGATTTAACATAAATAAACAAAATTTTATCTGCAACCCAAATATATAATGTGGCGTTGGAACAGCTAGGCGTCTCGGGTATGTACGTTGTGAAATGTTCTTTAATTCATCGGCATTACTCAAACCATGGTTCGTTCACAGTTCGCATTCGTCGAATAGACGATAAGACATTGAACTTAAAGAAATTCAAACTCAATCTCAAAAATAGAATTCCTTAAGACTGAACTTTATCTTCTTATCCCGCTTTTCCGTTTCCTTTTCATCTCCTTATCAAGTTAATCTAGTGTGAGTTTGGAGCTTTTATAATAAAAGTGATGCATAAAGGAAGCGATTCATAATCGGATCTTCGTAACATGATGATTTATTGCAACATTTTATAGACATAGTTGTGGTTGTTAACAAATAATAAAAACTAACATAATATTTTATTTTTATCGTCATTAATTACATACAGTCGTACGTATATATTCTCGAAACTAACACTTATATAATATTTGAAAAACGAATAATTTTTATATTTTATATAACCAACGTTTAAATGGACGATTACATTAATATACTACATAAGTCTTCATTATAAGTTTTCGAGTTGAGTTGCAAATAGGTTTTGGTTTGATTTAATCGTTTGAATGTATATTCAGTAACCGCTGTAATTTGATCGGTAGTCCATCCTTATAGTTCAACCTATAATTTTACAGAAGTTCCTATGGTATAATGGTAGTGTACACTGGGAAAGAATTCTTGTATAGTGCCAATATTCAACCTGTTTCAAGCTTGTATTTATAAGCGCGGAAATAATTAAGCCGTTCAAGTTGGTTGATACATAAAACCAATATACATTGGCAGATGTAGTAAACCTTTAAACTAATGGCGTTTATTGTTATCCTGCTTCAACTCTATATTTAAAGCTATCTTTAATTTTAATGTTATAGCTGCAGTTCATGACTCCAACCACAAACGTAATATATACACACGAACCATTGGGAAGAAAAGTTTGGTCAAATTTCGTATTATAATCAGAGAACCCAGTATAAAAATAAAAAATAAATTTACTATTGCCATCTATTTATACAAACCGGAAACACCCTTAAAAACATAAACAATAAAATGTCGATTCCTCTTGCATTCAATCCAAACAAATATTTCAATTGTTTATTTATTTTTGTAATATAGTTACTACAATTTAACATTTTTTTTAAGTTTATGCAAGTTTTTAATGGTGTTTCCGGTTTGTATAAATAGATGGCAATAGTAAAAAATTTATCATTTGTATATTGGGTTCCCCGATTATAGAAATTAGACCAAAATTTTCTTCCCAATTTTTAGTTTGTGCTACAACTGATCCGAATGATCATATTACATTTTCTATGCAACCAAAGACTCACTTTGATAAAATATTTCTGTTTCGCTCAAAATGTGGCATTGGTTTGCATGGGAAATGAGATCTGATTCAATTATATTTACACAACTAGCGGTACTTACTGTTAGTTTGCTGAGCACTGATATTATTGTTATACATATGTCAGTAAAGTTCGAGAAATGTTTCACTTTCAATTATTTTATACAAAGTTAAAGGTCTTCACTTGTTTGGTTACTTGCAAGACAACGAACTCGTGTGATTATTTTTTCATGATTTTTGGCATTGTTTCCTTCTTATGAAAAAGTTCCAAATATTTGTACATCCTATAGTAAAAAGCCACCAGCTTCAACTAAACATATTTTTAAATCTGTTTGGCCGGTATGATGACAGTATATGACAGTATGGCCGGTCAATAAGTGTAACGAATATAATATTAAATGACAATATTATTTATTGTTAAAACAAGAAATTTCATATTTGTCTTTTGAATATAAACGACAAACTTGATCTAAAATTCAAATTTTAGATCAAGGGTTCTAATTCTGATAGCGACTTTTCACCATCAAATTACGATCTGTGGTGCAAATGAACACATCTTTGACCTGTTAGAGTGCAGAATTCATGGGCCATTACTATAGGCTGGCATGTGGTTCTATGTAAATCGGAGCTAGAACGGTACGTTTTCGATTTGGCTATGTATTGGCGTAAACAGAAACGTAAATAAGCAAACCCAGAACGAATTTTAGCCTTCATCCAAAACAGATTGCTAAGATAGAAACAGACAGACAGACTGACAACATTTCTTATGGTTGAAAGCAGAAACACATGGATAAAGTAGTCCCAAACTTAAGATGAAAAAATGCCTTTATAGTATTGTTAGTTATTGTTGAATTTAACAGGTAGTACACTTTCAACCGGGTTCACATTTTCCTGAAGATTATATCTCATTGACTTTTCTTGGTTTAAAACTCTGAAATTCTCTGTTCTACGATACTTTACGATTTTTCAGTCGGGTGATAGTATTATTTGATAAACTTCTTTCGGTTCAATCATGACTTTGATCAATTGGTTGATTGCAGAACTGTTCGTATCAATTTTTAAATGAATGTTGGGATTTGGTAATGAGTAATAATCGGTCCTTATATAATAAGTTCACCACAGATTTTGTATTAACAACTAAACCCGGATCGCCATTGCTTTGGTTTAACTATTTCATGACTAACGCCATTGATAACCGCTTTACTCTGTTTATATCGAATCGTTATTACAGACAATTATGTTAACCAAATTAAGTAATCTAAGCATATAATATCGAGATTGTAACTTCTTGGAATACTATATTTGTGCTACAATAAAAGAATCTTAGATAATTAAGCTCTTATATAGGTTTCTTCTCAATTTAAAAGTAATAAAAAAGTTAAACACTAAAAAACTTAGAAATAATTGTTAAGTTCAGGCAGTAAAAATCAAAATGGATTAAATAATTCAAGAAATGGCATTCTGTTTATGATGTCTGCAATTTAATTTAATTAGGATTGAAGAACTACAAATTACCTCGAAGTTCAGTTTTATCGTTCTATGGTGGGCGCAGTGGTTTAATCTATTTCTTTAAGAGCAACAGGTACCGGGTTTAAATATCAACAGAACAGAGATTAAAAATGCAAATGTTCATTGAAATCTGTGATGAATTATAATATAAGCACAAGCATGACCCCTGACGGCGTATGGAGCTATGCTATGTTGATGATGGTGAGATGGTGACTGAAGGAATAAAATATTTTATAGTGAGCGAAATTAGGCTGAAACCATGAAAACTTATTAACCATAATAGATATTTAACTTTAGCTAGAAAATAAGGAGAAATGAATTGTGTCTCCGTGTAATCATGGCTACAACAGTCCAAGACAGACGGGCCATTCTTAACGAAACTTTCAATTCAAGCCTAACCGATAGGGTGAAAATCGATGTTATGACCAGTAAAGCAATAAAGCGTCATCCACATTTAAAATTTAAAATATTTAAGAAAACCCCTCCGTAAAATAAATAAAGAACGAACCTTTGCAGAGCAACATAAAAGAACAGAGAGGAAAATATGGTTTCCTTTTATGAATGAAAAATAAATAAATTCGAACGGGCTAGATTTCGTGACTTAAGTAAAAAGAAATTATTTTTAACAGACACTTTAGGAGATGTTTTAATGGCGTGAGGAGCAGTGTTTTTTTGTAAGAATTGATTTAGAGAATCAAAATGTGACATAAAATTCTTATAAAACCACTTTGGAACAAGCTTTTCCGAAATTTACCGAACTGTTGAATGAAAAGCGTTGGATTTTAAAACAGGACAATGCCAGGATAATAAAAGTGTGGATTTAGAAGGGAAATGTAATACAATTGCCATAATGAAAAGGTTTAGAGATGGCTATGACGGAAAGTCTTCAAAGGAGCGAGACAGTTCGAAAATAAGGACGAATTAATTAGAGAATTACAATAAGAACAATAAGAATTTGGTTTGAAATTTCCTTTATAGCTATTTCGGATCACTTTACAATTCAATACACACACAAGAGGCTTCTCGAAGTTACTGAACATCAACATCGAACTATCAATTACTAAGTGATTAAATAATAAATAAAATTTACAAAAACAAGTATCAGTTCTCTTAAGTACCTGCAAGTTACTCTATGTAAAATTTCCATATATAGAGCCGCCTTCGGTGTAAGAATTAGAATTTAATTAATTACACATATAGAGTTGGAGAAACAATTAGATATTTAAATAACAAATATAAATGTTCTTAAACAAGTCAGACGGGGTGTGCTCTTTCTTATACAAATTTAGTTTAACCGTGTATTACTAACACAGTAACAAACTACGGAATTCTTCATATAATTTATTTAGCAAACAATTTGCATATAATAATCGTAATATAGTTTATAAAAATGTTCAACCAATGATGGCCTAACATGTAAAGTTTATTTTATAATTTATACAAATTAGCACATCGAATAACATTGAATCTACTTAGTTTTTACACATTTCTTATCTAAATTAGCTTTTAATGATTAATATAAATATAATATTAGTATATTGTATGATTTCATAAATTTTTTTTGGAAATCATATATTAGTATTTGAATAGCAAATATATTGTCTATTTGTATATATCCGATATCAATGACTATACATTAACCTTGTCTGTATTCTATATGACCATCTTCTGTTTGCGGACAGACAATACTTCGCACCATAATAATTAAATTTATGTTATATATTATGAGTAATAAAATTTTCCTGCAAATGTTTACAAATTCCGTAGACTTATTAATATTATAGTTGACATGGTCAAATCGATCTGTTGTACATTTTAATGCCGCGAATAGAGTACAAAACTATACACAATAGAGTAATTGCATTCATAAATTATATATCCAAACATAAAACAATTAAAACTTATATTATTATGTACATATTATATATATATATATATATATATATATATATATATATATATATATATATATATATATATATATATATATATATAAAATTTTATATCTAATGACCTAAGTGTAAGTTATTGTGTTGGCAACACTTGTGTAATTGTCTCCTTCGAACATCCATATATTAAAACTTTATAATAACAATAATAATATAAATAAAACAAATATTTAATATTTATCTTATTATTCATTAAACGTTTTTTCAATAATTTATTTAATTTTACAATTTTCTTTGTTATTCGTATGCAATCGTACATACAAAGGATTTGTTTACATTTTGATGTATTAAAATGTTTGATCGAGCAGGCGACGAACCCGATTTAATATAGTGTATAGTTCACCGTGACATCATTTTTGGATCCTTTATATTAAAAACCGATTTTGATTAAACCATCAACTCGATATGTGCCACCAATGGCAGTACATATATAATACTATATTTTTTTTACATTACTTATGCTTTTGTGTTAACATATAAGACTTTTAAAACCAGTTTCGTAGATCTAAAGAGAAAAAAACAATCAATACCAACATATTTTTGTGAAAGAAAGTTTTATATAACTTAGCCAAACAATATGATTTTAGATATTTACAATAGTATAGGAAATTGAAGTAATATGATTATGTGTAGTCGAGTCGGCGCGCATCTAACCTCGAGATGCCAACTTTGTAAAAATTTCATAATTATCAACGATCGATTAGCAAATGATCATATTGGTACACACCATAATTTTGCAAAAACAACAACAACTATATATAATATATAATATACACTAGATGTCCTTCGAATCAATATAGTTTAAGGTGATTTTTATCTGCCCGATCATAAATAATCAGTAGCATAAAAAATGTTATAAACATTATACTGATTATTATATATATCGCATATATATGAAAGAGAGGGAAATTATATACATTACAAAAATATGAATTGATCGTTAAATTCCGAAATTAATAATAATTCAATTCACGTTTTGTTCAACAAAAAATAAATATACCTGCTCAATATTCTGTTATATTAAAATAATATACTCTCGCGATCGCGCGACTCTCTCTATATATATAATATAATGTATAATAAGTAAAAATTCCAATAAAAGAAAAACGAAAATGAAATAAACACTTTGCGTGGATAAGATTATTTTAAATTTAGTTAACAATTCAGTTGTAAAGAGAATATCGTGTCGCGAAGATCGATTTTTTAAATATCTATACCATATCGATCGAGTGATCATTTGTTTTTAGTTTTTAATCTAAATAATTTTATAATTTAATAACTGTCAACTATACAGGAATGAAAACAAATGCAATATACGAAATGTGGTTATTATATTAATTTTTTTCTGGTGAATAGTTTATTTTGAAAAAAAAATATGGTGAAAAATATATATAATATATATATTAAGTGATCTTGTGTGTTTGTGCATATATATAAAATCAAATGTGTAAATTGTCTCAAGAAAAAAGAAAAATTTATAACATAAATTACAACTGATCATCCAGTGTGAATAAAATTTTTAAAAGAAATTTAATTTTATTCTTTCTGTTCCAATTACCCAGATTTATGCGTTGGATAGTTTTTTATATATAAATAATTTTACAATAGAATGATCACAATATAATGATCGTGTTTTGGTTATCGTTTATAAAAACTATATTTTAATTAATTATTTTTAAAAAAAAATCGCATTAAACTCTCACTTGAACACACATACAATACAAATGATAATATAGTATACTACATTATCGATTTGATCGAATTGATCACCATACACATTTTATAATATAATTTAACGATCGAGTATTTGTGTCAAGATAATTTTTTGCAAAATAAAACTTACTAATTAGATATTTTGTAATACTTAATAAATTATGTAAATCGAATCAATCGATAAAATATGTATTATGTACATGTTTATGTATAAGGAGATGTATTGCAAACTTTATGCTATATACATATACATGTATAAGATAATACGTTTTACAAAATAAAAGAACTAAGTCTTGTATTGTTGTAATTATCGTGATGTGTTTTCTTTTCAATTTTGTTTGTTACATAGTTTAAAAGTTTTCTATTTCACTTAAAAGTTCGTTAAACTTATAAAGTAAATGTTCTATGATTTTCGGGTGATAGGAAGTCATTACACTATTTTTGTTGTTGTTATGTACACAGCCAACAACAATACAAATTATTATTATTATACATGCATACATACCTCCCATATATGTATATACAAAATGAAATTCTTCTAATTTGTTAGGTTTTGCGCTGATAATTAAATATTTCTGCTTTCTTAATTTTTTTATATCGTTCAAAAAAGAAAAGTGATTCCAAGTAATGCACTGAAAAATTGTTCCAAAAATTATATTTATATATAAAATGCACGATAGAATAAAGTAATTGATGTAGCAGCATGAATCAATATTTTGGCGCCCAACATGGGGTTTTCGAAATTTAACGTATAGACAAATTGCCCTTGCACTAATGATATAGAAACGATCATCATGGATGGCCTTTCTCGTGTGCACTAATTGTAGTTTATTACCAATAACTTGATTGATTGTATCCACTATCAAGGAAAACGACGAAACTAATAAAAATTTGTTAATTAAACTGTGTACCTTTGAGCTTATATAGCTAATTAATTAATTAACATTTCGACTTTGAAATTAATATCTTACTTGTAACAAATTAGAATACTAACTTGTTCATAGTCTGAAGGTCGAACAATTTTATGTAGTAATTTTAAAACTACATTATCGACTGTGTGAACAATATGGTAGTGCCATTTACAGTCTAATCTATGCTATATAGATTATAATCTTATTTTGTATGGTTAAATATTTGAAATTGAACGAGAAAAAAATTCCCATCATTATAAATTTCTCAAAAGACGTCGTTTTGAAACTTTTACTTCTTTTATAATTTTTAATGTCTAATTTTGTAATTACAGTTGTATTTTTTTTCTTTTGAGACAATTTTATGGGTAATTTTGTTTGCAATAAAATTATAATGATATTTTTTTTTTAGTTAAGTGAAAAAAATATATAATATAATATATTTAAGAGGACAATTTAAAGAAATAAATAAAGACCAAACGTGTCAAGTATAACATCTACATAGATACACATATATAAATAGGAGAAATTTTATAAAGTTTATATTTAAGTTTTAGAAAAAAAAAAAAATAAATAAAATGCAAGGCAAAAACAAATTGTGTACAAAACTATCGAGTACATTTTTGAGAAAGTGGTGTAAGCTATAATTTATATTTTATTTTTAATTTTATAATAACAATTTTTACATATTTTTTCGCCATTATATTGACATTTCTACAATTTGTTTGCCGTGTCAATTGAGCAATTTTTCCAATAACTATTGGGGCATAAATGAGTGTTTTCTTTCTTCCTAGAATTACATTATCATTGTATGCGTTGAACATGGTCGATTGATATACCAAGATAAAAATGAGAGTGAAACGAATTTTTTATTAAACAGTAATACCAACCAAAGTGTCGTAAACATACATGCATACATATGTATGTATGTGTATATGAAAACCACTGTCTGCGATTAAACATTTATGATAAATTGTTCAATTGTTTTGTGTATATATAATACGAGATGAATTAACGTGAGCATTGCTTCATTCATAATTATGTATATTAGGTAATTGTACACAATATGACTCGGTATCTTTATGAGAAAATTATATATTTAAAAACGCATTGGTAAAAGACATGCAATTATGTAAATATAAGATTATTAAATCTCATATAACTTGTTACCTTCAAATATTACACTAACCTCTATATACATATAAGGAACTAAAAATACTGCATTATCGACTTAAAAAAATAAATCACACTTAAATAAAACCGTATTACAAAACTAGTTGTTGCATAAATGTCGAAAATAAAAAACAAAAAAATTATTATTAATAAAAACTGTTTGCGGTGTGATATTTACAAAAAAAAAAAACTTGCGGACTTACACAAAAAAATACGTTACAGCACTGTCATTAAATTACCATCAATTACACGCTTGACATTGACACGAAAAAATTTGGTTTTATTAAACCTAAAGCGACGACATTTGTGTGTAAAATTAGATTTCATGACATACCTAAACATATAGCAAAATTGTACCGTGATTTTAGCCGTGCTAAATTTTGGTGACCCCACACGTTATAATATTTGACATACAAATAAAAATACTCGCTAATGGGATATAAATATAAAATATTACTTTATCTACTTAGTTGCATAAGTTAACGATGTTGGTTATATATAAATTTACTATCGGAAGTACGATAATGCCAAGCTTACGTCAGTAAACAGGTTGAACGGATGTTCTTACTTTCTCAAAGTTAAATAGTCTAGGCAATTTTTGGTTTAATTTTGGCCGAAGTAAACCATCTCAATTGAGTTGTCCATGCATTAAGTGACCAAAAGGTTCGAAACAAATATTAGTCTATTGATAAAGTGTTTCTGCATTCCATTGTAGTATCACAAACAGCTCAAAATACTTTTAAAGGAAATGAATGGTTGCAAGATTCATTAACAGTATATGACGCTGGACGAAATTTGTCAAATCTGATTTAATTAAGTGGATTATGATTTTTCATGGAAAACTAAAGAAATTTTAAAATTCCAAGCTGGTGATTCTCCTATCCATAATATTATGAAGAAGGCTATTAAATCGGTAAACATTCTTCCGTGCAAATGAAATATCAAATAATTAATACTTATGAAGTTATAATTGCTTATGATATTGTTTCAATGATTTCAAGAATCATTTTCCCACAAAATAGTTGAATATTGTGAAACTTCTTACTATCGATAAGGTTTGATTATCTCTGATAATTAACAGTTTCCCTGGAAATTTCTGAAAAGAAAGTAGCAAAAGACTGTCTTAAAAAATTGATAGTTGCCTTGATTTGCTCGATAATGTTTTTGTGTGGCAAGACATAACTAAGATTGGCCAATAGTTTTTTGATAGCGTAATTCGTACCCACATAACCAAAGAGATTGGTCCATCCGACATAACCATGAATAGTAGCAAGATCCATTACCATTTTATGTAGGTTTAATATATACTGAGTAAAGAATAAATGATTAATGTCTGGTAAGATTTAGTGAGAAATGGTATGAAGTGATAAGAAAAATAAATAAAGAACTAGTAAGCTTCAGTAGACAGATAGAATAGTGCCATCACTAATGTCTGCCGATGCCTATTGGTATTTGGGCTAAGTTTACACTTTTTACCATGTCGTTTTAAATTAAGAATGTTAATAATACGAGCCTACGAGATTTTCACTGTCATGTACATAGTTTGAAAGTTGATTAAAGTTGAACTACTTGATAATTGAATCAAAACAATTGGCGGTCGATATATCATCTCGAATAACATAAGAACCAAAGGCCAAACCAATCTTAAAATAAATAAAGTCTGAGTAGGCGTTTAGAGTAAAAAGTTAATGTATCAGACGAAGGTAATATTTTGTATTGTCATTGTTGCAGTTTAATGATCTTGTAAGGCGATATCATTCGCACTTGGAGCTAATTTATAAAATTATTTTGTTTCCGCAAAACCCGAGCCAAACTAGTTGGACAAGAAGTATAAAGCGTCTAATGTATATTTGTGGAAAAAGATTATTTGTAAAATATGTGGGTGTAACGAAAAAGCGTGACGTTAAATTGCGACAAATGAGCGTGATGAAAATGTGTAACAAACTTTTTTCCAAGTACGAGTTTTCAACAGGTTAAATGTATGAACCGATACTTACCTTTGCACATTAATATTTTGCGTATTTAAAATTGTTTGTGCAAATCAGAAGGTTATCTTATATTTAAGAGAAATTATAGATTTCGAATTGGTTTTTATTTTGTCCAAATTTCATGCTCGAATAACGAAATGGAAAATAATTTCTGTAATCACTGATTTGATTGCGTTGGGTTGCTGTTGTAAATAAAGTTGTGACAGAGGACGACAACAATTGTGCTTCGGTCCCAAAACAGATAGTATACAGAAATTTTAACGTTTCTTACAGTATTCGTGTAAAAATTACTTTCATATTTAAACATTACCATCTCCAAGATAATATATATTGTTAATATTAAACAGAAAACTGCACTGTTTATTAATCAATATAATTTATAATTAAACAAGTTTTATTGGAATGTTTAAATAAGAAATAACAAGCATGGAATAGTTCGATATTCTTAATATTGTAGCATTTTTATTGTTGTTCTGCGTCTGCGTAAATAAATAAAAGATGCATGCATCGAGTATATGGATTACGAAATACTGTACGTGTTGTTTGATGCTATTTACTTTAAGATTGAACGTTTCTTTGTTCACATCTAATACGTTGGTTATCGATAAATTTATTTGTGGTTATCCTAAATGCGCTATATTATGTTTGATAAGGTTTTGCAAATCTCCCTTTAGACATCTATAGAATCATGTGTCATATAGAGCTCCCCAAATCAATATATAACATGTGTGTTTTACTTTCATATTCAAATCCAGTCGCACGAATCGATTCAGATATTTCAAACTGATTATTGAACTGATGAACAATAATCATTTATTGAACCATTCATAAAATATTCTTGTTTGCATTGGATACTTATCTCTAATTCTTGCAAAATTAGAAGTTCGATATAAACCAGATCACCATCAAAATGTTAACTTCATTTAAAAAAAACAATATTTATACTATCGTTCAATAATATCGTTATCGGCTTTAATCTTGACCTTTATTTTGATTACTTGTTGCACCCCTTCTGAGTTGATGCCGAAATAGTAATTTGATCAACCAATAGTTAAGTAGTAAATGTTGGCTTGCATTAGAATGGTTGGATTCGTAATTTTTGGAATTTTAATGAGCCTGATAAACTGTTTTTTAAGCTATGATTTATTAAATCCGTGAAATATTCAGAGAACCTTTGATATTCCTGACATCTGGTAGTTTATATCACCTATTCCATATATTCAAATGTTTTTTATTATAGAGACAGACACATTATTTAGAGACAACCACAGTTGTATAATATAACAATACGGGGCAACACATTTTTTATCACTCACTTTGTGCTATTATCCATTGTTTATAAATTCCGCAGACTTTATGAATACGTAAGGCAGCTCAGCAACATAAATAAAAGATACTGTTGATATCTGTTTTCTAGATCTGTTTAACTAAAACGATGGAATTATATGATATGATAAACTGTTTCTTGTTTTGAATTGTGCAAGTGAAAGTATTGATACCTCTCCCACCTCGTATTCCACAGATGATATTATGTTTTCCGTCCATTGACAACAAAATTTCTTTTGGAACATAATTTTGGTTGGACTGCCACAATCTCAAAAGGCCAATTTAAAGTCAAGACCACAGAGAAATTATTATATTTACTGTAAGTATATGATGATTAATGCAACACACTTTCGTTTACCTAAATACCTACAAAAACAACATAATTTTTTGTCTCAAAAGACAACATAATATATGCTTTAATAAAACTAAAATTTAATTTAAACAATACAAAATGCATAAAATGAATTAATGAAAAACTTGAATCTTAATTTATTAAAATATTTTAATTAAATAAATTATTCAAATATTTGGTTTTTGATTGATTGATATACAGTAACAGTCCACCATTTAAAGCAATGCTTACAGGTACAGCATTGATTTTATCATATATGTACTATTATTAGTCTTGCAAGTGCAGTTAACTAAGTGCTCCTCTTTGTTAATATTCACAATTCGCACACATTTCTTAATTGTTATCGTAATCTATTTTGCTACTTGTGTTCTGCGACTCCTATTAAGCCCGTTACCCAATTGAATTACTTTAGAATCCCCTTGATTGTAAATCTACGAATCCAGATTGCGTAATTATCCTTTATTTACTTGAAATCAGACAGCAACATTCAACACAGACCGCTAATAACTATTTTATTTGCCATCATATCTCGCGAAGAATGAGCTCACAGGTTGTTTTCTGCAAATTTGGAACATTGTGTAAGATGCAATGACGATCATTTTACTACTTTTGGTGTTATCCACTGCGTATAAACTATATGGTAGCGCATCCACTGCGTATAAACTATATGGTAGCGCATTAACTTTCGTTGACATCACTTAACCCAATGAGCCTGACTTTATGATGATTAAGCCAGTTTTTATAACTAACCAGATTTTTATTTAAGAAATTTGAGCCTTACTTTTGATTTTAAGGATTGGTAAATAGAACTAATACGTTCACTGCATCTGGATTCCATCTGTTTCACTATACTATTGTCCCTTTCCTTTAATTTGGGTCTGGTCATCATCTGTTATCTACGAACATCTCGTTATATATTCTTCTTAAAAGAATATATCGCCTTAAAATATTTTGATGTTAGTAGCCTTGCCTTTAGTGACCCAGACCTGACAGTACATCATTTCTTCCAATCCCACCTGCATATATAACGAATGTTACCCAAACAATACAGTGATAAGCTGTGATTGGTTTAATCAAAAAAAAATTTCGAAGATAAAATATTTATTGCTCGCTTCTATAGACTCTTTGCCTTTCACTAGCTCATTCTGTAAATCTTAGCAAATTAAATCACACACAAGTCTCTTTGTATTTTGTGAACGCTTTTGCTGTAATTTTGAAATTCACTTTGCACCCTAATTGTCGTTCTGTCAATACCAGAGGCATTAAAAATGTTAAAAAAATAATCCAGACAATAGTAACTCCTGAATGATGACAAACAGAATTACACTTGATTCAGTATTAGCTTGTAAATTATATGTATGTTCAGAACTATTATGTTGTTGCACAGGTTTCGTTCGGGTGGAGCGATCGATTTTAACGGGCCGTTTTGTAATTATCAACTTATTAGAAGTATTGTAAGAAAGTCGATTTAATCATAGCTCATCCATGAAGATTTCAATAAATTCACGCAAGTCATATGTATTGTTGTATATCATGAGCAATCTATTGGGTTGTTATGTGTGATTTGTCTTTCATGGTTTGGACAGTCATTCGGTCAATGGTAAACTAATTAATCTTTCATAAATAATTGAGACGCCGGTCTAGTTAATTAATTTCCTTAAGGGGTATCTAGAAATTAGTAAAACACATTTAACATATATTAATTAGTTTCTGAAGTCGCGACACATCAGCATAATACACACATAACTATAATTTTATGAACCTTATACATAAATTTGCGCTATATTCGACTTCTTATGGTATATTTAGTTTGAGTCATTCAAAAAAATTTACAACAAAATTAAGATCATTCGCTTTCACATTTCTTTTTTCGGATTTTTATTAGTTTTGCCTTGTGTATACGAGTGTGTGTAAGAGTGTGTTATAAGAATGACACTTTGTCACTATTCATCGAAAATTGTGTCATTTTCCCGCCTTAAATTTGTTTCTTCTTAAAAATTTAATCAATTATTGTGTATGTCTATGAAAGTTAGACGATTGACTAATATCTCAAAATTTAAATAAACAATTTGTTACATTCTATATAATTATAAGATTACGAAAAAGCCGTCCTTGTAACGATATATCAACATATATAATTATGTTTAATTATTAATTTTTTGTTTAATTTCCAGGGTTTGTTATAGGATTTGCAATATGTCTGCTGATACTAGGCGTTCTAGTCACATTCGGATTCACAGCAATTGTAAATGCGGTTATTGATTACAAAGCGGCGCTAAGGACGGGCGGACAGTCGTACGGTTGGTGGGCAAAACCTCCGGTATCACCAGTTATTCGGATCTATGTATATAACGTAACGAATGCTGACGAATTTTTAAATAATGGATCAAAACCAGTACTTGACGAACTAGGACCATATGCCTATATGTAAGTAATAATTATTTTTTGGCTATAAAATTTGCGCTTACCGACCAAATGGCGCACTGGTTAAAGCTCGACAGTTGGAGCGGGAGGTACCGAGTTCGAATCTCGATAGAGGCAGAATGCAAAGGATTTTTTACCATCTGATCATCTCAGTACTATATACTGGCATGGAGCTATGCAATATACAGATGGTTCTTCGTAAATCGGACCTGTTTTCTAATAAGGTGCGAAGGCGTAAGCTAGAATGTAAATAAACGAACCGAGAAAGAGTTGGGAGTGCTTTGAAACCCAAAAACAGATTGGGAAGATTAAAACAAACAAAATTTTGCTTAGTAATAGCTAAATTCCCAATTATATCTACAAACCATTATGAGATTGCGCATATACCAAACTCGAGTTAAATAAATTAAATGTTTATCACTATTTTATAAATGTATTGGCGAATAATTAAATTAAATGCGATAAAAACCTGTATTTTATCACCTTTGGAATTTGTTTCGATCTAAGTACAAACATTTTTACAATTCGTTAATTGAATTAAAGCAGTGAAAGATGTAATTAATTGTTATATTATAATGTGCAACTTTTAAAAAAATCATTTAATAGGATGCTATAAATATTCATAATGTTTTCGGATACCTTGAGCAAAGTGCCTATTATATATATACATGCATACATGTCCAAGATCACCTTTTATCGATTATCTATGTTAATATTGACATTTTTGTAATTAAACATGTTTTATTACACAGTTCTCATTAGAAGTGACTAATTAAAATAGTACCCGTCCTGATATGGATTCTGTTTTCATAATAATCGCGATCGTTTAAACACTTAATTGGTGGTGACCTCAATCGACTAATATATGTATTATAGCTGATTATGTTGTAAAAAATCGATATCCAAATTCATGATCATCACAATCGATATAAGATGCTAATGACTAATGAGTTATGCGTTTCGATTTTGTTTGATTTTTATTATTTTTTGTTTTTGGGGCACCATGATCAAGGGTAGGATATAGTTGAATCTCATTATAACTCATACATCATTCTCTGATCGTTATATGCTATTATATATGCATAAATAGTTGTTGTATTCTGAACAATCTATTGACCTCAACTATGCATTATGCATAATGATAGGCAGGATTTGATTGACGCAAGTACTTTTTGTCTAGAATTATTCCTAAAAGCGATGCTATTTGTGTGTGAAGGAATTCTTTACAATGAAATTGACGTTACGCTAACTGATACAGGATGTTATAATAACATGATTGATAAATTGTTGACACTGGGATCAGATGATTTGTTAATATTTTGTTTGAACAGATGATGGTTTTAGGGTCGATTTTTAAAGATTAGGATAAAAAGTATTATAAAACCGACCAAATGGTTAAAGCTGCTACAGTTAATGCGGGAAGTACCAGGTTCGAATCCCGATAGGGGCAGGATTCAAATGAGATTTTTCGCCATTTCTATGGATTTTATTTCTGACATGAAAGATAAGATGCCATTTTATGGGCAACTTATCTTTCATGTCAGAATAGACTGGCATGCATGTCTTAATTGAACCTATAGATGTCCTAGATTTTGCTATGTAATGTCGTAACGTAGGAAGTAATTATGCGAACCGCGAAAGAGTAGGGCGTGCCTTGAGATGGCATTTATTTTTCATTGAGTTACTGAGCTTTCCAGGGTATTTAAGATTTGGTCTAACGGTGAGATTTATTAAGTTAAAAAAATGTTGTTTCTCTTTAGTCCTTTTCTTTAGTTTAACTTGTTGGTTGAACTGTAATATCAATTTCTATTTTCATACACTTTTTGATGAAGGCCTTTGATTTATCAACGTTATAAGCTCGACAATGTGAAAATAGACTAAAGCATAGATCAATTAATAGATAATTAGACCGCAGGGCAGCTGTAAAGTAAACATCTATAACATATATATTCTCCCATTAGTGCAGCCACTGAATGGATTGTCTGCTTGCATTCTATACTGTTACTGCATTCGATTATCACCTTAAGGTATTAGAGAGAATGTGTTTCTGTGGCCGAAGTGAAAAGGGATCCTAAGCCTGCAAATATCACTAAATACTACTAGATTTAATTTGTTAAAAACGGTTCTAACTTTTGAGGAGTTATACTGGAACGAACTGATGTTATTTCACCTGCGGTCCGGATTACCTCATAAGTTTACCGTCACCAATTCCAAATGCCAAGTAATTTTGTAGATGTTAATTTATTAGTAAGGGTTATTTCATATTCTCGTACATTAATTCTACCTTAAAGATGCAGTTTGCCTTATTTTATTATTTTATTATTATTAAAGTTGGTATGGTTCCGCACTCAATGCCACAAAGGGCCAAATCTAGGATTACATCAAAGCGCACAGACGCGTTCTGTAACCTTAGCAGGTCGAAAGCTGGACAACTGCTGATGAAGTGTAAACTACCATCAACATCTTCCAGACATTCGTCGCATACGGCATCACTGACAAGTCCCATGCGATGGAGGTGACTTTTGAAACGGCCATGGCCAGTAAGTATAGAGACTAAAATTCTCAAGTTGTCCTTTTTCAATGAAAAAACGTAATTTGTCAGGTTAGAGTTAATCCCTCTGACAAAGTATTTCGCCTTACGACAAGTAGCGATAGCTGACCACGTCCACTTTAGATTCGATAGGGTAACTGTTTTATTTGATTTATTTTATTCACAATCAGGAACCCATATGACCGTTATCTTGTTGTTACGACCAAGGAGTTTCAGAAATTTCTTACAATCCAGTACCAGTTTAGAGCTGGTTAGAGGGTTGTTCAAGGATTTAAGACCAGTTTTACTATCCGTACAAAATATAATCTCTTTGTCGTCGGCAACGAGATTAAAAGCTGACATCACGCAGTGAATAATCGCAATTAATTCCGCTTGATGAATAGTACAGTAGATCCCCATCATGCGAAGGACAGTAGTAACCAAAGCCCGTACCCTGTTCAGTGACAAAGCCATATGAAAAGAATACAAGCGATTCGGATATTTGTTTGAGAAAATCTGGTTAGAACCACATATCCCTGGATGAATGAAACACTTCAAATGATCTATGGAAATTAAAAACAGGCAGAAGCCTATCATTAACCATGTCAAGTTCTGGCATAGGCAGTTTTAATTCATTAAGAATAGATCTATGGCCTGAAATAGTGCTGAGAGCATTCCACGCCCCAACACTTCTCAAGCGAAAGGCAGCCGAACAAGCTGTACCTAAAATGAAGGATTGTAAGTGGGGTAGGGAGAGAATTAGCTCCACAGCTAGGAGCGGAGTTGAAGCCATCCAAACAACTGATGCATACACAGAAAAAAAATGCACATAAAATGTCACATTTTTCATAGAAAAGTAATACGATATCTCTATAGTTTTTTTCCAAAAGGAAAGCCTATTAAAACTATAAGATTTTTCTTTTAAATATTTTCATGTGAAACCAACAGTAAAATAATCCGAGTTTCATAGTAATAATTAGAAAAGAAATAGGAAATTATGATTAATTTTAAAAACATTCTTATTAGTTTGTAATAAGAATTCTTAATAAAATGAAGGATATCCATATTAAATTTCAAGAAGTATTTGTATCAAAATAAGGAGATTCCATATTAAACATTTATCCGAATTTCTGATAAATATGTTTACTTCAAAATGAAGATCTTATTTATTATAGTCATATTCTTTAGTTTGAATTTTTTTCGGATTTAATAAAAATGCATCAACTATTTATTTTAATTTTTATTTTTATTCATTTATATCATTTATATTAATTGTATAATTTATAATTGGAGCGCCAAATTACAGATGCATGAAACTGCTCACACAATTTTGTTATTTTAATACTATAATAATATGATATAGAAATATAATTATGTATTCTGTATATTACCACTTGATATCCATTGGGGTCATCAAACCGGGGCCAGTCTTTTACTAAATTGCAAATGGGTTGTGTGGAATTTTGGGATTTTCATCGGTGCTATCTTCTCCTATTTTTCACATAATTCTGCCCACGAGTCACAATTATTGGTTAACCAAGAGTTTAGGTCATCTAGCTCTTCTATTAATTAATAAAATTAGACAACATAAATGTTAAACCGATACATTTAAAACCAAATATAAAGAACAAACCTTAATCTTGATCATCCATTACTTCTAAAAACTGCGATTCTACTTATTGTTATCTTATTTTTTTAACTCAGAGGCATTAACATTAACCCAGCGTCAGTACAATTTTCCGGTGGGGTTTTCTTTCCCGATTGTTTTGGCTTAAAGTGAGTTGACTAGTACTGAAACAAAAACAAAGTACAGTAAAGTATATATATATTTATATATATATATATATATATATATATATATATATATATATATATATATATATATATATATATATATATATATATACATATATATATATATATATATATATATATATATATATATATATATATATATATATATATATATATATATATATATATATATATATATATATATATATATATATATATGTGTGTGTGTGAGTGTAGATATATAAATAACAACAGTTAGAACAATCAATAAAAATGGAAAGGTTAGAAATCTAAAATATATTATAATTACAATCTAACCTTACTTTTGGTCATGCTGTTAGCTTATTTAAGAATTAACTTTTTCTCCAATAAAACTACTGTGGGTAGCACATATATCATTAATGTCTTCTCGACATCCCAAATGCGTAACTGTTCAGACACCACCGCCAAAATTATATTGCATGTTGCATAAGACTGCACGAATATAATAAATGAAACTCTTCAACTTATGCCTGAACTTGTGCTCAAATTCGAGGGATTTATAATTGTTTTATGGAATCGGTTCCATCCATATCGTATTTTTATAATTCAGTTTAGCAACAAAAACAACGTTAATAATTTGATTATTATTAGTCACAAAATAATGATAAAAATACTACAATTATTTCACTTTATATTCGTATAAACTAAACTTTAAAGTTTTCAACTTACCATATAACTTGTGTACTATGCACACATTTCACAAAAAATGTAGTTGTCTCACAAAGGAACTAAATTTATTTTCTAGAAAATATTTGTTGTAATCGTCGATTAAGCGGAATACATAATTAATTGTTTATTTTAATGTGAAGCTTCTTATTAGTATTCACTTTCATACGAAAATCACAATGTTTTATTGTGGTATAATTTATTATTTTGTTAATGTGAAAATACTTTTTGGATTAATTTGATTTCTTTTTGAAAATTAAGTAGATATCTTATAAAACTGAAATAAATAAAAAGAAAACCCTCAAAATGATTTAAAAAGGACATCTTATTAACTTTTTTTTTTCTGTGTAAGTTAGCATTGGAAGAACCAGTGATTTGTAGATAAAATAAAACATTTTGGAGGATAATCCTCAAGAATTACCAAAAGCTCTACGGCATTGCCAAAAAAAGCTAGTAGTTTAAGTTATAGGCATAATTCTGATAATTTCTAAGAACTTCAGTCTCCCTAATCACTGAAATCTAATCGTCGATTCCGTGAGTTCTGCGCAGAATATATGTTCCTAATAACCCTCTAATTGAATGGTTGTAACAGTTCAATTTGCTTTACCTATGAGCATACCGGATTTTAAGCGAATAAATATCCGATACTGCCATATGTATGTTTCACGACGTGTGCTTGGCAAAAAATGAAAAATATGAAAACCCTTTGTTTTATCTTAAGATTTGATGCAAACCCAATTACAGTTGATCTTAGCTGGCATTATTTCACCTCACCTTGACATTCCACAGTATATTGTTAACAGATTACTTCGGACATATATGTACATATCAAGAAACGTCTGTCGTATACCATTGTTAGCCAAATCAAGAACGTATATCGCCTTAGGTCTAATTTACATAAGCTGATTCATCAATTCTGTCGGTTCAAAAAATTCAGAACTTAACTATTTTAAACATATTGTTCAATCATTCGCTTACATCGCGTAACAGGTGATGATTGCTAAATTTTGTTTTAAGAACCACTCAGTCATTGAGTGATTTCATTGAGTGATTATTTCTTGAAATGATCGAGTCAGTAAATTTCGTTAGTAAATTGATTCATTATCTGTTACTGAAACTTTCCGTGAATATGTAAATACGTGCACCTGTCGCAATGGATTCCAATAGAGATAACGTCACGTTTGAGGCACTGATGTTCAAGCGAGACTTGTCAACATTAATAACCCCAAGAGCTAGTAAGGGATCTGACATCGCTCGGTTGTTTACAACCGTATAGCTTGCGATTGATTGTCTCTATCGATGACAGATTGTTTACTATGTACTATAACTTGTAAAAGCTGTCTTTATTATTGTAGTAAGATTACACCCGGCTGATGTTTAAGTTTTTACATTTGGTCCAAAATTTAAATAACTCGTTGGCTTTTGTTCGATTGAAAACAGATCGTTTCATATAAATTGTTATTATTTCAAAATAAAAACTAATTACAAGATTAACGTTTTTTCGGTTGATAGCCCCCAAGAGCTCGCAATAGTTTCTTTAATCGCGGCAATTTCGGTTTCTAATCATTAAAAATTCTTTGATAACTTTCTTACTTGTCCTTCAATAGTTCATGATCTACTCCACTTCTAGAATAAATAAAAAATTGGAAATTTTGCAAGATACCATATTGCTGGCATGATTTGCTCTTTATTTGTAACGTTTCAGCTAATATTTAAGCATTTTTATGTGCCAAACTGAAAGCTAAGCGATCTAATTTTCACTCTTAAAATCTTAATTTATAAAATGCTTCAATTAGCCGCAAGCAAATACCATACTGCAGAATGTTAACGTTGTGAAAGGTTTTTATTTCAATGATAAGACGATAAAACTTTTGGTAAAACACAAATTTTATCATCTTTTCTCTGAATCAAATTTCTAAAAACGATCTGTTTGTGTTCTTTGAAAAAAAAAAATCAAAAATTAAAAGTATTTTCACTCAACTTTTCGACTGTCCTACATATTTTTGAATAATTAAATTAATTAACAATTTTTAAAAGTGAAGATATTTTTTTGTTTATAATTAATCAAAAATAATATATTCCAAAAATTATATTTTATTAGCAGACTATAAATTGTAATTTGTAGGCTCGATCATCAAATATCAATTTATGATCAAATTTTTAATTTATTATGATGTTGTAATTTTTATGATCATGATTATTTGTATACACACATAAACATGACCATATAGTGTTTCTGTGTCTTATGGCAGTTTGTTAGGTGAAGGTCATTGTGTGGCGCAACATAGTAGATCATTTTCGATCAGTTTACCTAAACAATCATGTCAATTACGTAGAAACATTTACTTTCTAATTTATGAATTATGACGTCATAATAATGAATCATATTTAGCAATATCGATTTCCAGTGAAAATTATATGATCGAAATCGACGAATCGATCGATCAAACTGCAAATTAGATAAATGATCAAGATTGGCTGCATCTTTGAAAGGAGAAATTTATTTATTAATTTAAGTATTTATCTTGATTCAATCACGAACTAACTAACTGAGTGCCACGCGCATCTAAATGCAATAAAAATACCTTTTCCCATAATTAAAGTCACTGTGACTGTTCAAGGGAAATGTTCATATAATATATGAAAATAATAATATTCAGTATTAACCACATTATCGTCCGCGAACCATACTATATATTTAAAGTTTTAGTTATTTAGTCCGCGATACTATAAAGTTTAAACAGCACTGATTTGATCAATATTCATATTATGTGCAATTTAAATTAAATTATAAAAATGATTCATTTGAAATTATCTAAAATGCGACGTGACTAAATTTTATGATTTCACGTAGCTGAGCAATGTGACAAAATGTTTCCGGTATCTACAAAAATGGCGCTTTTGGATATAAATATTTAGCCAAGATCGTAAATGAAATCCATCAAAATAATGATATGTATGTACTCGTATATTACATATATTATATAAAGTCGATAAAGTAGATTTTACAATAGCACAGTATTATCTTTAAGTCTGTCGAAAAGAAAGTATAGTGCATAGTGAATGTAAATCTCTAGATATAAAGGTATATTCTACTCTCGTACGTACATATAGATATATAACCATAAGTCGTTTGACATTTTTGTATTTCTGCGGTAATAAAATTGAACAAATCAATAAATTAATTTAATTTTGAGGTGGAAAACAGAAAATATCATCATAAAAATAAAGGTCGTAAGGTGGATTTAGTGATGAGATTTGAGGAAAAAAAATTAGAAAGAAAATGGAATTTAATTGATTTTATAAAATGTATGTTAAAGGTTTACTTCTTAAATGTTCATACAATATTTTACTTTTCTACATATTGTAAATGTTTTCGATTTCGATTTATCCTAACTAACTTCCGTTCACTTCAAAAGTATTCAAAATATAACAATTTGATTGGAATTGAACGTTTGTTATCCCTTGTTGGAGAGTAGAACTCATGGACCGACCCATCTCTCTTGCCAGTATACTACAGGCTATCAAGGAGTAATGCAATGTGCAGATCTACGTAAATCGGGCTTTTAGTTGTCCGCGCTTGATTTGTCTTCGGCGTAAGGTAACGTAGGGATGGGAACATCGCATATCATAGCTTTAAGAAGTAAATTTCGACATTCTAAGAAATCTTGTTTGGTATGGTCTTTTTTGTAAAGAAGTCCGAAGTAAAAATATTCAATATGTATAATAATTGTTTATTCTCAAAATCAGTTTGTCATTTCGCTGAAGTGTAAACAACATATAAGTCGAGTAATGTTTGAAAATGCTCAGTTGAAGGCGTTATTGGACCAAGATTCGCAATAAACTCAATTGCACGTCACTGCAACTTTGAGCTCCAAGTCAATGAATATGGTGCAAAAACATGGAAATTGGGTTTCTTATAAACTTCACTTAAAGCGAAGTACGAGGAATTTCAAACCGAATATTCATGGCAAGAAGCTAATTCTGTGGATTAGATTCTACTTTGGTAGCTGAAGTGGTTGCTATATAGTTTCCGATTTTGGATGAACCAAACGCAACACTCAATAGATGCAGACGGTGTTGTAGATCGCATCAGGTTCTCCAGATATATAAAACCTTTATTAGACCATGTATAGAATATTGCTGTCAGGTTTGGGGTGGAGTATTTGGCACTGCTCTCCAGTTGCTGGATAAAGTTTAGCGGCGTGCTATACGAATAATACGAAACTTTAGACTTACGAAATATCTAGACAGCCTACAACACCGCAGAGATGTTGCAAAACTCTCTCACTGGTTGCAGTCGAATAGTTAAACCATTTCTAGTTCATCTGCCCGGCATAGTATTTGAAAAGTTACTATAGCTAAATATAATACATGGGCCTGTAGAGTTAAAGTACTTTACCTGGCGGTAAAGACTATAGTCCGTGTTTAAAGAATAATTCAGCTCCGCACATAGCGAAACAATTTCATTATATGTAAATCAAAAACAAACATATATGCTTCTCTGTTTGATATTGCTATTTGATATATGACAGAATGTGAAACATAATAAAACTGCATAAGGCTTGGTCAGATTTTTATGTAAGCGAGATAGCACATTTTTACGGTTATACCAACAATAGGAAGCCATTAATCAGAATTCGAACACGTACACCATAGCGCTCCAACAGCCGATTATCGAATATATTGAGGGTTCACATAAGTTCCGATGGATTTATAAAAGATGGCGTACTATAGTGTTAAATCATATCGGACCATCTTTATTATTATTTTGCTGAAGTGTAAACAATATATAAGGCGAGTAAAGTTTAAAGATGCTGATTTGAAGGCGGTTTCGGATCAAGACTAATGACAAACTCAATATAACCTCACTAAGACTTTGAGAGTGAGTTAACTAGTGGTTACAAGCCTCCTCCAGTCATTGAGTATTATGGGGAAATTATGGATTTCTACTAAACTCAACTCAACCTAAGCAACATTCATGGGGCATATGCTTCAACAAATTTTGGAGGTCTTCAATTGGAATAACTACCTCACCCGCTGTATTAACCAGACATCGACGCTTTCTGACTACTTTTTGTTCCAGTCGATGACTCACAGCTTACGAGGAAGCCTAGAATTATATCGATTTTTGGATCGCCTCAAAAAACAAGAACTAATAATCGAAAATTTTCAATATAATACTTTGTTCCAATTTATCTGAATCTTCAAAGTAATAAAACTTATTTGTACCCTCAATATAACCCTTGGACCATTTAGTTGATGACCAATAAAATATTCAACTTTCAAATCTGTATATAATTTCACACCTATACGTATTTCATAATATAACAAATTCTGGATATTCTTAAATGAAATACGTATGTACATAGTTTCAGATCCGGCTTTAGGTACACACAGTGGTCATCAGATTTACCAGAAATATGATTATGATTCATTTGCCGTTCAAAATTATGATACATCATCATGTTGATTTTTGACTGTTTATATCAACATGACTCACTCAATATCAAATTCCAATTCTTCTTAATCGATTAGCTCGGAGTACCACTTAAATATCGTTTGGAGGTTTGATCAAATCTGTTTTATGATTACTTCCTATATATTGATGTACATCAAACAACATTGTGACATTGTAACATGTTTATGTTGTTGTTGCTGCTGCGAAGCTCTTGAACGTGAAATGAAGGTGTAACCTCATCAGTGGTACATTACATATTATTTGTGTGTTAAATTAATTTAAATAAATATTCAAATTTTGTTAAGTTAAAATAAAAGGTAAATAGAAATCGTATTCAAACCAAAATACATAATGATGACACAGAGCATAAAACTACCTTATCGACACGATGTCGCATTGAAGATATTTTTCTTTAAAGTATTATCGCACAACAAGTAAGGGAACTTTCAACCAGCATTGTGTAATTGAATTGTAAAAGATTGCGGATTTTAGGTTTACTGTTGTGGGTTAATGACGTAATAATAATAATCATAATAATGGGATTTACATATATCAAACCAAACCAAAAAAAAATCTGGGATAATAAAGAAAAAATCCCAAATAAGATGATATCCTTTTAAATGCGTATATAAACATTTTCATCTTTTCTTTAGGAAGATTGATGAGTACTAATTATTCAAATCAATGTACTGTCGCTATACGTGAAGGAGTGGGAATGTAAACTTTTCAAAATCAAGTATTAGAATTTCCCTTTAGACTCGTATTAACAGAACTTGTTGCGTGAACAGTATTGGACAAAAGACATCGAGGAGGCAACTCAATCTGTTTGACTAAAACAGGTCAACGGTACTTGGAATGTGTTGTTAGTTTGAATACTGACACGTTCTAGACCTTATTTTTAAGAGAGTAGCGACTGAAAGTCGTTGTTGGTCAAGGAACCTTAAAATGGAGACCTCTAACATATTTCCTATTGCTACATAATGAAGATCATCGCCAATCTTATCATTTCCAATAGTATGCATATAAGAGAAGAGTTTCAGATTGAAGGTTTGTCAGTTTATATGCACTTTGAGATCAAAAGAAAAAGGTAGCTCCTAAGGGCATATACGTCATCAACCAAATACGTAGTCATAGTAATCACCACACCGGGTCATTGCAAAGCTACAATTCCAAATTTTGTACAGGTCAAAGGGGATATAGGAATATAAAATGTACTCTTTTGTGAACGTCTCATCGTCTAGTTAAATGAAGCGAAAACTCTGTATACAACCGCAACGATAAATAAAACTATTCTAGTTAGGCGACCAGCTAAACTAAATAAACATACCATATATCAGCTCAAGAATGAGAATCTGCTGGTTAGCAATTCCCAAAATCAAATAATCCAACATATTCCGTTTTAGTGAGTATACGATGGCCATAACTGGGTTGATATATGCATCAATTTTGTAACCATTTTCGATTATGTAGTATTTTATGTGATGGTGCTGAGTTTATTCCTGTTGAAATGTAATCGGCTTAACAATCGCATGTGGTGTACTTTGTTTTCGTGTGAGCCTGAAATGAATGCTAGAAATACCATCGGAACGTCTCTTTAATCAAATACAATCATTTTATTTGTAAGGAAATTTGATGGTTTCACAATTCAAAAATATAAGGTTTGGTCATGAAGCAAGCCAGTTGTAGCTCAAAGGTCACCGGTTGTAGCTGAATGGTTAAGAGAGGGTACGAGTATGATTCTCGTCTTTTAAAATGCATCGGATCACATAAAAAGCGGTTGTGTGTAAAAGCATTCGTTGGGCTGACCACATACAATGTGCAACACTAAAGTCTCAGTTTGAGCCATAGTTTGAGCCAATTAGTATCAAGCAAGCAAGCGAAATAATATTTTCGATCTTTTGAATCGAATGTTGTTTGAAGCATTAGCTAGTTCTTGACACTTTGGTTTTTTTAAAGAAAGTTTCAGCTAACCGCCCAGGTGGCGTAGTGGTTAAAGCTGCGGCAGTTGGAGCGGGAGGTACCGGGTTCGAACCCCGATTCGGGGCAAGATGCAAATGGGGTTTTCACCTTCGATCGTTTGATCGGTGCGATCGGTGTGAAAAATGAACATATATCTGGATCCCCTGTCGTGTTTAGAATCCATGGGCCGACCCATCTTCCATGTCAGTACTATAGGCAATGCGCAGATGGTACTACGAAAAAAACTAGGACCTATAGCCGTACATAGAGTGGTATCACAACGGACCGGTTGCCGGTCTAAGTGTGCGATATTAGCCACAACAACCTAACCTAACCTTCAACGTCCCGTTTTGGGCCATATATCACACGCATGACTCTTCTCTTGTTTGAAGCCATTTTTCGTGCTCATCCATCAAGCTTCAACTCTCACATTCATACATGACAACGGGTCTGATCAACACTCTGTACAGCAGCAAGGTGAAATTGTGATATTCTCTTCCACACTATTTTCGTGAGTAATGAAAGATCAAAGATACTTGAATCTCATCAAATGTCACTCAACATCCCGTGCAAGCGAAGCTTACACATTCGAGTATCGACTGGTTGGAAGCTCCAGCACAGCCCTTTTTACTTGTGGCCCAATGAGAAATCCAACTCCAAGATTTCTGAGGTCAACTTCACTGTGTATATCAATGTATAGCCCTGGGGCACATGGTCTCCACTTTTAGGCGATCCAGTTTTTTGGAGCGCTACGAGTTCCGCCGGATACTCTTTCAGACATGTTACAAGGCCGTCAAACGCGCCAGGTTTTCGAAGTGACCGATCCCCAATCTCGTTTTCGGGTACATAAGTGCGGGATCATGGCTTTATTACGGTATCCGATATTTTTTGCTTGTTGACATTTTTAACTTTTGTTGTTTTTCATGGATGCGGATCGTCAACCCAGTGATCCAAACAGATTTAGTCGCGTCCTACGAAAAGCTCTGGATACTGTGGTGTTATTATGTGGATCTCATGTTTGAAATATTTACGAAACATGGATGCTCCCACCGACTGGGCTTATTATTTAAATAACACCAACATACATGCATTACATATTTGAGGAATGGGCCATATGGCGTGCCATTACCAGTGTTGCTATATCGTAGCTCCCTCCATTAAGATAAATTATTTAAAATTCAATTTATTTAAATATGTTTCATTCTGGTTTTTTGTTTGTGCAGATGATATACAAAAAAATAAATTTCAATGACGTTGTACTCTTTGCTTATTCACAGCTCGATGTTAATTGAAATATTAATATTAATGGAACGAGACGAGATTTTGCTGTATGTCCCGTTTTATTTTTTGCTGATTCAATAAATCCAAAATTTTAAAGATTATATTAGAGATACGGTATTGTACAGAGCTGCGAACAAACCAAAAATCCATTAGACAGATCGATTAGTATTAGTAGTCGTACATAGTTTACAAGTGTGCCAACAAAACGATACTCAGTCTTAATGTTCAATTTGTGCTTTCTCTTTTTATTCCGAATACACACAATATACATACAAACAATACATCATTGCATTATATAGTTCAATACTCCTTTATGAATGTATGTGCATATAGTTGCATAAACATTTTTATAATATTGCTCATAATATGAACAAGATGGCATGAAATGTGTCATTGTATCTAATGAAGCATTAAGTTATGTGCAAGTTATAGAAAACCAACATTTCATATACATGCATAGATATATGAATTATAACGTTCATTCAACTTTTCAGTTCGTCTCCATCCATACATACATATGCATGGCATCCAAACGTTATTCTCTTTCTCTTCCTCATTCAGTCAGCACTCAGCTTTGCTATTTATCTAGTTTTACTAGAATTAAATTGCATAATTTGTATTAACGTACATACACATCTATTCTTCTGATTACATTCGTTTCTTCTTCTTCTTCTTATATTGTGTAGCTCGAAGTGTTGTTGCCTGTTGAACTGCTGCTATAATGGTATATGTACTCAAATAAAGAGTTACCATCTTTGTTTATTCAATTTGAATAGAATTGTGATTTTTTACATCAACAAACTATGTATGTACTATGTTGATTCAGTGGCGTGCGAGAATATATTATTTAATAATTACCTAGTATATATGGTTAGATCAAAGATGGTCGATGTCTTAATGTTTGTATAATACTAACAGATTAAGTTGATTAACTCGATTCGGTTTTTGGTGCTATGCGCTTTCTATTTTTTTGTTGTTTACCCTTGGTTTACTTTCAAATAGTTTGGCTGCATATAGATAGATACTGCGCTCTTGATCTCATTTGGTCTATGTAGTGGATATACATTTTGATTCAGTGGTGGAACTGAAACATGATTTTTTCCTTTATTCCGGTTTTGACCAGGTGTATATCTCATTAGGTAATGAAAACATAATTTGTATCACTTTATATGGTATTGATAAAAATTGTTTGGAACCTACGATAGATCCGCATGGCCAAGGGAGGGACAATCGTTCAATTATGCTAATTTACCTAGAATTTGACACAAAAGATTGGACTCTGTCAATAGCCATACATGAGGAAACGAATTCGATCGTCCTGTTCAAAAAAATCTTCCCATGTATAAGATCCTACGATAGATCATTGCAAGATATTATTTTTAAGTAACCATTACCAGTAAGAATTGCGATTCTCATTTGAAGTAAGTGTACACTTAAATAAAGTTAAGTTGGGGCCACTGTAATAAACAGTATTGACTTAAAGGAAATATAGACCTTTAGTTTTAAATCTGTCAGAGTACATTTCTTTGTAACATTTTTATCATAATTAACAGATAAGAAGGAGTATGGCAGTAATCTCTAATGTTACGAACTATCCAGATTGAAAAACTGTAAAAAACAAACCTAACCAAATGATTACAAATCATGCTTAGAATAATAGATACCAAAACCAGTGCTGAGTATAGAACGAAGGTCAACCGAAAAAAGGAGATATTTAGGAAACTGCGAAATTTTTGCGAGGTCCATGCATCTCGAGAATGAGAGGTTACTTTAACCTCTCATTCTCGAGATGCATGGACACATTAGATGCAGGTCACATTAACGATATCAGTTTGTGGTATAACTGAAGTTTAACTATAGTAAAGAGTTTTCCAATAAGAGGTTTCATTTTGAATAGCGTGGTATTTGGACAGCTGCTAGTTTTGAAGCTGTCTTCGTTTGACATTTGACAAGTAAAAACTACGGCATTACTTAAACCGGTACGATACATACAATGCAGTTCGCAAAACTAAATCACGTTTTGGCCGTCGTGATGCACTTTCTCGACCGTCAATAGTGAAACTGATGAAAAAATTTGAGCTGTTGGGACAAGTTAGTGTTACGAAAAATCGAAACCGTGGGCGTCGCATAAAAACAACTGACAATATTGCTGCTGTAAGTGTTGAAGAAAACCCAGGTGTGTCAACACAAGAACTCAAGTCAGTCGATCACTATAAACGTAGTATCTTCTCTAAATTCTTAAAAAGTAAACTATAATGTGGTCACTGTTGTTCCAGTAGTGCACCAATGCCGTTCCGTTAGTAGATAGTTGCTCACATACGAACAAGCTCCAAGGGTTTGGTTATTTTTAGTCTCCTAACCAAATGTTATTATCCAGTTGCAGTATACTCCGCTGAATGCCATATAATGTAAATGTACCTAGAATTTGAATAGCGATGACAAATTCTAGCAAGCCATACATTTGGAACCGAATTCGATTGTCCTGTTCAAAAAAATCTTTCCATGTATAGGATCCTATGCTAATGCAATAGCCTAATGCAATAGAGACGATTTTTAAGTGCATTATCAGTATAAGAGTCGCGAAAACGATTCTCATTTAATGTAAGTGTACACTTATATAATTTTAAGTTGGGTTTACTATAGTAAACAGTGTTGACTTAAAGAAGATGTATAGTCTTAAATATGTCAGAGTAAATTTGTTTATTACATTTTAACTATAATTAACAGATGACTGGTAACCATGAATCAGATTTAGGTAAAAATCAGTTATCTCATTATCTTTAATGTTGCGATGAGAAAGCATCTCGATGACTGTTATTAGATAATAATTGTAACTCTTTAATCTGTCCATGACAGCAAGATTATAGTACAACATCACTATAAGAAACCAACCTAATCAAATGATCTCAGATCATACTTAGGACAATAGGCTTCAAAATCAGTACTGAGTATAGAACGAGAGTCATTTGAAAAAAGACGAGATATTTGGGAAACTCTGAATAAATTCTGTGAGGTCCATGAATCTCGAGAAGGATAGATCACTGCAAATACTTGTTAAATTCATATTGTCCCTATAGCGGCATCAGATTGTGGTGTACATGAAATAAAACTACTGTAAAAGTACAAGCAATATTACACTGCCGGCTATACATATTTAAGCGAATCATAGAAGAGCATGATAAATTTAAAATAAAGTCTGGCAAATAACGTTAACACAGATTGTAGAAGCCATACAATCAAGCTTGCTCTACATAAGCAATATATTAAAGACAGTAAAGTTTGTCCATTAAAGGCACTAAAGGCTTTTTAAGGCTTTTCCAAAACCTCTTCTTCATTGCTCGAATATGACATTAGCTCCAATTGAGGTGATAATCCAGTTGAGATGATAATTCCATATCTGTTTACTATCAAAGAAACCGACGAGATCTCCGACTTAGTAATTGTTCGACCAAAACAAACATGTATACAGGCAATCTTGAGTGGTTCTACACATAGTAATACGAATTTAATTAGTTTTTAACGAATTCTCAATTAAACTCTTCTCAGAACAGCACACCTCAAAGACAAAACATATCTGTTGCGTTATACTTTATATAAAATATATAGATGCTCACTTGACATTGGTTTAAACAGAATTCTCACATGCTAATTGGGCGAGGATTTCGAATTTTTGTATGTTGAATGCTTTCAAAAGATCAATGAAAACAACATACAAATGTCATTTAGAAAGCATCTTGAATAATTTGGATTATACAGCAGTGTTGGATGAACCGAATAATGATTGATACTTTTCATGACAACCGAAATAATGCTCCTCTCCGAAGTAATGCGTTAAGAATAAAAATTAATGTCGAAAAGGACCAAGACTAACATCATTTTCAGAACTAAGTTGAATTCCTATTAAATATTTATAGCAGCACCAGGCCCCTTGGCCTATCAACATTGGATGTTTTGTAGACTGACTAGTAACAAATTAGCAAATAACTCAGCAAATCTATAGTTGGTGTTCCAAGCAGTATTATCAACCATAGTGTATATTATAGTTCACTATCGAAATCTGTTTATAACTTATAAAACGGTTTCATTTGCACCCTATGATTGATTCATGGCTAAAAGGTTAAACATTGAATGTTACCACACTAAAATAATAAACATTTTTAAAAGTATATACATGTATGTAAACAGTTGACTCATCATTGACCTTATTGCTGTTGTGCTCAATCATATATTTTTAATTCATTAGACTTTTCGATTACCGTGCTGATAATGATTTCTTTACTTGGCTGTTGAGCAATCAAACCTCGAACCACGAATGCCAGTCAAACAATTCAAGGACAATTTGAAGATTGAATTAACCCCGAATTCATCGTTATTTTATACTCACAAAGTTATGTTACGAGTATCACAATAATACTTATAAAGTAAATATTTAAAGGGATTTTACAGAAACACCGAGTCAAGTTGTTGATCAGTTGTACTTAATTTGGAAGTTGTCATAAAACAACTGTCTAATTGCAAAAGTGACTGACTATACAGAACGTTTAATATGTGTGGTGCCGAACGGGAGTACCTCAACATTTGCAAACCATTATATCCTATTCACACTATGTGTTGAATGACATTGATCGTTTTCTTTGTTGGTACATTGATTGCCATTTGAAACCAATATCGAACATTGAAGAGGATTAGCCCATATACACCAAACCATAATCTTTTATTGATTTAAACGTTTGCTTCGATATAAATGGTTAAGCAGTATGTGATTGACCCGATCCAGTGATTTCAACAACTTTGTGATAATTATTGGGTAAAATTTCTACATAGGTCATATCAGTGCTTGACCACAATATACAAAAGAGATCATGTGTCTGATAATGGTTAAATATAAACAGGAGATGATCCTGGTTTCAATTTCTCAAATATGTTCTTTTGACAGGCTCCAACAACTCCTGTGTTTTTTTAAATATAAACTTTGGTGATCTGTTAATTTCAAGTCAATTTATGATCTAGGCTCTCACCTAAATAGTTATTTAGCTTCTTTTGAAAATTAGATCGTTGTACTATCCAAAAATAGAGCAGCAGCTTGGTTATCACTGTTTCATTTAAACTAAGTCACTTTTATGTACGTTTGTAACTCTATGTTGATGGATTCCTGCATTCGACCTGATAATGTTGGATTTCTCCTTAATAATTATGGCCAGATCATCCGCACCACCCTGGGAATCAAACTCATGGTTGCTGAGTCTAGTAAGAAGCTCGTCAATAACCAGAGACCATATAGTAAACGAAACTGGTTCTTTATGGAGTGGATTCGTGAAGAGAAATTCTTTCCCAATGCCTGTATCTTATAGTTTTAATCGGCTTCAAGAGCATTGAGGTTAAGTATTCTGAACGGGTCCTGCATTTAAGTATTAAGTAACCACTTTGCTTCATTTACAAGCGATGTTAGCAAAGGTAGTGCTGTCTTTGACTAATGCTGGAATATTTTTTATACTTTCCTGGAAAAAGTATTTGATTTAGTTAATTACCTATCTGACACATTCGGAATCAAACATTTTCATCGATAGACTCTGTATTCTTCTATACGATTTATAATTCACCTCATTGAAAATAGGCTCATAATTTTTGACCATGATGATTCGACTGCAGAGATTGGAAAGTGGATCTCAAAAAGTACCCTAATAATTTCCATGACACTCTATTGATCATTGAATTGTTGTTATGTATTGTGAAAAAATCTAAATTACTTTGGGTTGTTCTAGATATGGTCTTGTAACGTTGCAAAAGGGTCTGATAGATAAGTTTTTCTCAAATTTCGATTTGACATCGAAAGGCAAGTTATTAATTTTGAATCAAAAATTCAGAAAGTGTTTGCAAGAATGTTAGAAGGATTACTTATTTTGTTCAGTTCGTTTATGGTTTCTCACAAAATAACGATGCTCCTTTAATGGTTTTCTCTTTTTGAATATATACAATTAACTCCATGACTATCAAAAAACAGTCGCCATCGCCTTTACTCCCATTGGATCAGGATGAAATTTCCTGATCCAATGAGAGAAAGGACGGTTAACCAATAAACGAGACAAAAATGTCCATTTTAGATATTCATAGTTACTTTTATCTCAATGACTTTAATCTGACGGTTGTCTAGCACATCCTGAGATCAGCGGTTTTATCATCAGTTTTAATACCTATCAGTTTTAATCAGAGAGTCAAACCGGAGCCGAATTGAAAACCGAAAACCGAAAATAAACGTTATTTTTTATGAACCGAAAACCGGAACAGAAACAAAATAAATTAAAATAATTAAACCGTAACCGAAATCGGAGTGATATTTGAATTTCGTTTTTTTTCGTTCTTTTCCGATTCGGTTTTTAAATTTTTTCTGTGTGGTTTGATTTTATTTCAATTTAGTATTATCAAAGATTATTATATACTATAAAGATGGTTCAATCAGAGTAAAATTTTAAAATAATAATTCCGGGTACCACTACATAGTGACGAGTACCTCTGACCTTGTTAAATAAAACTAAACAAATTTCGTATATACTATACATTTTTGCTTTGTTTGGGTCATCTTCATGTAAAATCTTTGATATTATGTACAGAATATTATTCTCCCAATTCGTTTCTATTTCATATGTTTAACTAATGGGTATTTTCTAGAAATGTCAAATACATATACATACATTACATATCCGTAAAGCCGAACATAAAATTATAAATTTTCGGTAAGAAGTACACCTGTTTGTTACAGCGGTTTGTTACTTTAATAACAATTAAAAAAAATCTTAGATAAATTTAACATTTTTTAAGTGTTTCTTATTATTTTAATTTAATATAAAATTGTTTTCATATAAAATTTATTTCATTTTCAAACCGGTTTTAAACCGGTTTTGAAACGGAAATGTAACCGGAACATAATAATCTTGAAAAACCGGAGTAGAACCAGAACGAAAAATAGAAATCCGGAACCTAACCGCAAACCGGAACGAAATCAGTTTCGGTTTGACTCTCTGGTTTTAATATCAAACTATAAAGTTGGTACGTTTGAATTCAGCTGTCCAAAGTACCACGATGTTAAATTATGGTATTCAGCGTCCAACTCGTCTTTGATTTCCGTTGTTGATTTTAAATTTAGGGTAAAACTCAGGATAATAGTCGATCATCGTCTTGGAGTCACTATATCATTTGACATCAAGTGGTACTGATTTGTTTCTATTTGCTGTTGATTAAGGCAGGGTTGGTATTTTGTGACATCTTACTTTGACGACATCTGTAACTTTCACGTGTCACAAGGTATACTCATCGGCCTCAAGTACTAAAAATCTTGTACATGACTGAGTATATAGACATATATTATACATAAAACTTTTTAATTAAAAGTTTTGTGATTTTGATAGAATTGTAAATTCCAGTCATAATTTTCACCTATATATACGCGAGTATATACACCATCGTACAAAACAGTTTGGTTTAGATTTTTCTAAATGAATAAATTTTAATTAAATTAAAATGAAATTTCACAAAAAAAAGCATAACAATTTTGATTAATTATTAATTAAGAGCAAGTATAAACGTAAGCGTTTAGCAGAAAGGGTGTAAAATTATATACATGGTGAATAGGATAGGAGGCAAATTATATTCCTTCTGAAAGTGAATGTAACATATAACATAATTATTTATCCACCATCGGTGTAACCTTACACATTACACATACGTATGTTATTACACAAATATTTCTTCCGGTTAAAGTGTAATTATTTGTTAACCTTGATACGTTAGATCTTTACAATCGATTATATCCGCACAACGATTAGAAATGTTTGATTTATATGTTCGAGGTATAGTTACCAATTTTGTTTTTATTAAATAGTTTATATATGGTATGATCATATCACAGATGATGATTACCGGAAGAATCGTAAAAATATATATCAATTAAATTATTTACTATCAAAAACTAACCTTGAATATGGTATTCGCGCCGAACCTGATTGAAATTCGATTATTTACTCAAATTTTTTTTTATTTGGTTTGAACACATTTAATGGATAGAAACGATGAGTCGGCAAAAATGACAACAGCATCCAAAATTAACATTAATAAAATTGTGTGTAATGTACTCGCATATATTACACAATTACATATATGCACATTAGATCATATCAAGTGTCGATAATGCAGCGATGAAAAATAACATACCATTCACCATATACGTATATGTTATGTACACAGTTGTATATGCAACTGAAGCATATATATATACACCTATATGTCTATGTAGGTACCTTCTCTTATAAACTGGTAGTTTTCACTTTTCTTCATTCCGTTTTAATACCGCGATATTACAAAATTTTCTTTTACGTGATTTTCGCCATTTTTTTTTCAGTGTGCGTACAAGTATGTAATCTTTTCAATATAATGACATTAAGTAACATTAATTAATCATGTTTTCGTTTTATTAATTTCTTTTTATATATGTACTATATTCACGGATATTATATAAATCTGTTAAGTCTCGATCGATACTGTCTCAATCGTATATGTTGTACCTTTAAATTAGGTTATGTGTCGTTTATGAACAAAATGGCGAAATATTTATGTATTTTTGTTTCTTTAATTGCAGTGAAGAATGGGAAAAGGTTGACATTGTGGAGAACGATAACGACACATTATCGTTCAATTACAAACGTGTGTATCGGTTTAGTGAAGAATTGTCGACTGGGTCCGAAGATGATGTTGTTATTGTACCAAATATTCCTATGTTGAGCGCAACATCGCAGTCGAAACATGCGGCCCGATTTTTACGTCTCGCTATGGCCAGTATAATGGATATATTGAAAATTAAACCGTTCGTTGAAGTATCGGTCGGCCAATTATTGTGGGGCTATGAAGATCCACTGTTGAAATTGGCCAAAGATGTTGTGACAAAAGAACAAAAATTACCATACGAGGAGTTTGGTTTGTTGTATGGCAAAAATTCGACACATCCCGAACGTGTTACCGTATTCAATGGTGTTAGCGATATTCGGCTACAAAATGTTATCGATCAATATAATGGACGCAGCCATTTGCCACATTGGAAAGAGGAACGATGCAATCGGCTAAATGGAACTGATGGATCAATTTTCCCGCCACATATCACTCAAAATACAACGTTGTTTGTGTTCGACAAAGATTTGTGCCGTTTATTGCCGCTACAGTTTGAGAAAGAGGTATATGTGCATACAGTATTAATTTGTCAATTAGTTTTTTTTATAACAAGATAACACGTTTTCAATTTGCTTTTATATATATGTATGATTGAGTGGTTGAACTTTGATCAAATTATATGAAAAATAAATATATATAAGAACTATAAAATTGCAGTTATTCAAGGTTGGTTTTAATGATATAAATTAACATTTTGTTTTATTACAATTTAAAGGTTGAAACGGCCAACAACGTAATTGGTTATCGTTTTACACCCGATGAAATGGCATTCGCTTCGGTCGACAAGAATCCAGACAACGATTGTTATTGTCCAGGTGGACCACCATGTGCACCCCATGGTTTCTTCAATGTATCGCTATGCCAATACGATTCACCGATTTTACTTAGTTTTCCACATTTCTACATGGCCGATCAAACATACCGATTGGCTGTCGAAGGTATATCACCGCCCGAAAAAGAAAAGCATCAATTCTTTATGGATGTCCAACCGGTAATTATTAAATTATATATGTACATTATTGATACAATTTAAACAAGAATATTTTTATCGATAGGATATGGGAACAACACTTCGAGCACGGGGTCGAATTCAAATTAATTTAGCCGTTAGTCAAGTGGTCGATATAAAACAGGTGGCCAATTTCCCCGATATAATATTCCCTATTTTATGGTTTGAAGAAGGTATCGATATGTTACCAGAAGAAATCACCAGCCTTCTTAAACTCGCCTCAACCGTACCGCCCAAGGCTCGTATCATTTTGATGTGGGGTCTATATGCGCTGGGCATATTTTTACTAGTAATTGCAATCACTTGTTTAGTACGACGATCGCATCGACAAAGCACACTACATTTAGAAGGTTCAAATTTCAATGCAACAGCCGCTGTTGATGAAGCCAAAAAGAATAAAGCAAAAGCCATGGCAAATGGAAAATAAAATCAACAAACAATTTCGACATAAAATACAAAACAGCTTTAAATTAAAAAAAAGAAAAACGTTAATATTAAAAAGCCATACTAAATATTCGGTTCAAATAACAAATAAAACATAATTTAAACAAAAAAAAAACGAAACAAATGTAACGACAAAATGGCGACCCAAAAAAATTATTTAAAAAACAAAAGTAGTACGTAATAAACAAACAAATACTCTTAACCTTAAAGTTTATTTAGTACATGGTTGGTTTTGTATTTTTTGTACACACATACATACATATTATATATACATACGTATTAGATAGGGATGTTGTGACAAGGAGCAAACACGTTTATTTTGTGTTTTAGACAAAATATTCGATTTTGGTTGCATTCAATAGAATAATTAATATACATATTATATTATATAAATTAACTATTATTAAGGATCGCTGTATAATTTGTTAAAAATATTGTTTTAAAAATTATTTTTTTACTGTCAAATCCGTCCATATCACCAAATTGTAATTATAGATCTGTCACATAATCATGCAAAAAAATATTTTATTATTATTATAATTATTTGTAAATGTAAATTAATTTTTATTATAATATATATTTTTTTATTAAATATTATTTTTAATTTGTGATAAATTAAATAAATGGTTTTTTGTTAAAGAAAATAAAATAATAATTATAAAGAATTAATAAAAACAGAAATAGGAATGTAAAATTATTATTTTTTATTTTATATTAAATGTGTACTAGTTTTATTAATTGTAGTACATAAGATTATTTAGTACATTTCTTATTTGTACGTCATAAGTGACAGTTACAGGACTCGTGTCATTTATTTGAAACATAAGTTCTTAAAATAAAATTTGGTATGAAACAAAAAATTTGGAAATATTTAGTACTATGTTCAATTAATCCAAGTACAAATGTTTACTGTATGCTAATGCTGGGTCGGAGCAGAGAAAGTAAGTCACCATTTCCTTTTTCTTTTCGTCCTCACAGCTCGTGTAGAAATTCTAAATTGACTTCTTTGCAGTGTATAAGCAGTCTCGAACACCTCAAGTCCAGTTTTGGTCAGACTTAGCTGTACTGCACGTTAAGTTATCTGTCTACCTATCGTTAAAGCCCCAGCCCTTTTCGGTAACCATAGTTGAACGGTTAAACCATTTCTGGCTTATGTTAGTCAGTTCTTCAGTTCCCCAACACGCTCGAGTAATTCAGATAATCTTGATGTTGATATGTTTATTCATCTCATTAAGAGAGGAGTGGTTATTAAGCAACGCCATCCTTGACGTGAGTGAAACTGATTTCAGTGGTTTAAGGGCAGCCTAGACATAGAATGCGTTATCAACTGTGGATACCACATTTTGTTTCAACCAGCTCTAAGATCTCTAGATTTAGTAGATGAACTGACATAAAATCTTGCAGCAAAAACGTCGGCTTCCACTTTAGCATCTACCTAAGAAACTGATAAGGCAAAAAACTGATAAGGCTTCAGTATGCATACGGTTCAAAAGCCTTAATTGAAGCATAAAACTGATGTAGTTTAATCGAAATTAGCCAGGTTCACGATCGTATAGATGGGTTCTACCTGTCTAAGAAATTTATGGGAAAAAGGTGGAGCGTTATCACTAACACTCGAATGGACGACGTCCTCAGCATCCCACTCAGGAGCACAGGAACCACTTCTTGCACCTTCTCCAGTATTTTCCTGTGTGTTAAGAAACTGTCAAGTGCAGGTCACCACACACAAACTCAATACATAAGTAAAGGCCTTGCTACGATAGTATAAAACAATTGTAACAATGCTCAATCCTCATTTCTTCCCAACGGCACTCCGACATGAACAAGGTTTTAACAGACTTATTCACTCTTTTTAAAATGCAACTAAGCTTATTGTCCAACATAGTGCTTAAAAATATTACCTTGTCAGTAAAACCTATATGGCACCAAAAGTTTCATGGGAATCGTCTATCAGATGTCGTCACTTCACTATTGAAAAAATACCATTTATTGGTCGGAAGATTATACGATCTTATGTAGACACAGTTTTGGCCTCTTGTTAGATCATGAGAGAAGTTTTTCCTTACTCTTCCTAAATTTACAAAAACAATTTATTTGATTAAATGAATTTGTAAAAATTCATATTAACGAATGAAAGATATTTTGTATTAATATGACAATATATGAATATAATAATTATTATATAATAAAGTTAATAATTGTATTACAATAATTCCGACTGTTTCCGACTCGAACAAACGAATCGCTCTGTCCTCTCTCCATGAACTGAAATTGTTTTACCTGTCATTGTTCGAAGTGTTAATCACCTCGATTTATCGATCTCCTTATTCAACTGGCCGAAGGATATATCGCAATGCACCCGTGCCCAATGAGTGCATTAAGCCAGCTTTCGTCCTTCAAGACTAGTTTGAATTTGTTTCCCGCCATCGGTAGACGATTTCTTTCTGTTGGCTATACTCGAGATTCGGGTTGCTTACAATTTCGATGATGCCCTAACTTTCCACATCTCCATCATTTGGTGGCAGCTTTCTCTAAAAAATTTCAATTCGATTTTTCCTCGCAGATATCCGCACAGATACAGCTGGTTCCTCATTTGCACGTCTCGAATAACGTTGATGATTGTTTGCGCCGCTAGCTCATCTCGGTGCTCAGCGTACTATAGCTCGGGTATGCCAAGTTCACTAGTCGGAGGATGTCGGCTTCCAACTCTTGCAATAACTCTTTGCAACTATGTTTTTAGCTCTATGCAATGGAGAGCCTAAATGTGACTATCGCCGTACCTTAAGCTACAAAGCTTCTATAAGTTTTTCAGCTTTGTATAGCCAATAACAGTGATATCGTTCGTTGTGGGCCATTGACTCCTGTTATAATGAACTGTTTCCTGAATAACCGGTATAATACATTTCCATTAGAGGTGGGTAGCTTCATTTTGGTTGGTGCTCCTGTGTGTAATCTATACGTCATCTGTTTTCAGCTTGTTGATTACATCGCGCAATTCGTTGGCTATTTTAGCCTCTTATGTTTCAGCAAGTTCTTAGTGTGCTTTGACTTTTATCCTCTCTTCTTCGACGACGGAAATTCTTGACTCGATTGCCTCCCGAAAACCACTTACTTGTTTCTTCTGCCCAGCAAACTGTTCCTTTGGTTATAACAACTCCTCTTTCAGCGACTTTTGCCATTCCTCTTGGTTGAGTATCAGATCGTCATCTTGCTATTACTGATTTTGTGGCTGCTTAGTAACGAAGTCAGTTAACTTTATCCTCATGTACACACGTGTGAAGTTTTTCCTAAAACAATCGTAGTTATTTTGTTTTATTTTTAGGATAGTTTAGGAAGAAGTTCTCACAAATGTTAAATTGGTCATTCTTTCTTATTGATTGTGTAATAAGCTGGCATCGAGCTATGCAAATTAGGAGACATACGTAGATTAGATGTATAGCTGTACTTAAAAAGAGAATTGAGATTGGGTTGGGCGTGCTTCGAAATACGATCTACTAATGAACGTATTTTCTTTCTAATTTTGTTTACAGGTGGAATTTCTAATTTACGTGATTATAATCCTTATTGTTTATACAATCATACTTATTATGCTGAAAGCCTTATGGCGGTTGAACACGTATTTCAATCACGAATGTAGTGAATAGATGACAAAACATTACTACACCTCAACCAATTAAATTTTGTTTGGTCACTTAAATGTCATCATTTTCCATTTTCTAATTAATGTAATCCATTTGATAATTATAGCGTAAATATTTATAAAGTTTCAGTTTCGATCTGATAAAAATGCTGAAAAATAATTTTTGCGACTGAATTTGTAATAAGATTAGTAACGCAATCAAAAGTATAAATTGAATAGTGAAGTGATAGCATAGTGTCAACAAAAGCAAATTAATGACTATTGTTGGAGGCAACATCATTCAAATACGGGACTGGTATAAGCTGACAATGGAACAAGGTTTGAATAAAGTGAAAATTCGGAAGAATGTTTAAGAAAGATGTTTGAAGATGTTGGTCGATAAATGTATAGGGCAAACATTTAAGTAGTAAACAGAAGCCTTGAACCAATGTTTTCGTTTAATTCAAACTAACTTTGCATGCGTGTAGTGTAGAATGCGGTTTAAATTATAGTTCATGGGTCAAAAAAATTCACCATCAGTTTCCGTCTTCTTCTACATCAGTTACTATGTAGAAGAAGACGGAAAAATAGAGATCAAGATTTCGTGTGTGGTGTTACACATAATGTTCAAATAATAACCTTCAATAATAAATGATGAGTGACCTAAAATACGATCTGAAAAAATTATGTGGACCGAACGGTAGAAACTCACTCACTATGTGTCGTCCCGTTATATACCAAAGTGTGATATTCAAACAGTTGACGGTAGGCAGGCCAACGGTGAAATCCAAATTTCCAGACTTCGACGATTCCAAACATATAACTGATCAAGATCGACGCTTTTACCAACGGTATGTATATGATCCGGAAACAGTACGTATGGAAATTTTGTTTTCGAAACAAATGTTTTCAGAGACCATGGTTCGCACATTAACAACTGAGACAGCAAGAAATATAATTAAGTAAGTAGTGGGATTGGAACCAGCATTAGATCGCAAAACACTATGTAACACCAGGTGGTCTATTATGAAATATTCGACGCGCGTTTTTTTTCTCGACATCGTCGAATGATCATGAATTTTTACATGCTATCATGAATTGTTCAGGTTTCCACGATTGGTGTTTGACATACAGTTTTGTGTTATGACATAAGTCGGACGGAGCTCTAGCACTAAAGTTAACAATCATTAATTTGACATCAGGTCAGGTATATGGGACTCAACAGATTATCTTAATGATTATGAAATGAGTCTTTATCTTGCGGTTCGCTTACATCAATAGACGCGTGTATTTATACTATGGACAAATTAGTTCTTCTCATGGAAAGCTTACACAGTCGATAATTGATTGTTTCAACATAATCTTTGGAGGTTACCTCCACTGTGTAGCAATATATAGCTACACTTTAGGCCATCGAGTTTCTTGAAGAGCTAATGTTCCAGCCGCTACTCTTTTGTACAAGTGATACCGTTGAACGTGGATGGTTTTCTCAGTGACTGCACGTTCCATATGCAGATGATAATTTGTGTGTCGGGTGGGTAAAGTATCAAATTTTATTTATTATTCAATCAGGTTTGCCCTAATATATACAACAAATTGCATAACAAAATACAGCTATCACTGTATATTGGACATTCTCACTTCTTATCAGGTTGCATCGAATTGTCGTTACATTCACACTATCAATACAGGCCCAGCAACATAACTAATTATAAAGGCTAGTGCTCAGATCGATTTCGTGTGAAATTTCCATACGATTTTACTCAGAAATGAAAAATTTCATTTCTGTTTTCACTGAGCAGTACTCAGTTCATTAGCGCAAAAATTATAGTTATCTCAGTGCACCAAAGATGGCGCGCATGGACTCTACAAATTTGTTTCACGCGAAAATAATGATTCGAACAAATAACTTATAATCGCGTCGATATTATGTGCCAACATGATATAGTTCCGGAGAAAATTAAAAGATGGCACTAGTAGTAGTTGAACGAAATGTTTACATTTTTTAAATGCAGTTTTTTATATTCAACGAATTATTAACGTTTGTTGTGAACCTCACAAAACATAGAACATGAATTAAGCTTAATAAATCATTAAGTTCAATGATCCGAACAGATTCGCACTTTGAAAATACATTTCGTGGTATCCAATGGCCAACATAGAAAATCTTATTAACATTCACTGACCTAGCCCATTACAACATTATACAGATAATTTCATTCTTCGTTCGATTCCCCCACGCAACAAACTAAAGGGAGAGTTGGAGTGAAATAAAACATAAATTCAATTTATTTTTCCATATATTCCTTAAGACAACGCGAGAATTATATTTTCGAATGTTCAAAATCTCGTTTCATTATCAAATCATCGCAGATAGTATTATGTACGTATAATATACACATATATACATACAGATATACTCAGAGTAATCATCCCTCTCAGTTATATATTTATTTTTGTTGTGAATCATGTCGGGTTTTCCGCCTAAAATACTGGAGCAACAACAATAACGAAGAACAGGATCAATACAAAAGCGAATTAAATAAAACTTTCATTCATTTTTCATATAAAATACATTTTCATTCTGTACACATTATATAAATGTGTGTGAGTGTATGTATGGATGTGTATATGTGTATATTGAATAGGCGAGTTGGTATATTTTGAGTGGGTGAAATTCACGCCATAAATAAGGCGAGAAGCTATATATAACATTGAGCAGAAAAATCGTGGGTAGGTGCATTTTCCCGTATATATACATGTATATTGTTATATAATATATGTGACTTTGGTAGTACTTTCCAAAATCATTGATTTTTTTAGTCTCTCGAACGAAAAACATAAAAAACGAAATCACCTTGAATCGTACCAGCCATTCTGCTTACACGCAAATTTATCAAGGAAAAAATAAAAATTGTAAATCGATTAAGGATAACACACGAATACCTCTAATATGAGTGTGTGCTAAATATATATATATATATATATATATATATATATATATATATATATATATATATATATATATATATATATATATATATATATATATATATATATATATATATATGTATATATATATATATATATATATATATATATATATATATATATATATATATATATATATATATATATATATATATATATATATTAAATATATTTATTTATAGCATATATTATGTTGACCTTCGACCCGTTATGTCCTTGAGAATTATGAAATATCGCATACAAAATTTGATTTACCCTGTTGTCGGTCGAACGATCCCTATAATGACACCTAGTATATATTCCGGAAAGCTCTAAAACATAAAATCTAAATATACACACATCACAATTTTTTTGCTGTATATATTACTTTTTATGTGGGCGAATTTGTATCTCAATAAAATATATATTATACATGTACAAATATACATTTATGTATGTATGTATGTGTATGTATTTACATCTCGGAAATGAGTGGAAAACTCCAGTTTGATGACATAACATAATAATAAAAAATCAGGTATAGTTTTTATTTTCGTTTTCGAACTTTTTCTATTTTCCACGAACTCATTTCGAGAATGGCGCAGAATCTGTTTGCAAAGAGAATGACATTTCGTGTTCAATTTCTCTACACAATATACAATGATCTCGTTTCAGCACAAAGAATAAATTTTGTATTGTCCTGTTTTCGAATATGAATATCGTATGAGCACCAACACTGTACACTGTTCTTTCTCAATAATTTCCCAATTAAGACTTTCTTTTTTACTTTTTCCTCTTTTTTTTTTGGTGTGTGAGATTCAATAGAGAAAGAAGTCACTGTAACAATACAGGAATTTTGGTCTTCTAACTAAAAATAAAATTTAATAAAAATATTAAACATATTATATATAAATAATAAATTATCAATAATTAAAATAATACATAATACGAAAAGTTTAATATAAATTAGTGTGTTACAGCATAGCGGTTATGGCGGCATTGTTTAAATAAATAAAATAAAATAAAAATTGTGATAGAAAATCGAATAGTGATATTAGTGTTTGAAAAAATAGATTGTTACATAAAAAAACCAATACGGCCAACATAATAATATAATATTTATATGTATTAGTAAAATTAAACCTTAGGTTCAATAATAATAATAATAATATATAGTTTATAATACGCCTAAATGTTTTTGGTTGTAAAAATATAATAATAGGGTTTTGTTTTTCGGTTAAATGGAAAAATAATTTAACAAATTTAATTTTAATCCTTTTTTTAACCTTTGCACTTATTTCAAATCCCATTTTTGTCTGTCTCATCCGTTTATCCCCGTCTCTTCCCACAAACATCATATTCTCTCATTCGTCCATATTCTACGAGAATTTATTTATTTCCCCAACATCCCCCACGCTCGTCTAATCATCATCTAAAAATATCCTTTTTATACCTCGCCTGTTACAGTAGAAACAAAAAAAAAATTATAAAAACTTTGGTGTGTGCGTGTGTGATTTGTTGTTGTTGCTGATTCATTTGTTCATCTCTAAAGGATTTTATTATTAATAATAATATTAGGAGTAGTGTTAATATTAAATTAATAAACAATATAAAAAATATTTATAAATAAATTAATAAAAAAAGTTATACATATTAATATCAAATAGTGATTTTGGTTTGCGTTTTTTTTTTAATTTTTATTTTGGTATCTAGTTTTTTTGTATTGATAATAAAAATCAATCAAAATTAAAAAAATTAAAAAATTCAAATTTTTTAAAATCAAAATTAAAAAAAAATACAAAATTATGCCATTTAAGTATTTCCAACGACGTGTTAGTGGTCCTGGTGCATATGGGTTGAATTATCATAAAAATAGGTAAATTACCTAATAATATACCATCCCCCTTATGTTCTCTCTATAATATTATAAACATCATTAATTATTATTATTATTATTATAATTTAATAATATGCGCATGTTCCAATCATATTATTATTATGTTGATTTTTTTGATATAATTTAAATGTATCAAATCTTATTTAATTTAAATTAAAAACTATTTTTTTTTTCGTTCGTTCATTTATTTATTATGTAATGACATTTCAATAAAATGGCGGCCAATCAAATACGTTTTCGTATTGTACTGTCCGTCTGAAATTTTTCAAACAAGATTAAACTGCGAAATGTCATTTTGAAGAGAATATAGCAAGAGATGGATTCTCGTTTCATTATTTTTTGATAATTTAATAATTTTTTTTTTTTTGAAAATATTATAGAGAAGTCTTAAAATAAAATTTTGTTTTTTTTTATTTATACTCATTTGTTTATTGTTTTTTTTTATTTAAATTAGAATTAATTGTGTGCATTAAAAGCAGGCGGATTAAAGTATATTATATATTTGAAAACAAAAAAACATTTTTGTGTTGAATAATCAAAAACAGGAAAAAAAAACATTTGAAATATTAAACTAAATAAAGGGGCGATTACAACGTTTATATAATGAATTTTATATATATTGAGTGAAAATTTACACTACTCGGGTCACGGTAATCACATCATTGTTTTTCTTTATTTTTATCTCTTTTTCTCTTTCTCTCTCACTCTCTCTATTTTTGTCTAAATATCTATTTAGTACTATTACCAACGAATATTAACAATATTCTGTATATATAGATAAATAGTTTTTTATATTTTTGATATTATAAATCCTATAAAATCATTTTTTTTGTGAATGTGTGTTAGAAAATCTAAATATATACTTTCACTCTTCTATCTAGTGGTCACCCTGTAGTGATAAAGCAGACTATATACAATTTTGTCTTTTTCTATAAACAATAACAATAGTTTAATTCTATTTTTAAGTTCTACAATCAATCTCAAAGACTAAAAAAACCTTTTTTCATAGAGAAGGTTTAAGCTAGACAAGTATAAAAGCTTCAAAGTAGTTTTTAGTTATTTTATGTATATATTCTTTTTCATCATCTTGCACTTATGAATAATACAAAATAAAGAATTAATCTATAATATTTTTTTTTAAATCATTTATTAATATTCTTGCATCTTCACTTTTTTGACTTCTCTCACAAAAAAAAAAATTATTAAAATGTTTATTTATTATATTATAGTTTGTTTTAGAATTTTATTAAATTTTTGTTTACAGGTACAATTATGGTATGTTGTCCAAAAAAAAATAATATGTTTAACCTCAACATTATATAATAATTATGTTGGAAAATCTGACTATTATATAATTCTATTTACATTTAACAATTTTTGCAAATTTTGGTTTGTGTACTCTTTTATTTTTTTCTCTCTCTCTCTCGCTCGCTTCTCTGTATACATATTTATGAATTTTTTATATACGTATAAGGCTCTGTGCTTATAATATTTATCAGGAAATTTATTTAGATGAAAAATGTAAAACGAACCACAAATTTTCTTTATATATTTAAAATTCACACAAACGGTGTGGTTGGTGAAATATTCAAACATGCTACTAAAGTACCGTTTTATAAGATCGCGTCTTTATTACGTATATGCTTCATTTATTTTTGAATACATATAAATGTAAGTAATAATTTAATGGCGGTTGAACTTCAATTTCCCAAAACCGACTTGCAATTTCAATAAACTGTTAAATGTTTCATAAGGAGTAGATTGTCTTATTTCTAAAAGGTATCTTGTATGGTATCAGGATTGGCAAAAGCCAACATATAAATAGTTTTGAATGCTTTTACAATAAGTATGTAAGTACATAAGTACATTGTGTTGCTCTTTTTTTAGAAACATAGTCCCATTTTTAGAGAAATGAAGTCTTGACAGAAAGAGTAGACCAGTGTTAACACCAGATAAAAGAATGTATCCATTATCGTTGAAGATGAATTATCGTTGTGAATTTAATTGGTATGTACAGCAGATTCTATTTAAAGATTCTATTACTGAGGAGTAAAGTGTTTGATACCGGTGATTAAAATTGGAGCAGCATAATGCAAATCCTAAGGCAAGACATATTTTTTACAGTCTAATCATTATTTATTCCAAAATTTTTCGCTATTTTGGAATCTGGGTTTCAAAATAAATTAGTTAAAAAATTACTTATAGTAAACATTACCAAATGATCAAAGTTTGTAGTTTGTCGAAATATTTCACATTTTACAGTCTGTAGTCAATTCTGATTCACTCGAAAGATTTGCCGAAGGCTTGCTTGCTTATGCTTGGTAGTAAACATAGGACGGAATACTAGTTTGAGTGAAACAAACAATTTACCGGTATTTCGACCTATGCTTCTTATCTAACTAAAACCGTTTTTATAACTTACTTTTTAACTTGCAGTTATCAATCCATCTAAAATAGTAAATTTCAATTTTTACAAATTCTTGGTTAAAAATGAAACCGAACATTCATCAAATGATTTAAGAAAAGTTCCAAGATAAAATGGAATATGCAGAAATTACATAGTTTCGATTCTCTATGTAGAGTATTTAGTCGCCTTCCAGAACGAATATGTTTTGTTTTTTTCATTTGTTATCTCCCTCAGATATGCAATGATTGATTTAGATTTCAGTTGTTTTATCTCTTCTGAGATTATTTAATCTAATTTTAGCATGTGAAGCTCTGGTTTGATGTCACTTTCATCTAGCTCTCTTTTTTCAGTAAGTAACTCTTCACTTTTTCAAGAGTATTTATATGTCACTTTGTCATTTGGTTTGATTTCAGAAATACTTTTTCATCGAGAGTATTAAACTGTTTTATTAAACATTTCTAGTCCATTATCTAATGGCTTCGGTATTTTTAACAGAGCTACTCGCTGAGTTATCTATATGTACTCTATGAGTTACTTAGTTTAAGGCCCTTCTCGGTATTCATATTGAACACTATCATTTAAACTATGTTTCGAATATTAATCCAGCATAATGTAAACTGCAAGCATTTTAGTAGGATATTTTCTATACCTATGGATCAACTAATGAACTTGAAGATTCAAAGGGATGTCATAGTGCGTTGAATCATGTTTGTTTGAATTAGTTCATATCATTCTGTACCTTCAAGAGTAGTGCAATTTTTGACCCCTATTATGGAAGGCTATGCTTTACTATCATATATGCGTCTTATACAAAGCTTCAACTGTGACTACAATTTACAATACATTCACGTAACAGGTACACGAAATCTTGGCCAAATCATTTTTTATATGGTATTGAAATTTTGGAGGTTATTTTGACATATTTGCCATCTCTTTTCATTTGTAGATGTAAGGAGTAAAAACAAGTGTCCTTTTATATCATAATGTATACCGTAGAGTTTACAGCAGCTTATTAATTGAATAGCCTTTGGTTTCGGCAGAATATTAATAAAACAGTGACTCGTTCAAGCCTTCATAATTTAAATAATTTAATTTACATATGAAAAATTGTATAATCTCACGTTATAAATTGTAGGCGTAATTAAATCGGTCAAATACATCCTGTATAAATATTTTCTCCTTGAACATTATCCAAAATCATGATTAATTAATCTATATACCTAAAACGTTAGATAAGCATGAAAAATTATTAATTTTTATCAAAGTTATGAATTATATAATATTATAAGCTCAAAATCATGCAAATTGAAGATTCAAGATAAACGTGGACAAATATAAGCATCTCCAATATTTTAAGCGTACAATACCTATATAGAATATAGATTGCTTTACGTTGTGATATGCTACGGCGAGTAGCTATTATATTATTGATTGCACGTGGTGTTAATTAAAGTGTTCCCTCATAAGATAGACGGCATCGCGTTGAAATTTGAACCATGATTACAATCGGCTCTTTCGTATAGAAATGGTGAATCCGGCTTTGATAGTTATATAAACCCATTTCATTCTTAGATAAGTTCGTACGGCACAACAACTATACAGTCCTTTCGAAACTTGTTAGATTACTTGAGTACAGATAGAACTCATTAAGTAACGTGCACACTTTAAGAAAATATTCCAATTTGATTAGTTATATTGTAAAGATGCAAAGATCTTCAAGAAACAATTGAATGAAAATGGCAGTTTATCAAGAAAATACATTTAAATTTATATAAAAACATTACCGATGCTTAAGGGTTGTACAAACTTACTAGGTTACCTGTACATAAACCATGGTTCAAATTGAAATTTGGACAGTAAAAAAAACTAAATTTGACATCTAACATGAAATTATATTTTTTACTTATACATACTTTTATAGATTTATTTATTAAAACTAGGTCATATAAGAAAAAAAACAACAGCAAGTCATTGCTGTAAAAGTCACAACTGTTAAAAGTTTTATAAAAACATATTTATCGAATTACAAATAATTAATAAGTCCGTCACTGTTTTGCACTTTCAACCAGTTTTCGTGGTAGATATGGTACACGTTTTTGACAGTAAGATAGCACAAGTATATTTTATTTCTCAAATTTCCGTTTTCACTGGTCTTCTTGAAAATGTTTTATTTGTGCTTCTAAGCACTCGATAAACAATTTTAAAGTCTAAAGACAGTTCAGCAAATTACAATACAAGAGAACAATTGTGTAAAAGCCATTGCTGGGAATGTTGTTTTATATTTCGAATAAATAGAATAGAAAAACTCTCTCAAGGCAACTGAAAATTCAAATTCTGACCAAATAATTCGAAGAACCAGTGCAAAAAACTTATACATACATACTGTTATGAGGTACATTTCTTCTCTTTTGAGTCCTAGCTCTTTACGTAAATCTCCATTTAAAACTTATTAAACTGATCTTTTCTTGAAATTATTTCAAAATCCCTATTCGGCTTCTATTCACTTATAGCGATTAATATTAAGCGTTCGCATTATACTGCCAATACACCAACACACTGATCGTTAGGCTTCCAAATAGTAAATATCAAATAAATAAAATTCCGATTTCAGCTAACAAATCTGTTATTAGTTTAAACTACTAATTTATAAGTGTAGAATTTCGTCTCGAGTTTCAGGTGTGAAGGCGAATATATTTCAATACATGAACTGACTGTAGTGAAGTTACTGAAGAGTAGTTCCATGTCTTTGATATAGTTCATTCTCGATCATATTTTTATCACCGTCCCCATAGTATATGTCTTATTGCATATAATCACTAGCATCGGTTAGTAGATCCAAACACTTGTCGCAATTTAGATTACCACGAACGAAGAACGGACGTATAGTATATGACCTACTGAAACCCGTTCTCAAACGTGAAATTTTAGAATCCTAGTATCCAAACTAATGTGTGTGTTAATTTTAAAGCAGAACCAGTAGCTTTGTGAACAAGAATTAACTATATATAAAATATGCGGATAGTTTTTCTTCTGTTGTGAAAGCCATTCTTGAAATGATCACAAATTGTTTTACAGAACTACTGCTTATTCAAGCACCAAAACTTTATCTGTTATAAACACTCACAATGTTTTTATTTAGAACATATTTAGAGAAAGATAGTGAAATATAAGAGTTTAAAGAAAAGAAACTGTTTTGTTCTTATTTTAAAACCAATACGACCCACCCCTAGTGTTATGTGAAAAATAATAACCCATAGCTCAGCAGCTGAAGGAGGCAAATGTTTCATTTTAAGAGATAACATGAATTGAACGTTTCAAGTCAATTATTTAGGTCATAATCAAGCGGAAACCGGTCTATCAGCTCAGCTGCCTGAGCCATTAAAACTATGGTTCATATCAGTTGACCATTAAAACTATGATTCCCCAGAATATCTCGGATCGTTTCAAAAGAAGCATTAGATTCACATCTGAGATTAAAACCAACTAAAAAATTTTTTTAAAATCAATAAGCCGATTTGACAAAACTCGATTTTATTATTCAACATTTATATTTACCTTTTCCAACTTTTCGATACCACTTTTATAGTACGATTTCTCTTTCTTGTCAAAAAAGGCCTCAGTTTCAGCGATTATTTTATCATTGGACTTAAATTTCTTCCCAGCAAACATTCTCATAAAATATGATAACAGGAAAAAGTCGCTGGGGGCTAAATCTGAAGAATCAAGGTGGGTGGGTAAGCAATTCGAAGCTCAATTCATTTAATTTCGCCATCTTTTTCACCGATCTGGGACGCGGTGCATTGTCTTGGTAAAACAACACTTTTTGCTTTTGCAAATGTTGGTGTTTCTTTGCGATTTCAGCCTTTAATCGATCCAAAAATGCACAGTAATATTCGCTAATGATGGTGGTTCCTTTTTGGAGATAGACGCTTTGGATTCGGCTCGTCGGCTGCTGCCCACTCAGCTAACAGTCTTTTTGGATTCTAGTAAGTAATTGTGAAGTCCTGTCTCGTCCATTGTCACATATCGACGATAGAATACCATTTTAGTGCGGTTTAACAGCGCCAACCACTCCTCTGAAGCATCGATTCGTTGTTGTTTTTGGTCGACTGTGAGCTCATGCGGCACCCACTTTGCACAGAGCTTTCGCATATCAAAATGTTCGTGTAAAATGGTAAAACCACTACTATCTGATATCTTTACAATGTACCTTCAATTTATTATCGTTCATAACCAATTTGTGAATTGTTTGATGTTTTCTGAAATAACAACCGCATTTGGGCGTCCACTGCGCTCTGCATCATTTGTGCTGGTACGACCATATTTAAATTCATCAATCCACTTCTCTACCATTTGTCTCGATGGAGCAGAGTTCGGATAGTGTTTATCAAATTGTTTGGTTTCCACTGTACTTTTTGTTCATCAAAAAACAATACTTTATTAAGACTCTAAATTCATTTTTTTCCATTTTTTTCAAAAATAAAAGATGCTTCACACAAATGCTATAACTCACAAAACACAGTCAGATTGCTGTCAAATTTATACACGTATCGTTTGAAGGTTAGTACTAAATACGAACTTAGTGAATAACCCTGTATATATCTTTTCTAAAATATTATATATTACAATAGAGTTCTAAATCTGTGTAAGATACAGTTTTATTTATTGACGTTTAAGATGGTACGAGTATATTTCATTTTGTTGCTAAGGATAATCTGTTTAAACTGGTTGAAACGTTAACTTGCCTAACATTAATGGTTATTTAACATGGTTTGATTGCAACGAAGATAAATTTGATAGTGATAACATCTTTGCTAAAAAAATTGTTAACTTACTGTGTATATTAGATGATTAAGTCTGGTGAACAGGAAATATACTTGTGATGTGTTACGCCAGTTCATATTTTAATTGAAGCAGATTTTTTCCGTTGCACCTCCGTTTAATATATTCATTTTGAGATCGAGGCTTTATGTCAACTAATAAATACGATTTTGATTGTTACCAATTTTGTAACCAACCAAAAAATAACTTTATTCTGAAGATAAGGATATATAAGTTGATTTAACTTGTTTTATACCACTTTGGCATTGCCATTTTCAACTGTCATTTTATGAACTGAAGACACACCGTAATTAAACGGCTTTGTAAGATCCTTTTCTCTTACAATAATAATTTATTGTTCACTGTACTGCCATATATTATATTCCTGTTTGATTATAATACATTATGGCATATCATTATTCTTATCAGTTATCATAGCTAATCTTTCTTTTAGAGTAAGCTTATGAAATTTTTCAACACTAATGTTTCTTTCACGAAATTTCAATGAATACTGTATATACTATGGAATAGAGCACATATATTTAAACAAAAGAGCAAAACAATTTAAACGCCTAAATGACGAACAGAAAAATACTTTTTCGATTATAAAAGAAAAATTAATGAATCAACAATGGGTATCATTCACAATTATTAAAACAAAAAGTAGAATTATGAATTTGAGCAACATTTGAATCTACTTGTTTCTTGTGGTAATTTTATACCATATAAGTGTTTACGTTTTTCTTATTCCAAAACTCTAGCCACAAATCAATTTAGTAGTACATTCTCGATTCGGTTGACTACAGTAGCCGCATTTCATGACTCCAACTGATTCAGATCAGATCACATTTTCGATAAATACTTTAATTTTGATCAAAATGTGTCATTGATTTGTATGGAAAATGTGATCTGTTGGAGTCATGAAATGCGGCTAGTGATAGTTAAGACGACAAAACTCAACTACAAAAGCGTTGGGTGAGCTTTAGTACCATTCTGAGGCTCGATATGATAAAATGGCTCTCTTAGCAAGCTGTATTTTTGAGTGACGCCATCATGTCTATAGTTTTAACACAAAAGAAACGAAGTTTATATTGCATATTTTGTTGATTGATCAAATAGGAAGTATTGATCAAGCGTGGAATGTTAGTTAGAGGACTCTGATGAATAAACCAACTCATCCAGATTAAGAGGTTGTAATTCCAACAACTGAAAAACAATCTAGTGATAAAAAACGACTTGATTGAGCCATTGAAAGACAATTGGGGTTTGCACTCAGATGTCTATCATATCTGTAATACAACTAACAACTTTTATTCTAATTCATTGGGTTTTCCATTTCCCAAGGTATTGCTACTAGCAGAACCCCATACCGATCTCGTAGAGATTATTTCATATATTTTAAAATTGAATTTAAATCAATTCATATTTGCTGCATTTCGTAGCTGTTTCTTTCAATTCATGATGTTTGATAATGATTTAAAATCAATAATCAAACTTTAAGTATGTAACCACACATATTCACATTCAGTATTTTATATAAATAGATTCACGAACCATTGATTTATTTTATTATTCTTGTTGAAATTTAATTTATAAAGTTTTCAACGAATGCCAGGTGTTTTTTATACAATAAGTCAAAATTTTTGAATTCAATAAGTTAATTGAAATATTTTAAGCGTTAGATGTACGATTAAATATTTGGGTTAGTTCTTTGAACTTTGAAGGTACTGCGTTCGAATCACGATAGGAAACACGATTTATAAAGGATGTTCCATCAAACGATTTCGTAGGGTATTATAGATGAATTCATGAGCCGCCCCATCTTCAATGTTCGTGCTACAGGGTGGGATGGAATAATATGCAAATTTCTGTGATAGTTAAATGGCTTCCATTAAGCTTCGACATAATGTAGAAGAACAAAAGAAAACTGGTGAAAAGTTGGAACTGTTTCAGCCATTAAACAGATTGTTTTGATAAAAAATGAATATACAACAAACAAGCTTTAATAGTTAGTTACTTTTGAAATGAAACGTCATTCAAAAGCTGCGATCTTCCAAAATGACCGTCCTTTGTTCCTCAAAAATATCAATGATCAGCTAATTCAATTTTATCACTATTCTCGATGGATCTCGATACATAAGTATCCTTCAATGTTATTTTTTCCTGATTCACTCAGGCTCGATTGGCCCATTGTGACATCCCTTTCCGGACGTACAATCTCAGTTCCGAAATCTGTTTGTTCATCTAATGAAGTATATCTGGCATCTTCAAGTTAATCAGTTGATCCTAAAATAGGAATTGTGATCCAAAGCAGTGCAGTCTATGGCAAGAATATGAAGTACAGGAGAACAAGAAATGCTCAATAGTTTTTTCTTCTGTTCCCCACATATGGGTATGATCACCGAAACGTATAGCCATTACACGCGTCAGAGTTTCAGGGCCCATGATTTACCAAATGACTGTTTGTCTTTCCTATAAATGTTCATTTCCCTTCTTATTTGTTTTACCAAGATTTCTACGATCCATCCAGATTCTCGGATACTTGACTTCCGAAGAGAGCGGAATCGTTTTAGCCCTACCAGTAATACTGAATATTGAAGAAATTGTACTCACATTGATTTAAATATGCTATGAACGCAACTGATAACTTCGGGATAGCTTTCGTGAAGTATTCATTTTGAAAATTTTCCAGGCTTTGAATTCTTTTTACGGAAGCATATAGGATTTCTGTTGTTTTTCAAATTTTTTCTTTACCGTATTACAGGTTTACCATAAATCCTATGCTATTTTGTATAAGGATTCTATTGTCGATAACATTTCATCTTATAAGTTCATTATTCTAACACTCAACTGAGTCTTACTGATATTTGCCACTCAACTGAGTCTTACTGATATGTTATAGTCTTACTGATATAATGAAACAGGTAGTTTATTGTGCTAATATTGAAGACCTTACCAATTCTATTACTATTATGGGATTTATAGTTTGATCCTTACCAATTCTATTACTATTATGGGATTTATATTTTGATCTGCTGCACTCTCTAAACTTTAATTTTTTTTCTTGAAACTGTAAAGAACACAGTAAAAAGTTTGCAAACATCTTCCCTCCATCTTTTGAAAAACTAAAGCGTACAACCTATTGGAACAAGATCCAGGTTAATTTATCAAGATTAGATGATGGTCTTGTACTTGACGAGGTCCTTAACCACCCAATCATTAATAACATTTTCTGTTAGCAGATCCAATTTTAACGCCGATGAACTGAATCGTGCTAAATCTAAAATTTATAATATTTGTATGTCACGTTTTAGCCATGAAATATAGTTTAGTTTGTCTGCAGAGGCTTCATGTATATTTTTCAATTTACAAAGAAAATCAAGGACAAGCGAGATTAGACTGTAAATAATGAATCAAAGTAAATATTTTAAATCGCCTTATAATCCAATCAATATATTATGGCATGCATTGTCCAAATATTGAGCAACAACATAAAAATACATTGGTTGCATAGTTAAAGGCGAATTTAATAATTTCGTTACAACAAAACAATCAAATTAAAATGAAACATTTTTTTTCTTACAATAAGCTTAAAAGAGGCGGCACAAAAAGCTTAGGTACGTACTCTGTTATTATGTTTACATAAGCATTTTTCGCTTTCTTTTCATCTCATTTAAAACAAAACGAGAAAAAACGTTATAAATGTACATACTGTATTTAGATAGCGAACGAGAAGATGCTAGGCTGTTGTTGTTGTACATAGAGATGATGAGAATGATTATATGATGATACAGAAAATAATTATAACTCGTGAATGGGTATAGTAAGTACAGCATAAAACAACAACAAAACAAATTGTGGTTGTGTTTCCATAAAGTTTTTCAAATATTATTGTGCTTTTTAACTTTAAACTCCCCGTCGTTTTGTTTGGTTTTGGTACTGACTATGCTACTACTTTATGTGTATGAACATATATATGAGCATTATGTGTGAATTTTATTCATTTATTCATGAATTTCATAATATAAAAGACATAAAATTATCTTTGATTAAACAGAAGATGGTTTATATACAATTATAATTTTGTTTACCTTTTTCTGCGCGCATCGTGGCAGAACAAAGTACTAATTCGTTACATTGTTAATTATAACTACTTAACATACACTTTTTTGCTTTAACGTTTTTTTTTGCAAATCATTCGTTACACGAACAACAACAACAGAAAATGTGCGAACTCATATACATCTTTGTGCTCTGCACGATGAGTAGCTATATATGATGTATATTTAATTTTCGTGAATCAGAACAATTAAAACATTTACTTTTGTTCTTTAATTTAATCCCTATGTTTGCCCAAAATTGCATAATAATAGCTCAGTTCATCTTATCTTATTTACGCTAAATAATAGCGTATATTATTATTATAGTATGGTCAGTTATAATTATGATAAATGAATCACTGGGACTGTAATGTTTGTTTTGTGCGAGAATGGCGTCAAGTGATTTTGTGCTCTTATCAGATTTGTAATACATATTTACTTTGATATATAATGTTATCTTGGTGTATAAATAGACTAGCTAGTTCGTAATATTCTTCAGTTATCAGTCTAATATCAAAATGAAATCTGTTGTACTTGTATCGGTTGTGTTGTTGATCGCCGCTGTAGCTCCATCTAATGGTTACTTCATATCACAAAACTATGTGAATGATTTGTTGGAGCGCACAACTAATGCTCTCCACACTGGATTTGACCATCTCGATGAGGCGCTTGAAAAATTATCCGATCGTATTGAAGACGTTCAAGAAGCATCTTTTGATCAATACAATGACCAATTCGTTGCCATTTTGAAAGGAAATTTCTCAACGGGAAATGAAGATTGTGATCGCCGGATACAAGAGAAGTTGGCTGAACTCGAAGCTTTAACGTTAAATTTTTATAATCAAACCGCTAATGTACAGGAACAAGCGTTTACAACATTTTTCGAAATTCGCCAACGTTTGAGCGAACTGCACGATAATTTTGCTGCCGAAATTACTGAATTCGTGGCCAAATACGGTGAATCAGATGAGAGACCTAATTTTTATCAATTATTTACGGATATTTCAAAAATTGGACGATCATATGGTGCCGCATCGAAAAAAATTGGTCGTGAAATACCAACAATTTTTGCTAAATTGGCCGAATACCAAACAATCGTACATGGCCTCTCGAATCGGCAACGCATTCAAACCACACCAATCGCTAATTCAATAGTCGAAACGTATTACACATGTAATAGTAAATAAAATACGTTACAGTAAAATCTAAACTTTATACACATACATTAATACAATACACCTATATTACCTTATTAAAATAAATTACGGGGATTATAAAACAAAAACACGTGTTTAATTATAATTTTGATGCTCCCAAGGCGTTAATTGAAAATATCCGTGCGAGTGCGACCAAACAAAATACAATAAAAAGTTTGTTGTTCTTTTATTTTATTTCACAAATGTCATAATTTTTGTGTATGTACATACGGTTATTTATTTTAACGGTAATTAATACTTGTTTTTATGTATTTCATTTGTTTATCAAGCGATACTCACTATTCGTATATACACTCGTATGTACAATATACGCCATAAAGGTGTTGTCCTTCTGCCATGTTCTGCTGGCTGTTGAATGAAAATTATGAAATTATACGCAACCAAATTTATTATTTATAAGTTGAAACAAAAATAAAACAAAAGTTATCTTGATTGCGTGTGTTAGAGCGCGCTTTTCATTTATTATATTTTAACATTTTCATTTTTTACACACATCCACTTATGTACATATGTGTGTAAGCTAATCCCAAAGTGGTCATTTTGTGTTAATTAAGCACACTACCATTTATAAATGTATCTATTTGTGTATGTATATAACGGTCAAACTAACATATGTTTAAAATTGTTATTAAAGTTTTGCCATGTTTATAATATATTTATGAAAAGTGTCAAAATAAATTATATGTAATGAAAAAATGGATATATATGTGCTTTTTTCGTTAATATATGGGGTGTGAATCTGTAAAAGTAAAGAAAAACTGTGACAACTTGAAATTAAATAAGTCACCCTCTTGTATATTTTGACAGTATAAAGATTCCTTTATATGTTATAATAATAACATAATCCTCAATTATAAAAAATAAATAATTATCTTTCTTATATGGCCTCCATCACTTAATTTTCGTTTCAATTTTGTTATTCGAAAATATTAAATACACAGTTGAACCTCATTTATCCGTTAGGTCAAGGGACTGTTTTTCACATGTAGATCTAACTTCCCCAGAAGAAAATATCATCAAACCCAACTAGCAATAATTAGCTTACATTCTAGTATATTAAGCAAATGATAAAATACTCATAATGAGCACCGTGCAACTAAGCCACCCATTTAATCTATCCCTCACATATATGCTAATCTCTTTTAATAAAAAGAGTTAAACTCTATTGAATATTCTCTAGTCTTGCCTAGATTTGTGCAGCTTGCTTGAATTGTGATTTAATTTAATATTAAAATGAGACTCTTCTTATATGTGAGTTGTTTGCTATTGGAATGACCAACTGGATGGAATTTTAACAATTTTAGCATGCAATCTTCACTTTTATTTTTCAATTTGCCATTTTTTCAAAATTGTTTGTAAGAAGGCCGTTATTATTCTGTGGAAGTTTTGACCCCATTCTGTACACAACTTTTGCCTGTTGAATCGATGATGATTCAGCCGCTGTTCAACTTCTGATTATATCGTTGAAAAATCGTATCTTTATGTTGAGTGTGATATGAAATAAGTGAAGGGTTCGACGACCTTTGCTATAGTTGTCATTGGTTAATGTCATATCTCTTCCTCAATATATGTGCTATAATTGATAAATAAATAAGAGTGATTCACTTATCCATAATCATCTTTAAAATCATCTTCGTCATTGAGTTTCGTTTGAATCCTTTTTGTATAAGCACTCGTATTTAACCTTAACACCCACGATCTTAGTAAAGGAAATATTAACCAAAACTTATAATCATAATTTAAGCGAACATATCATAGGTGTAATCGTAATCTATACGTTAGGTGTTATTCTTTTTTAACTATATATATTTGTATTCCGGTTCCAACCTCATCAGGCTAAAATTGTAGTAAATTTTGAAGAGCAATGGAATTTTGGAAATGAAAAATTACTTCACAAACTGACTCACTTATCATTCAGTCTATTTGGGAACTCACCCACATTCGGTCTGTTTGGGGATTCACCTACATATATTTAACATAAATATCATTCAAACCAAAGTTTAAGAGGTTCGACTGTATTACAATAACAAAACTAAATAATATAAAATATATCAAAAATCTGTCTTATTTCCAATTTTTACCTTAATTTTTCTTTTATAAATACATTTTGTGAAATGAATTTGTTGGAATGAGGTATGGTTCATAAAGACGAAACGTTGTGAATATATACATATATCTACACCTCCTTGTATTTATATACGAGTATGTATCAAAATACGACTATAAAAATCTTGGTGTGGTTTGATATAAGTGTATAAAAATGAAAATTTGTTGAATTATTTAAAAGGGAAGAAGGAATGGAATTTTCATATTTTCTTATTTATTTCAGTATTTTTAAATATTTAGAATAGAGTTTTGGTTATACTTTGAAATAAGACAAAAGAAGTATGTGTCCCGAAAATACATTACACATACTGCATATTTAACAGGATCGTAACACAAAACGAAACGTAACGCGGCCATTTTATATAAATCACGCGCCATATTGTTCAATAATATTTATGTTACGCCATATTGCAGTCAGTTTGTTTACATTGTAATTCAAATAATAATCTGTGTTTTCGGGGGATTTATACATACGATTTTAAAAATAGAAACCAGACGTGCCAATCAAATTAGAGTCTACAACGATTGTTTTGTTTTGCAGTATTCATAACGAAAATAACATTTCACCATATTGATTTTAACGTTTTGGTTTAGTTTTTGGCCAAAAATAAAACGCAAAATCTATAGTTTCTATTTTTAATAACAATTCACCTTGACTTTTGACACCCAACACGAAAGTCAAATACTTTTGTTTTCAAAAACACCTCATATATGTGTACTCCTAAACAGAATCAGATTAGCTTAACGAAACAACAGTAATTATTCGGACTATGTACCCTCAAACAAACATATAATCAAATTACATAAGCGACACACAGCATAACTATATATCCTTCATCATTCCGCAACAAAAACCCAAAAAAATTTATTAAAATTTGTTAATAATTTTTCTGCCTTATTTTTTGTTACAAAGCTGTTGTTATATATTTCCAAATATTTCCCACTCGTACCACACTCATTTTTTATTGCCACTACCACCCTTTAGTAAAAAATAAAATAAAAGTTCATTATTCTAATAACACAAGTGAAAGTGCGTCATCACAAACTAAACTAAAATATATATATATATATATATATATATATATATATATATATATATATATAAATATATAAATATATATATATATATATATATATATATATATATATATATATATATATATATTTATATATATATATATATATATATATATATATATATATATATATATATATATATATATATATATATATATATATACATATATATATTTTGTTTGGTTGGTCGATAAAGTAGTTTGGCTTGTATTTTTATAAATAATTTAACAGCACACATGTGTGGTTAAGTATTGGATTTTTCATATGCCCACTCACATGTCTATCGAATAACTAACGGTCAAATGTTATATATTTAAAAATACAGACAACGCTCATTACATGAACGTTCCAATTACATTTTGTTTCGTGTTAAATCTAATACACAAAGTTATTAAATTTTTGAATTACATACATTTCACATATAATTACTATTACTGACCTATATCAATTGGTAAAATGCTCGTTCCATTAAAGAAAATTGGCTAAAACTCTTCCATATTTAATTAAGGGTAAGCGTTAATGTTATTTCATTCGTTTGTTTGTTATTATTATTTTATCACGAATGTTAAAAAAAACAATCGATCCGTTACGAAACAATATTTAAACGTAAAATGAAACGATAAAAACAGAGATTTAAATTTGTTTTTTATAGCAACTTGCCATAATTGTACTCGTCGCTCTTTCTCTCTCTTCTACCATAAAATATTAGTATGAAATAAATAATATATTTTCTCACAATTTTTTTTGTTTTTATTTTTCCATTGATTTTCTCTCGCGCTCACGATAAGATCGTGACTTATTCGGTTTCGTTTAGTTTTTTTTATACTTTTAAGAAATAAACAAAATATAAAAATTTGCTCAATGTAATAATAAATTTTTTGTTTTTGCTCTCTTTTTTGGATCTGTGTTTTTATTTTTTTTTTCGTTATAGTCAAGAAAATTCAGAATTTTTACATTTGAATCAAAATCAATTGCATCAGTCGTCGGTAAGTGTTGGTTGTAGTAACATATCTTCATCATCAAATACACAAATACCATCATCAACATCAACATCGGGTATTATAACAACAACTTTATCGCAAAGTGGTATAACAGCACAACAGCAGCAGCAACAACAATTACAATCATCCCAAACAACATCATCATCGACAACATCCAATAATTTATTTTATGGTTGTAATACGACACAATCCTCGCAGACCCTTACATCAAATAATAATTTAAATAATAAAAATCAATTAATTAATTTAAATAACTGTGATTTAATTATAAATAATGAATTGTATTCAAATAATATAATTAAATCGTCTGCATCGATATCATCGAATATTGGCGGCAGCGGAAACAACGGTGTCGATAATAATCAAAGCCAATCGTTTAAATCGAACAATGTGGATTTATTGTCGTCGCCCGAATCAACGGTTAATAATGAACAAAGTGGTGGTAATTATACAAGTGGTTCAAAATATTATGGTGGTGAAATAAATTTAAGTGGTAATTATAATAATACAAATAATAGTAATAGCAATAATAATAGCTTTCGGCGATCATTAAATAATTTGCCAATTGGCAGTGTTGGCAGTAATACGAGTAGTTTAAATAGTGGCGCATTTACGCCCATATCAAATAGTGGACAATCACAACAGACGCAGCAACCGATCGCTTCATCGCCCACCACTGGTGCAACATTTGGTACAACCTACAACAACAATTGTGATAGTAAGACAGCAACAAAATATTCATGTAATACAAATACAGCCAATTCGTTGTTACAACGTTTGACCAAGAGGTCGAAATTTTTTAAAAAATTCGGCCATCATTCAAGTACAATTGGTGGTACAACGAGTATTTGTAGTACAAATATAAACAATAATATAAGTAATAATAGTAATACAAAACAAACAAACAGTTCGCCATTTTTTTACAATACATCGCGCAAATTTAGTCTGATCAATACGAAAAAATTAAATAAGAATCTGCTTAAGAACAAAAAGTATAAGCAAAATTTGTCGGATGGCCATTTAGCAACAACAACCGCAACGACATCTACGAGCGGCCAATCCCAACAGCAATTGCAGCAAAGTGTTACGACCACACCAGGTGCCGAAAGTAGTAGTAATAATAGTTTTAGTGCCCAATCGAGTATACGTAATAAAAATAAACAATTAGCGAATGTTGTTACGAATAATATAGGTGGCGGTGGTGGTGGTAACGGTGGTGGTATAAATAGTAGCATATGTGGCGGCTCATTATATAGTAATTCCGACAGCCGTTCCCGTATAAATAGTGACACATACTATCCGATAAATAATTTAAATAATATCAGTTCGCATAATACACACGGAGGTGGTGGTGGTGGCGGCCAACAGACCTCGAATAATTCGGCAGCAAATTCATCGACAAATATAATTAAAATTAAAAACAATTGTGAAAATTATAATAGTAATAGTAGCTGTGGTAATTCAATAACAAATAATAGTAATTTTAGTTTAAATCAATTGCAACAGCATCAGCAGCAGCATCAACATCAAAATAGTGATAATAATATATTAGATTCAAATAATAAATTTCATTATTGTGACTTAAATAGACAACAAATAAATAATTATCAATTAAACAACAGTAATAATAACAATAGTATAAATAATCATAATAACAACAACAATAATAATAACAATATTCAACATCATCATCATCGCAATAATATTGAGTTTAGTCGACAATTAAGTGCTCCAATTGAAAATTATTCATGCAATAATTTATTAAATAATAATAATTTAAATTATTTAAATAATTCACAATATTTTTCAAATTCATCGCAAACAAATAGTTTGAATCGGAATAAAACTCGTAATCGTGGGACTAAATCAAATGGACGGTAAGTGTTTTTTCCTTTATATTTTATTAATTAAATTCAAATCGAACAAATACAAAATAAGAAGAACAAATCATTATTTATTGTCTGTATTATCGTTTTTTTTGGCGATTTATTGATTCATATACACTGTATAGTGGCCGAATGGTTAAATAATTTATATTTATTTTGTGTATAGTTTTGCGGTTAGGTAATTGGATTTGCATGTTTTGTGATTTCCCTTGTGACATCAACAACCTACTAACGACATCATGACTTTGGTTTCTTTTGCTGCATTCAATCACAACCAATATAAGATTTTGAATATAATTAAAAAAAACAATATAATTAATAATTTTTTATTGGACATTAGAGTTAGTGGAGTAAACTTTTTTTAAACATCTGCCTTAACAAAAATTATACTTGGCGTTCAATAATAACGATTGATATTTAACCGATTATTGTAATCAAATCGAATGATAGAAAGGTGACATATTTCAAAGTAAAATTAAATCTTTAATTAAAAAGTTAGTGAATGGCTGCGTATAGCTATTAGTTCATATGACTATGGTGAGCTGTGTGTGTTTAGCCAAACCTGTAAACATATACCCTTAAATATCTATTTCTTAAATTTCCTATTTGTTAATAAACGTATAATTTTATTTTGTTTACTTCGACGTGATGTGCTCTTTCTAGAGCATTTTCCATAACTTTTCTTAGAATAAGGTCCCACCGCTCTCACTTCTTCTCATGTATTGGTCTTACGTTGTCGAATGATTTTTGGCATACACCTTACCCGTCAGGTAGCCTCAAAGACTCAAATCGAAACCCTTTATTAGAAAAATACGATTTTATTTAATCACCAACAATTTTGTGCAGGAGAGCCATAGTTGGACGAGCTGTGGTTCCACCTTGTTGTAACCACAATTCTGGAGTATTACACACCATACTGTGTATCTATAAAAGGATACATTTAGTCTTTAATTATTCTTGGATTTTGGTTTATTAATCATTGAGGTGAAGTAAGTCCCAATGATCATCATGAGTTTGTTAATTAACTCGTTGTTTTCTTATTTATGAATCATTTGGTTTTAAAATAAGGAAAAAGTTTTAACTTCATTGCAAAGACCGCCTTGACATCACCAACAGCTGTGAACGTCGGTTGATTTTCCTAGCTACTTGCTTGAACTCGAGCAATGTTCATATGGTTTCGAACTTCACGAAGGCTTCCATGACACAGAAGATGTCAGACAGTCCTCTGTTGCCTCAAATGATGAACCAATCGGTAAATTTTTGGAGTGCTAGGTGCATTTCGAACTTGAAAAAAATTTCGATATGATCGTTCCATCATAAATGTTCCAAGTTTTACAAATTTAAATCATAACATTACTTATGCGCCTCTCGTTACAACACTTTTATATATTACACCCAAATTTAGCTGTGTTACCTGTAAGTATGATAAATTATTCATCTCAGTTAACTTCAATTTCCATGTTATAGTAAACAATTAAATTTCTTGTTTACATTTGTATATATCAATGGTTCAGCACATAATGACGCACCGACATATTTTACTCCCAACGTATACTGGTCATGTAATAGCCTGTCATAGAAACACGCTCGAAGTATGGTAGCAAGATAAAATTTAAAGAATCTGTAAGATCCTTCTTCATCAAAGTTCGCAAAGTTTTTTTTATGTTATGTTGAAAATTTAGATTTCATCAGCTGTAAAATGTATTTTTGATTACAGGTGTGAATAATTTCAATTTTTCCACAAAATGTTTTAATAATACTCTGTTAAACTCAATTCCAATAGGAAAAACAAATTCTTATTTAAAATATAAGTAGATTTTATTTATTTGAGTAATAATTTTAAACAACCTAAAAATCTCTTAAAACATCATGGAAATATTAGTGTGATTGGCTGTTTGTGTTTATCATAGCAATTTCGATATCTCAAAGCTCAAACCCTTTGCATTTTGGTGTCAGACATTTTCTCGTACTGGTGATGGTTGATTAATTAATAAAATTAGATATCTCTAATGTCTATAAGAAACTGAATCGAAACTTGAGTTAATAAATGCCCGAATGTTATTTAGAGAAATGCCCGAAATTTGCCAGATGTTCATATATTTTGCCATGAAATTATTTCCACAAATAACTAATCCCAACTTATTCTTCCACAATCGAAGGCCATAATCGGCCATCCCTATAGATGTTGACTCAAGCTTAAATTCTAAAATCATAAATTCTAAAGGCTTGAAACGTGCAAATAATTTTAGAACAAAATCACAAATTTGTGGAAGATTCCAGTTGGAATTTCACTTTCTATTTTTGTGTGATCTTAACTTTATGATTTAAATTCCAGTTTGATTTTATTTGTCAGGTTAAATTCAATTTAATAAGGAAGATAAAAAAATATACACATTGATTTTGAAAAGTTTAATTTTAAACGTCTAAAAGGCTACATTTTATTAGTTGGTTCCCTATTGGATTCGTATACATATACATGGGAATTACTATATTTTCCAATTGGATTTATGTACAAATATGTGTGGAAGAACAGTGGAATACTTCACAGGTTCTCTTTAATCCACACTCAATTTTTGTGTATCTGATTTTTGATTTTAATATAGGACGAGTGTTTTAATTAATTTTAATTTTCAAATATTTGCATTTCAATGCAATTCAGCCGACAAAGTTCATGTGTGTGATTTGTAGGGCATGCTGGACGCATGTATTTGGTTACTTCGGATTGATACCACTGTTAGCACTTATGTAATATTTAACTCGAAAAACAGAATTAAAGAAACAAAATAAGATATAAGTAAAAATATTTAATCTTGAAAATTGCTTTAAAATAAACCCAAAAAAAAAGTATGAATTAAAATATGAAAATGTTATAATAGAATTAATTTAAGTTAAATTAACCTTCACAGAATAAGTACTTAAATCACTATATCCAAATAAATGTGGTTTACAAGTCATCATGTTACTTTAAATATCATAATGGCCGCTATTTCACAGTATTTAGAGTTGTGGCAATTGGAGAGGAAGTTAACGGGTTCGAATCCGGATAAGGGAGGATGCAAATCGGATTATTCACCATTTGATTACGATCGGTGGTGTAAACATATCTATGATCTCCCTATTGTAGTGCAGCATTCATGAACCATCCCATTTTCCACGTTAGTACTATAGGCTGTCATGGAGGTATGCAATGTGCAAATGTTTCTTCATAGATCGGACCTATAACCGTACAATCTTAATAAAGTAAATTAAAATCTTAATATGCGATACGCGAAGGAGCCCTCAGTCCAAATACAGATTGCATAGAAAGAAACAGATAAACAGGCAGACAGAGATTTATCCTTTTTGCGAGGAGAAATCTTTAAAGTATATACGAGTATGTATGTATTATAAATTATTGATTGTGCAGCAATACAAATAATAATTAATGGACAAATCATTTTATCGCGAAAAAACCTACCCGTAAAGAAGTCGCATAGCTTTCTCTGAATTATTAGATCGATCTTAGAATGTTCTTACTGTGATTATTTCCCAATTGTTTCCCTTTTTTATCATGAACTTCATAAGCTACATTGCCCATAGACTTGTGAATCACTCGTTTGATTGTGCTTAGCTTTAATGAGGAAATAATGAGGTCGAGTACGCAGGTTGTATAGGCTGGCGCTTTTTAAATGTGCATTTTTTTAGGGATTCATTGCAATTTTACGTACTAGACTTATGTTGTTAGCTTTGTTTGTCGTAGAAACCTAATAATTTGTAGAGATTCTTTTCACATCCATCTCCTATTTGGTTTTGTCAAAACAGGACAAAATGTGGTGAATATGCACTTCCACTACGATTGGCGATATTTAAGGCAGATTCGAATCCATACAAATGTTTAATTCATACTCTTTGTTTTTGTTTAATAAAAGAACGGACGGTTGATAATAAGGTTCTATTTAAGTGGTCAGTATTTAGGAGTCAAAATTGAAAAACTAGGTGAAAAGCAAAGAACAGAATTGCTGTTAAATATAAAATATAATTAGTATCTTGGATATGATCACCGAAATATAACCATCGAAAAGGACGAAAAACTTCATCAAATCCATGGTGGTCTGTCTCGTAATGAAATTACAAGGGTTTACATGTTCTGCAAATAGGCAACTACTAATGTAATACTCTAAGATTTTTGCAATTCCAAGATCAGTTGAAGTAGGCGGTTTGTGAGCTATATCAAGTAAGTTGTTAGTCATAGATGCAGTTCCAATCGGTCAAATTAGTTCGAAAAACGCAGTGGATGAGATCAATGTGCAGTGCTACTGAAGTCACTCCTTATCTAAACGACTTCTTCCATGCTCGATCAATGTAAATTAAGTAAAATCTCACAACTCAAAATTCCTTTAACGTAAATATGCGCGCTTATGACACTTAGAATCCTTGTTTCACCATAGATCGTTTTACATTTTTGCTACATTTTTGTTAGTTCAAAAAGCAGATGCTCACGACATTGTCTGAGGTGCAGTTTCTCGTTAAAAAAATCCGTCTCATCATTTTGAATTGAGATCCTTTTGAAAACTGTTTTGGTGCGGTTTGCGTAATCGGATCTTGCGTAATCGGGCGTGTTAACTGCAATCTGAATTGTAAGCTTTCATGTGCTGCGGCGCTTAGTAGATGAAAACATGGCTAGTACCAAATGAGTTATATCAAACAACACTACATAAAGCGTGGTAAGGAATAGCGAACGAAACCGATTTCCAGTGAATCGAGACATTCGAATCGTTGCTTTGATTGATTGATTCATACCAAAACTCGAAAATTGTCTAAAAATAAATAATTAATTTTTATTTTCATCGACTGTAAATAGCGACTTTAATTAATCTACCAATCATTCTTTGTGGTGTTGGTGAACGCACATAAAAAATCATCGCGGATTGTTGGGTCTTTTTTAACAAAAATTTTCTTTATTGAAAATAAATTTTAATCAAGTCCATATTGACCATTAGTTTCTATGACCTTTTGCCATTTTCGGGTAGCTTAATAATTCCATCGTTATAAAATTTCTGTGGTTAATTGTCGAAAAATTTGGCAAATGGTGTTCGCGGCGCTTCAGTCTGCCATTTTTTTACCATTAAGAAAGTTTTGCAGAGACCGTTACAAATGATATTCAGATGGTGCATGGTCCGAGCTATATACGGTTGATGCATCAAATCTTTCCAACCGAGTTGAATCAATTTGTTTCGATTTTAACTCCCTTTCTGTTGGCCAATTCGACGCTCTTTCTGGATTGCTTCGTTCAAAGGGTCGAGTGCACAGCACAAAACCGACCCTTTGAATGAACCATATTGCAACAGCTCATAATGTAATATTCCCTTCCATTCCGATCAAACACTCATTATAACTTGTTTGTAGTCAATCATTTATGGAGGGTCACAAACCTTTGACCATGATCGCTTACGTTTGATACTATCGTATATAACGCAATTTTCATCGCCTGTAATGATTCGGTTCAATAATCTCTTCTTTCTCGACGCCTATATATCCAAAACTTTTATATTTGTTGTTAATAATCTTTAGTTTTTAATGGTCGTAAACGGTGTTAACCGTCTCAACGTTACGAATCATGTATTGGTGGTCAGCCCAAAAATGCTTTTATACATATTAGCTTTTTATGTTATCCGGATCTTGTTCAGTTGTGGTCAATGGCGAGAATTGTACCGCGGTGTGATGATAAACTTTCGTAACCACTAAGCTACAACCGGTGACTCGTGTAAGATACTCTATATATTCTGTTTAGTAAGCTTGGGATTTTTCCTATTCCAAATTAGACATACATACCAGGCCGGATTGAAAATGAAGCTACCTAAAAATTTTTTTTTGCCAAAAAACATTTATTTCTCTACATAGTCTCCTTTTACTTCGACACACTTAGTAAGACGATATTCCAACTTTTTTATACCATCTGAATAATACGATTTCGGAACCCTCAAAATACGCGTTAGTTTCAGTAATCACTTCTTCGTTTGAGATGAATCTTTGTCCTGCGAGACATTTTTCAAGTTTGGAAACAGGAAAAAGTCACTAGGAGCTTAATCTGGACTATTTTTCCTTGATAGCATCAACCAATTGATCCAATAATGCACGATAATACTTTCCTGTGATTGTGGATCCCTTTTCAAAATAATCGATGGCAATATTCCGAGTGCATCTCAAAATATAGTGGCCATAACCTTGCCAGCCGATTTCACTGCCTTTGCCTTCTTCGGAGCACTTCCACCAGCTTCCACCCATTGTTTCGATTGATTTTTGATTTGAGGTGTATAGTAGTCGACCCACGTTTCATCAACAGTAATTAATCGACGCCAAAAATCAATAGGATTACGATTTATCATGTTCTAACACTGCTGTGAAATGGTCTGTCGAACTCGTTTTTGTTCGACACTGATCAATTGTTCATGCAAAATGTGGAACACACGTTCATATAATATGTTTACCATTTCAATAATCTCACGCAAATTGATTTGGCGATCATTCATAACGATATCGAGGATTTTCTTGATATTTTCTTCAGTAACCAACTTGTTTTGGCCTTCCTGTTGTTGCAGTGCTTCTTCAGCCGCGTTTAACCAATATTTTACCTTGTTACATGACGGAGCAGACTCACCGTAATGTTAATCGAGATTTTCTTAAGCCTCTTTTGCCGTTTTCCCTTTCAAATAATAGTGTTTAGTCACTGCACGAAATTCGTTTTTTTCCATTTTTCAAAAAACACAAAAGTTGCTTACTTCAAACGACTACAACAAATATACTAATCGATGAATTTAGGTGAAATTTTAACAGCTAACGTTTGACATATCGCAATTTTTAAAAAACAAAATTTTTTTGTGTTTGCAGCTTCATTTTCAATCCGCTCTCGTAATTACTTATTAACATAACCCACAATTGAGTCAGCATTACATACAGTCGAAGTGCTTAAAAAGCATAATGGCCGATGTGGATTTTTTCATGGCTTATTTTTGGATTACCTATACTCTGGTATAAATTTAACTCGTTTTAACACATTTAATTTAACACATGTCCTAATATGCCCTGATGTGCCCTGACGTAGTTCTTACAGAGAATATATTCGTTTACGTAATTGTTATGAATCACAATATCCTTAAAACATTCGAATGTGAATCAATATTTCACATTTTGACATAGGACGAGTGAGATGAATTTCGATTTTTCGGCGCATTTCTAGTCATTCATCATCTTTTCGACCAGATTTGCGTTCAATCGTCATTGACAGTAATTCAACAGAAGATTTCTTTATAATGTCGATTGCAGAAATAAACCGAATTGACAAATTTATATTTTTGGTACGCAACGTGAAGCCAGATGTTTAACAGACTATCGTATGGGTATAAGAATCTCGTTGCCATATTGAGAATCTTAATGATAGATGTTAGGTACCAAATTATACGCTTGGTCGTATTTATATGTACTTATAACATGCATTAATGTTTATCGATTGATATTTAATGATGGAAGTTCTTCAGATAATTTATAAGTTGTTTGAATTTCTTCAAAGCTAAGTTTTATTACAGATAATTCCCAAAACTAAATCGAACTGTTACTTTCTTATCATATAACAGAATAAACTGTGTACAGCTATGGTAAAAAGAAATATACTGGTCACAGTTGGTTTTCATCAAAACCTGAAAACCTAATTACAAGTTTGAGCATAGTGGGCACATTTTCCGAATAGAATTTAAAGAAGTTAGTTTTTGGGTATATATGTAGTTTTTAAAGGTGTAAAGATTAGACTTAAATGCGCAGTTCGCATCTTTAAACCTAATGTTTACAGCCAAAAGAAGAACGGTTAAAGGTCCGATTTACGTAGAACCTTCTTCACAGTGAATAGGTTAATGACAGTCTAAAGTACAGGCATAGAAGATTAGTCGGCCCATGAATTCACACAACCGATTGTAATTAGATGGTGAAAAATATCTTTTGCGTCGTGCCCTTATCCGCAGCTTTCAACGCTGACCTTTTCGGCCGGTTACAATAGAATGACGGATTCGTATTTGGTTATGAACGCCACAAGTATTTGTATGTGTATCCTTACGGTATATGCTATCTATAATTGTTACAGTATTGCCCACTTTTTTATCAAACAGCAGACTGATTTGTCAACACTCTAACTCATTCAATAAAATTTCAATCAAAATAAATAATAAAATCAATAAAACTTTAATTGAAAATCTGTAACATTGGTAAGAAAAACAATAAGAATGCATTTACGGCTCAACAAAATAATAATGTACAGTATAGGATCAACACTTATGTTGTCATAGTTCAATTTTCTCTGATTGAAGCAATCTGATCTGCATATTCAATTGTTCTATGATAGCCTACCGTGCCGACCTGAACGATGTGTCAGCTCATCTATTTATCGGTCGTATAATTGAATGATGAAAAAACGGTTTTCCGTTCAGCCTTTTGCGCGATTTGGTCGGTTACTAACTATGTTGTTGCACGAATTTCTTTTTGGTTACGATTAGTTTATGTGTTATTCATTTACAACAATAATGCAAAAAAAGAGATTTACTTAAATCTAATTTTTTTTTGTCAAATTTACATAAACCCATTTCAATTTTTATTTATAAAACGTACCAGCAAACAAGTGGTCGATAATTTAACATTTTATATATTATTTTTATAAAAATCCAAACTCAAATCGAAAATAAATTGTAGCTTGTTGCTCAAACAAATTTAAAATCCATAACTAAATCCTAATCTTTTCTTGTCTGAGTGTCATCATTCTAAAAGAGATCTCATGATAGTGTGGGACCTTGATTAGTTTTTCTATTTTAATTATTTTGCTATAATATATCTGAGATTTTCTCTTTATACTGGTCCTCTTTCAACATCTTTTCTATTGACGGATAGGTAAATCGAGAGTGTACGTCTAATGGTTTGATTAAAATATATCATCGGCCAGTAAGTATTAACAAATTCAGCACATGATAAAAGCTTTCAATACTATTCTTTCGAAGCCTCCTAAGATGGGTGATGATTCTCAGTGCCAAAATCCTTATATAACCGCTTAAGAAAACTCATATGCAAGTAATGGGTTCTCTAGTTATGGTTTATCAGCGTTACAATTTCTAGTAGTTGACTTCTAAAAATATGCGATTAAATTCAATAAGCAATACGAAACGCTATCCATTTTTAAATCATTCCAGGACGAAATGTCCGTCTCAAATTGGTATTAACCGACTTATCTTTGTTGCATAGAGTGGAAGAATGTCCTGTGTAAATGCATGTCCATAGCTATTGCATTATATAAGTAACAATCCGTCTTTTTGAAGTGTAATTTCATTCAGACTACCTAGTCGATCTAAGGCAATAATCGTCTTCAAAACAAATTTCGATGGTACAGTATTGCAGACAATCACCTTTAGAGCAGTCTGCCTGTCTGAAAGGATGCAGATACGATGATTTCTTTTGCAGGGTACTGATTTCAAAATTGCAGCAATTTTTGCCTGAAGAGTAGTAGCGTACCTACCAAGGGGGATAGATAATTTGATCTTGGTATTTATAACCCGATACCACCCCTTCGGTAATAATTACGCAAAATAATTTCCCGAAGAGGTGCCCCAGAAGAATTAAATAGATTGTCTTTGGCTTTGTAGACGAGCGGCAATTTGTGCTACACACATTCTGATCAAAAATTTAAAGGCAATTTATAGGTCTCTCTCCAACGCCACTCAATGTTCTAGGCAACCAAATAAGTGCGGTAAACGAGATTATGATAACGTATAGCCAGATTTACCAAATTGACTGTTTACATTTAAATGTTACATGCTTTTTTGCATTTCCCTTCTACATGCTTTTTCCAAGTAATCTTCCGATCTAACCAGATACTTGACTTCCGAAGAGAGCGGGAACGTATGAACCCCAATTTTTGGAAGACTTAAGTTTCTCAAAGTCCTGCGTCTAGTAATAAGAACCATCTCAGTTTTCTTAGGGTTGACTGAAGAACTCTGATCACTACACCAGGCTGCAACTGTATTAATCGCTATTTGCATGTGATCACATAGTACATCCGTATATTTACCCACTAGTATTATGGCGATGTCATCGGTATAACCCTGGCAGTAAAACCCGTTGTCGTTTAATTGGACTAGGCGTTAGTTGACCACAAGAGTGGAGACAGAACTCCACCCTGAGGCCATTTCTTTCGGATAGTTACCATCGTATCACTACTTAAGTTTGCAGTAATTCTCTTTGACCTTAGCATAGCACTAAACCATCCAACAAGTGGAGTCTTCATGCTATGTCTTCCAGCTACAGAGATCATTGCACTGAAGGAAGCATTGTCAAACTCACCTTCGATGTCCAGAAACGCTCCAAGGCTCCTTGTTGTCCAGCGATTTTTAAATATGTCGCCAGATTTCATAGATTGCTGTGACGTTGTTTCGAATGTATGAGGTTTTTTAATAGTGAATTATTTCTAAAGTACCTATCAACCAATCGCTCTAAGCATTTAAGTAGACAAGAAGATAGGCTGAAAGGTCGAAAAATTCATGTCTGGTCCATATCTAGGCTTTTCATCCTTCGGGATGAACACTAAACTCTTACTTTTCTTCATGTTAGTGAAATGTATCCCAGGCCCAAACTGGATCCGAAGATATGTTCAAGGTGTTCTGGGAGGATAATTTCCAGTCCTCCTTGTAGAAGATCCGGGAATATCATGTCTCGAACTGGTGTTTTAAATTTTGAAGAAGAACCGATGCTCTTCGGTGTCTTTTGTCACAACTTTTGCCACCAAGTCCCAATCTCTGAAACTTTGTACTTGGTGTGGGAGTTGATTTCCATATACTATATTAGAATTATCACTTTCAGACAAATAAGTTTTAATTAAAACCTCTAATTCATTCTGTTTTGTACTCGTATGAGTTGATGCTTGTCAACTGCCCTTTCCATTACTCCGCACTTTCTGATTTTCATTACTGAAGATAGAAGTGACTGGTTAAGATGGAGTCTATAAAATCTCAAATCATGGGTTTTTAAATAATCAAATTTAAGGTTTATCACTAGTTAGAGAGAAGCAGATGGAGCGATGGCCAGAGAGAGTAACGTCAACTAAGACCATCCAGGATGAGACTTTCTCACATACATTACAAGAGGGAAATTTACATTACGAGAGGGACATGCCTCTAGGATTAGTATCGAAGCTGGCCAAGCATACGTGATGTGAGTGTAAATCGCATCTGGCAATGATCGGGATATCATTACAGTTTAGGTACTCCATGTTTTTTTTAGCTTAGTTATTCCAATTCGTCAAAAATAGCTTGTCTTAATTATTCGTATAGTATCCATTCTGGAAATCCGGCACGTTGGTTTTTTTGTCGACACATTATATAAGTAATATATTCTGATTTTATGGTCGGCCATTATTGAATTGATTTGTTTGTGTTTAATGCAGACGAGCCTCAGCTTTTATTTATATTTATTCTGGGAATCATTCAATTTAGCCCCTATCGACCCTATTTAATTTACCCAAAACTACCAAAAGGACTAAACATTTCATCTCGGTATATAGGTATTTTATTTTGGGTGTCCCAAAAATTCATAAATTTTCTAAGAATTCAACATTTTATTTATATGAAAATGGAAATATATGTACGTATATGAAAAATTGAAGTGCTCATATATTTCTATTAGTTTGGGATAAATATTAATTTGCATAATCTTTATTTTTACCCCCACCGCACTATACATAATATACGAGTATGTAAGAGTATATGTCTATATATAAATCCTACTATATATAGTTTATATTGTATTTAGAAGGATTTTTATAGTATTATGCTAACAAGAAAATGATAAAATGAAAAGTTTATGGTACATACAGTAATCATGGTATAATCGTATCACAAGACGTGTACCAAAACAAAAATTTTGAGATTTGGGTTTTCGGCGGAAGTGAAAATTATATTTAGTTAACCCGAACATGTATAATCTGGGTCCTTATTCGATTTGCGCGTTTTATTCGTATTTATTTATTTAATTCTATTTGTTTTGCTATATTTTCGAAATACAGGACCGAATACTGGAGAATGCGTACAGTGTATATGTACTGTTGATACGATTTGTTTACGTTGGAATTTAATTTTATAAACTTTGCATTATACTGTATGTACATATGTGTTTATGGGAAATATGTACTTCACTTTTCGCACCAAATGATCTTTAACCGCAATATGTTCTCTTAATTGTATATATAGAGATAAAAATGTTCTATTTATACGAATATAATTATTACTACATCATCTAGGTACGTGGAAATTATTTTATATGTAAACAAACTTCAGCTCATTGACAGAAAATTTTATTTTGTTCGAATTTTATAATGAAACCAATAAACTTCGTTATCGACCCAAAATTAAAATATGCTTAGTTGTACGAACATCGATATTATACAAGCATATTGGTCCATGATTTATATGCAATATTAAAATTTTTTTTTTTTGGGTTGTTCTCAATTCTTAGCGCTCTCAATTCCGTTGAGGTATTGGTTCTATATTTTAGGTTGCCAATAAATTATAGTATTTGTAGTAGTTGAAAAACATTGGCGCCGCTCAATAATTCTATGTATCTATAACGCCATATAGGCGATTGTTTGTCTAGACGGTCATCTCTTTATTGGGCTTAGTTATAAAATCGTTCTCACTTTAATTAGCAGATGGTCTTCGGAAGGTTAACTTTATCTTCCTAATACAAAATTCAATTATTGTAAACATGTTTCATATTATCTGTAACATCCTTTCTATATTAATTATAGCAGACAACTAATCGATTTTTTGAATCATTGAAAATAACGGTTTTACCCACCTTATTCAACAAGTTTGATACAAGGAGTGTCGAAATTACTTTTTGATGAAGAGATTTTTGTTTGTTATTGAAACTAGTCTTTCCAGATTAACCATCAATTTAGCTGGAAGGGTTTGTTTCTTATTAGTCCCCTAACCAAATTTAAGATCAAGCTATTTTTTCCTTCTTCCCATGCTCTTTCCATTTAAGCTTAACATCCAGTGTCATACCCAAGTATTTAGCAGAGTTCCCGTAAGGCACCATCACATCGTTTAAGCTGAGTGTCGATGGTTTAACCAATGATTTATTCGTAAAGTTGACATGGGCAGATTTTAATTTATTAAATTGATTTTCCATCGCTTGGTCCACTGAAGCTTATTCGCCGCCTCTTCCACAGTTTACTCTGTTGCTAGCGGTGTTGTCAGCAAACTTTGCTATGCTTACGTGGTCAGACTGTGATAAATCACTTGAATATAGTAAATATAGGACTGGGCCCAGAATATAGGACTGGGCCCAGAAGGGACTCTTTCCTTACCTCTCTCAGTCGAAAAAACTCATCTTCTTGTCTTATTCAATAAAAAGCCTTTAAGATAAATATTCAAGAAGAGCACTGGTCTATTTGTCAAAAAGCTTTTCAATTCCAAAATGGAAAATCGTAAATCATCCAGCTACATCACTTCATGTTGAGAACCTAATCGACAATTTGTGGCAGAAGGTTGAGGAGTGACTTTATTCGAATAATTTGTGAAATTTTTCATGAACCAGCACCAATCGCGTTCGCTGCAATAATCTGTGCGCTCTTCCCATTTGAGAAAATTGATCTCAATTTATATATCTTGTTTTCTTGCGTGTGTTCGACGTACGATGTGTTATTGAACTGAATGTGTCTATACACTCGACATAATTTTTGGATTATCAATTGTTAAAATACAACAAATTTGTGCTTTTTCAAAATTTTGCCATTCCCCGAAATAGCGAACGCTATAGTTAAACGCTTGTACAATAAATTACATTCCAAATTAGTCCATTATAATCATATATAATTTTTTCGGTTTTATTGTTTATTCATAAATGACAGTAAAATAAAATAGCTTATGTTACGATTTAGTCGAGTATAAATTTCAATAATTTTCCGGTTCGATCACTGGATTGTGAATATAAAACTCAACAACTATAATTTTTACACAAAATTTATTTTACAATAAATTCCACAAATTCACAAATATTTCACAATTTTTACACAAAATTTATTTCACAATAAATTTCACAAATAATTCACAATTTATTGTTATCACACTTATTTTCCACAATAATTATCAACACAATTATTTAAACACTATTACATTTTCACTTCTTAATATAATAAATAATATATGGCTTAAAAAGCCTTTTTTTAAATCACTGGTGCACATTCAATGTTTTCACATGCAAACTCGTTTCCATGTCATCCGGTGGCATGTTAATTTTTGGTACCGACGGGAATCAAATTCGAGACCGCGTCGTGATGAGAAACTCTCATCATTACGGTACAACTGGCGACTTTATATAATAACACTTCACACTCAATATAATAACAATTCAAATTTCAAAACTAAACCCTTTTGTAACTCAAATGTCTACACACGACATAAATCCTTATAGAACAACCCCTACCGTTTGTATTTCTACATTTCGCGAAGTTTCCATTATTCGTCGTATTTTGTTCGCTCCGCCTATTTCGTTATTTATTTTTATTTTATTCATGTTTGTAAACATTTGGTTACAGTGTAATCTCTTAACTTCTGAAATAATTTTGAACTTCGTGTTAATTATCAAAGGTGTCACTGTGATTAATCGCACTTAATTTACTTCCTCTTTTGAAATTTCGTGTGGTCAACT